>JBAMHX010000015.1:17253420-17274510 GCA_037177515.1 Pseudomugil tenellus
TCTTTCTTTCTTTCTTTCTTTCTTTCTTTCTTTCTTTCTTTCTTTCTTTCTTTCTTTCTTTCTTTCTTTCTTTCCACCCCCTTCTGTCTCTCTCTCTGGAAATATTCCCTGGAGTTTTTACAAGGGGAAACAGTGTGGCGTTCTTGCTCTGAGAGGCTTTCTGGTATTGTAGCTGACTGTGCTCCCATTGCTCACTCACTACTTCCAACCACACACATACACGTCCTACCCTCAGTTTCTTCCTTTAGCTGTCTCTTCACATGCTTGCAGTTATATGTCACTGTGGATGTATGGTACCTCATCGCCACTGTGGAAAAATACACTAATGTGCAGTTCTTCACCTCTTGCCCTTTATTTTTAATTTTCTCTGATTTGATTCTTACAGCTGCATCCCTCCTGTTTTAAGTCTTTGGAGTGGGAGGATCAAACTTGTTCTGTTGAAACAAAATAATCAAAGGCTTACTTACTAAAGGGGAACAGGTACCAGTATCACTCTGCAACCAAATCATGGAGCTAAGTGGAACCATATTGATGCAATACAGTGTCACAAACAGCAACTTAGGCTTGGCTTTCCAAGCTGCCCTGCATGCACTGTGTGCACATGTGTATGCACAGAGCTTCCACATCAAAATGTTTGGTCATTTATTGCTCAACCAGTTACCCATTTTTCATATCTGTCATCTTCCACACATTCTCGTTCTGCCTTCAATTTTTTTTCCTTCTCTCACCAGACAATCTTTTCTCCCCATATTAGGAGCATGTGCTGAATTTTGCATAGTTTTGCCTTTTCCCTGGATACTGTCTTTTCATCAGTGGCTGGCTTTCTTTTTGAATTGAACCAGATCAGTTTACGGCCAGACAGAGATACCGTCCCTATGTGAGTTGGAGAAGCCAGAGACTGAAGTAAAGATGTTTGTGCTTTATGGTGGTCATCTATGAGACATGCATCCTATTTCCAGCTGCCTTTTGACAGTATTATAGTTACTAAATAACACTTGCAAAACATTCACCTGACTTAAGTTACTTAATTCACGTTCTTCAAAAAACAGAAATGCATTTAACTGCCGATTTACAAAGACTCCTTTGTTTTGCTATGTGACTGAACAAATACATTGTTGCTTATTTTGTGAGACTTTAGTTCATATTTGAAGCATCATTTACAAGTTCCTAGATTTCCCAGATTTCTTGCATATATTCTGTGTTTCTATTCTTTATAACCAGTCCACATCAACAATACAGCTCAGTCCATTTGCCACAAGGCACATGTGTTTGTGTGCGTCCAGGCAGACGGCAGAAAATGACTCCAGATCTCTATCTTTCTGCATTTAAGTCTGGAGTGCTCTGATTAAACACAACCACAGAATAATTTGCCTGTTGTAGGCCTGCGATTAAACCACTGATTTTCAGCACTGTGTCAAGTTATTTTGCCATGGCAACCCTGATTACAGTGTTATCACCATCTCATATGATTTATTTTTTAGTTTTTGTAAACCTGACTTTTGAGAAAAATGGAGACAGAAAACTTTGTTGTTTATGGGTTGAGTTGAAATTCTTTAAAATATTTAACTTTGTTCACTACCTGCCTCTTGTCATATCTGCATCATATTACATTTCACTGTCACATGTAGCAATTATCTGATATCATCTTTACTTTTAACACAATCTGATCTCTAGCACGTGTTTAGAGTACACTAACAACTCCTCCAGTTGCAAACAGATGTATGTTTGTGTTAGCCTGCATCTACATTCATACGTGCCCTAAAAGTCTTTGTTATTGCAAGCCCTTCTACAAAGCAAAAAGCTCAGTTTATGGCACACATTTACAATTTATCAAATAAATGAGATGCCTTCATGGGGCTCATACCTGCCTCTCAGGCAGAGCAGAGTAGTTTTCCACTGGAATAACAGCCGCTGAACAAGCAGCCCATTGTAGCTGTGGCCAGCACCGGGACCCCCAAGGTGCGAATTAATGATTGACCCCTGATGTAATCAGGATAAATAGCTCCCCGTAAAAGAGAAAGAGATGGCGAGAGGAACAGTGAGAGAAAGAACAACATAAGGAGCCAGGGAGAGGAAGGCACTATCTTGCCCTGTGTGTTTTAAGAAGCCCACAGGGAGGCGAACCTAACATCTCGTTCTAGGTCTTTTGAGACTCAGAACTGACACACAGCTGTTTAAAAGCAGCTCTGTCATCTTACACTTCTTCTTACACTTATCATCTAGATTTTTGTTGCATTTTGCCATTGATGGTAAAACATGACCTTGTCTAACAAAGTGGAGGCAAAGGTGTCTCCAGTGGCAACTATTCTGAAGTGTCGATTTTTTATCTAAATTTTAAAAAAAGTTATTACTAAAACTTTTAGGATCACACTGCCTTGTTTTACTGCTTCATTTATCTCACTTAAGATGTTTTGTTTCAGCCCCCCCACCCCCACCCCCCCCACCACCACCCTCTCTTCCTCTGCTAGTCACAATTTTGTTATGTGACGTAGCAATCCCTGCCATTTTTTTGTGTACAGAGGCCCTAAAAGCTGAATGGTATTTAATAGATTTTCCAAGGCTGTCTTTCTGCTTGTCAAAATTGCTCTCAATGGGTCAAGTGCCAGAGTGAGTTGGGGGGTGAGTTGGGGTTGGAGGGAGAGTGGGTGAAAGAAGTGCTTAACAGCCTGAAAACACTTTTGATTGTGTAGAGGGAGTAGTAGATAGAACAGAGTTATAAAACTTTAATTGATCTGCATGAAGAGTGGAAGCTATGCTGGCTTATATGTTCCAGTGTTTAATTGCACGCCTGGTCTGAATCCCTATGAAACAGGGGTCGTTAAAAAAATGGGTTCTTTTCCACTAAAAAATCACTGTATGACGCAAAATCAGTCATAAAAGACCGTCTTTTACGACTTTAGCTTTATATGATAGGCTTCCCAAATCTACATGGACAGGCTGCAGGTTTGCCAGGCGCAGAAAAACCCATGTCGCATACTATCACAGGTTCACATTTCACAATTGACACTTAGATCGTCAGTTAGCATCTTTAAAAATCTACATTTGGCAGAAACCCAAATATTTGACAGAGTGGAGGAAAAATGGCAGGACTTTGTGTTTCTAAATGAATGAACCCTCACAAGAATTAGAATCTGAACTATAATTTTAATTATCATAATATTGATTTTATCATTGTGCATGTCCATTCCTGCATATTTTATTAATGTTAAACCCAAGACCTAAAGTATAAAACAGTAAAGTGAAACTAACAAGAACATTTTTAAAATGTTGTATTAGAGCTTTCGTTGAAGCCAAGACAAAAACAGCAGGCTCACCAGCAGGCAAGATGAGGGTTAGAAGCGGGAGAGAGCTTGATTGGAACCACTCCTGTAATTTTGGGCTTAGTTAACCTGCTGATTGCCAGGGCCTGTGTTTAGATAGTTCAACTTTAGAAGTGCTTTGACCAAAGACACTGGAATCTGTCTAGGAAGTAACACCACATATACTCATTGAAACAAACAAATATGCACAGAGTACTAATAACTTTCATTCTTCTGTTAATTTGATTATGTTATTGTACAGTTTGTAGAATGAACCCCATATCGTGCCAGATATCACATATCACTCACCTAAATGCATTTGTTTGTGCACGTTTACTAACTTTGCTCTCGGCAGTAATTTCCTTGATAACACACTGAAACTGAAACAAACTTAAAGCAAATTGCTAAGTAGATTCGCACAAATAGCTACTTAAGCTCTTCACCCTTTCACTCATCTTGAGATGGTGGAGCTCTGGTGTGCAGGCACAATCATATTGTCAGTTCTTGGCTGTGACAATAATAGGTGATGAGGCTAACCAGGTCAGTGATAGGCAGAACTGTTATTTTGTAAGATGACTTCTGGCAGGAATTGGTGACCATGATGAATCTAAGAACTATTCCCGTCAAGGACTTGGCTGATCTAATGCTTTTTCTCTTTGTATGTTTGGATGTTTTCTTCAAAATTATCGAAGGGAAATGTACTTGCTGAAGCCAGTCAAATGACTAAATATTCCTTTTAGAAGACCTCTACATTTTCTTATTGCCCAGTGTGGTTTTCTAGCCGTTTAGAGGTTTGGCGATTGAAGTTTATTTTGTATTTTGTCAGGGAATAATTGTATGTGTCTTGTTAAAGCTGAATTTATGACTTACAACATTTGTGCCTGTGTTTCGTAGCTTTAGTGTTTCTATCTCTCTCTAAAATACTAACAGTGATTGTAATCTCTTTGTATCTTTGTTTCTTAGATGACAGTGAGCCAGTGGACAGCATGTATGACACAGAAGTTGACCTCCCGGGTTTAGCAGCTGGTAGCGGAGGTGGTGGCGACAGCCCAGAAGACGACCAGGAAGACGGTATTATCAACATGTCCCCTTTGCCCTCACCAACTCCTTCCCATCTGAACAACAACCATCATCACCTGTTGCACCCTCACATCTACACCTCCCACCACATCCATAACAACAGCAGCAGCAGCAATGACCAGGACTTCACTACACCCAAGGAAGGCTCACCCTATGAAGCGCCTGTCTACATTCCTGATGACATTCCCATTCCTAGTGAACTGGAGCTGCGGGAGTCTTCTGTGCCAGGTGCTGGCCTAGGCGTATGGGCTAAAACTCGTATTTGTGCTGGTGAGAGGTTTGGTCTGCATAACGCAAAGCACCATGGGGCCAGAGGCAAAGACAACTCTTTTGGATGGGAGGTAAGAACCATCCTTGATACTTTGGGCATCATTTAGTGTTTAATTTATTTTCAATTTAGCATTTACTGTCTATTAACTTGTCCATTTATGTATGCTGTCCTAAATACACAATAAGATATGAAATGAAGCTGCACTGAAGAGAATAACTGAATGTAGAAGCAGGTTTTCGTTCCCATTTTCAACCATCACTATTGATGCTCACCTGCATATATCTCATCATCAGCATAGATGCTCATACCATTTGCATCCCCTTTATTATTTGACCTCATCTTTGATCTTTGCAGATACAGACACTCACACACACACACACTTGTCCAATGCACCACAGCAATGTCAGATGGAAAAATATGGCTGATTAGTGGAGGTATCAGCTTTTCTGGGCGTCGTTCTGAAGCGAGCACACTCATTTGGTCACGCCATCTGATATGGAAATGGAAGAAGCGTGTCCCAGTCCAGTAGTGGCATATTGAACTATTAATTTTCATTTCAACATGACATTGGAGGATATTGAAGTTGCTTCAGTAAGCTCATTGGAGAAAAAAAAAGCGACTCCTGGTCTCTGTCTTTCTTTCTCATTGGCCTAATCAGAGATGAAATGCTCCAGCCTGCTTTTCATTTCTCTAACTTCTTGACTGAGACAGGTCATTCATATAGTCTTGGATCACTTTGTAGTGACGTATAAAGACTTGGATGTGTTATTTCTTGGAACACTGTTTTGGACAAGGTATATATATTGTCCGTGAGCTAGACAAAGACAGTGGATGCCCTTTCTGCAGATAAAGTGCTTGGATGATTAAAAAAGGAAGTATAAAAATCTTGCATACAGTAACATTCACTGCAGTAAGTTGAGGCAAAATATACATTTTACATTAGCAAAACTGAAAGTTTTCTTCCTGATATTGAATATATTGAAGTCAGCTGGGGCTTAAGTCATTTACAGTTATATTAGCATTATATTTTCAAGACCTGCTGCTGAATCAGAGTTTATGAATTCTTCACTGACAGGATTTTTAAGAAAACTCATTGGGTTCCATCATATTTCCAGTCTAAAAAACTTTTATTTTTCTACTGCATTGTTACCTAACAGTTGTACCAGCATTCAGACTAAAACACAGGCATGCTAAATTGCATCTTGCTGGAAGTTCACATTATGTTGTGAATCCCAGGACATCTCTCCAAATGCTACACTCTTCCCGTAACTAATGTTCTTTTTCAGTTTTTAGCCTGTGGCATTTTGAAGTACAGCTTCTCAAACAGTGTACCAGTGGCATTAGTTTTAGATCAGTTTTATTTCTTATGTAGTTAATTTCTTTGGTCTTAGTAGCCAAGTCAGTTAGTATGGAAGAATTGATCCACGATTTCCTCTATCCCATCCTGAAGGAGCATTAGAGGACTGAATTTGGCTCAGAGTCTATTTTCTTAAAGATATCCTGTCTGCTTTGGGGCTGGAAACCTTCAGAGGCTCTCCTCTCCCAGACACTTCATCACAGATAGTCATAACAGTCAGTCTGTTGATAGTTATCAACAAAGTCCCTTAGGAGTCCCCATACACCCCCTTTCTATCGCCTCTTTCACCATCATCCCCTCTGCTCATTTACTGCCTCTGGTCTTAAACAAACAGACAGACAGGGAACTAAGAGACATTTGGCCAAAAATATGAAACGTTAATGTGAACACACAGCAGTTAATGAAATTAATGAGGATCAAAAGCGGATTTTGAAAATTACACATCTCTTACATGGATAAATTCACTCAGGATAAATTCCATGAAGATATGTGTGCATATGTGTGTCTTGCCAAAACAGATAGATGTATTATGAGAGATAATAAATGCAGCCATCTGAAATCTCTCTGGTGTTAATATGATCATATCTAGCAAAATACTTAATACTTTACATCACAACCCTTCTGAGAAGAAGAGTTGAAATTAGTTGATCAGTCTAATACCACTTTGCTTTCATGTCATAAGTATTTTATATTGACAATGTTAAACTGAAACATTTTTTATTATTTTTTACTTTACAACCACTGAGTGCATCGTTTTGAGTTGCTGTCAGTGGATTTTACACTATCACAATCGATTTTTATGAAGAAAGTAATTGATGTGATTCTTAAAACATTCAAAAGTTACTGTGTTTTCATTGATCAGTGAGCTGATTTGTCAGTGACATTTAAACACTTAAACATGTAACTATACTAAACAGTTTTTTGTATGAATTTCTTTTTTATGTTTTTTCCTTTTCTGTTCTTTTTTTGTGTTTTGCAAGCTGTAAGTCATTATATTTGTATAGCAAATAATGTGATCTGCCAATAAACATAAAAGGCTCAACAATCAGTTCGGTGGATGCTTTAATGCTTTCTCAGTGTCTGTCCGTAAGGGCAGACTGGTCAAGGGAAGCATAGAGTTGTAGAGAGAAAGCATGACGGAGAACAAGCAAAAGAGAAGGGAAGGAGAAAAGCAAAGAGGAAGCTGACTATTGTCTGTTCTGGGGCTTTGGGAGCTGGAAGAGGTGTTAACTCAGGCTCATTTTAGCAAGACGGACAGCTCAATCTGAGAGCTGCTGTGCTGCAGGCCATGGCCATTCTCCACTGTCTCAGACACCCTCCCTGGGCCAGGACTGAGTCATCCATTTAAAAACCATTATTGCCCCCCGCCTTTAGCACAACATGATAGAACACTAGGGCCCCCAGTCAACCGTGCGTGTGTCTCTCTGGTTGTGTGTGTAGGACTGTTAACCCCTTAGGATAGAAAGGCTTGAGCAAGCACAGTGAGGCAAGGCCCAGAGAGATTACAGTGTAGGGGATCTAACCATCAGAGTGACTGATGCTATTATCTGGCTGGTAGATTGGTCTGACTTGTCTATTGACAGATACATGTCACCATACACTGACTGGAGGTATTGTGCACTTCACTGATTGGCACTCAATAGACTTACTGATCTTAACTCCTTTGGGTGTTCACATGGCAAAATGTGGTAGGCAACAAAAAAAAAAAAAACAATCAGGCTGCAGTAAAAGTAAGAAAAGCAGAGTAAATATGAAAAGTTTCCTTTAAAGCATTAATTGTGCAAAAGGTACAAACAAAAGAGGTAAATTTCACTTTGATTTTGAATAACAATTCAAATCAAATCTCTACTTGTCTACTGAGCACTCCTTAGGGAAACAAACAGAATGGCCAAGCCCTGCTGATGCGATACTAATAATAATACCTTCTCCTTGCCTTGACCTCTGGATTCATCTTTCCGCCTCTGAATCATTGCTTTTGAAACTATATTCCACACCTATGTGCTTTTGTCTTCTCTTTGTAACTATTGTCTCTCTGACTTTAGCGTGTTTTGATTGATAAAGCTCTTTCATATTGGTTTCACATCAGTAATTGTAGCACATTCTCCAGATCTAGGGAATGCATACGTCCTTGCCAATCTTCGTCAAATTGAACGGCTTAAATAATTTTTGTACTTTCTCTTTATGGACAAAACACTGTACCTTCAAGCTATTCACAGTTGAAGGTAAGAGAACAATTCACTGTAACTTAAAGGTGTGCATTAATACAAACCTTTTGAAGAAGGTCATCATAATCCCTTTCACAAACAGAAACGCATATCAGGGAGTCCATGTCAGCCCCACAGCCATGTCTGTCTGTCTGTAGCAGTGGACCTTGGTATGACTTTGTTGCCAGGCAAATTTATTTCTCTCAGTCCCTCATTCTTTGTATGTTTACTTTTTGTGGGGTGATTTTCCATATCAGTATCATTCATCCACCAATGTGTGGAAAGAGGCAAAAAGAATGCTAGCTCTTCTGTTTGACCAGTTATTGACTTAGTGATAGGCTAAGAAGTCTGGCGGGCACTCTCATGTCGCAAAGGTCCTACGTGACAGATACCCATCCAGCCATGGCATGATAGATCTCTCTCACCCTGTGTAAGGCACTAAATCTCTGCTTTGACAGCTCTCTTTTCACGCTGATGCCATGCTCCTTTTGTTCACGTCTTAATCACTGAACTAAGCTAAAGTTTTCAAACGTTTAGACGAAGAAGTCCTGGCGCACCCTGACACTTATCTATCCTGACCCACCTCTCATGTCCTAAAGTGTTTGCTTTCCTTTTGTGTTCTGAATAAGAAGGGCGGATGGCCAAGTTCTTATTCTATAAGATATCCCAATAGGCCATTCAAGATGAAGCTTGCAACTTGTCTCTTGTTTGCCTTTCGCAAAAAGGTGTTATTTATTTTGATGTTTGACCCTTAAGGTGACTGGTGATAGGAATAAAAAAAACTCTGGGCCTGCCAGAAGACAGCAGACACATTGAATATATGAATACTGTGGGAAGTATAGAGGGCATGACATAACAAAAGATTAAGTTGTTTTCAGCTTCATTTGACTAATGCGTTTTAACGTTCTCTACGGCAGTCACTTTCTGATGTTTTTATCTTGAGTGTAAAAGAAATATTTACCCCTATATGAATTAATGTCTTTATCAGTTTTACTATCATCTATAAACCTGTCATATAACTTTTGTGGCTTGATTTTCATTTCAATGGGGTCATTATCATGTCTTTTATTAATCAAATCAAGAGCATTCTTAAATGAGCTTGGGCTTCCGCTGAAAGCCACTTAGATGGAATAACAGCAGGTCCTTAGCATTTTAGCCCCTCAGATCAAATCATAATTATAAATTACAAATCCAGTTCACATAAATTGCTTGTCAAGAAATCAAATGGTTTTAGCTGCATAACTTTTACTTTACTTTTTACTTTTACTTATTATGTCAATAGTGAGATATATACCATTAGGTTAGTACTGCCTACTTTCACCATGATTTTTAGAAGCTGTAAGCACAATAGAGTTAATGTTAGCCGTAAGCAAGTTTTGTTTTAAGTGGAGAAAAGATTTTATCAGAATCTGCAGTAATTTAACGTTGTTTAACCGATTGTAAATTGTTATATTTTTTAATAGTCTTGAAAGCTTTTTATATTGTGATTTTGTGTTTTCTGTCATAAAAAACAAACAAAATAATTCATAAATAGTGTAAACTTTGATTCCAAAATGGGCATTTTTGTGCTCTTAACTTCGATCAACTAGCTATCTGAAATTATTCGGAAACATACAGAGTTACTTTGGGACATCTGCTTACAGTTCCACATAGTAATGAAAAGGATATCAAATCTGTGGTTTCTAATAACAGTATTGACCAACAGTATGCGGTTTTCTATCATCATTATTTTGACTTTGACAGAAACCCCAAGTTTACACACAGAGCAAAAGAAGCCGAGAGTATAACACCGCAAGGCCCAGGCCTGGGTGCTGTAATATCTTCCATTCCTGTTCATTTTATGTAGGTTTTAAACATGCCATTAGCCAATTTAATCCAATTTTCCCAGCTTTCGGAGCACTCCAGTGGAACAGATTCCATCTAATATTAAACATATGGTTGCTGTTGCCCCTGGAAACACCACAGCTTTACTGGGCTTTTTGTCTTAACCTGTTAAAGACAAGCCTACTGTGTCCCAGTGCAAACCATTGTCAATTATCTCCAATGAACATTGTAATTGATAACGAGGAAGCAGGGCAGCAAATTGAATGTCAGGTTTGATTAGAAGCCTGATGCCTTATCATTTGTTCATAACTTATTACCAACATCTGTTAATTAGTTAATAAATTAATGTGCAGGGCACAGATGAAAGGTGCACAAGCTACCAAGGAAGCACATGAGGCAAAGTCATCTGTCTTTGAAGGGAGTAAAACTCAACAAATATTGTCCCTGGGATTTGAATTGTTATTACTTGGTCATTGGTTTCAGACCTCGGCCACTCCAGCCAAGCATTCTCAATGAAACCTCTTGTTTCTGGAAATCAGCCCCCCCCAAACCCACAATCTTGTCACGCATCAACACGACAATGCTATCCTTTATTGCATGAGGTTTCCCTGTGCAGACATCCTTTAAACATTAATTTAAAAACCCTCACATTGGCCTATCACTCCTCTGTGGTGGAGCAGGTAACTCATGTCTAAACCTCCTCCACTCCTCTGTTTCAGTGTATATCTACTGAAACCCATCGTTTATCATGGCCCTGATGAATAGCCCCATCAAGTAGTGCCTCAGGGCAGGACTCGACAGTGAAACAGCTCTTTTCTGCTGCAGTGGAAGATGATGACATTGTGTCAAATGATGTTTATGCTTGTTCTTGGAATTATGTTCTTCTACTTCCTTCTTTTTTGCACATCTGTTGGCATCTACATGTGAGCACTCATTACAGTTCACTCCCCTTCCATTTTTCACTAACCTCCTCCTTCTTTCTCACTTTAAGTCTCTGTCCCTTGTGCTGCTTAACATTTCTTTGACTCAAACAGTGAGGTGGTAAGCTATTAATCAGGTTCCCGTCGCTGTTGTGATTGCCATTTTCCATAATAAGATACACAACATGGCCCAAAAGCTTTGGCTGTGTTTTCTTTAACTCATTGCAGTTCCTGTTTAGTACTGTAGACCACAGTGCAAGCGTGGTGAATGCAGGATGAAAATAAGCCACATGGCTGTGCCTTTTAATTACTTTTTATTAGGTGCAAAGACTTATGCCTAGGCACAGTGTGTGTCTTTGTCAGACGAAGATGGAAGAAACATTAAAAGCCATTCATAAGCATATTATTGGCTCTAGAAGGAGACAGGGGACCTTTCTAACTATTTTTGGTATTCAAAAACTTTTTTTCCCAAGGCGTCTATATAAATAAAATGTTAATACACCTCAACTCTAAACAGACTAGATAATCCACATCATGTAGAGGCATATATGATGTATTTTACTGCATTCACATACTCAAACATATGAGGCAGGCAGGAAAAAGACATTCACCCATGTTTTCTTTCCTTTACCCAGTCATTTAGAATAACAAGGTAGAGTGAGAAGCTAAGCACGATGACGACATTAGATCTAAAACAGTGTTGAATTGTTGAAGTGTCAAACACAGCCGTACATCTTTACTTGGAAAAGTCCCTGGAATTGCTTGAGTGATTTTCGCTCATTTTCTCCATCACTGTCACTGCAAGAAATACCCAGCTTCTTGTCTCCGTGAGAAGATGAAGTTTTGACAGAGCGAGATTTGTGGAGGTGTGCCAATGTATGTGTGTGTGTGTGTTTCTGTTGAGTATGCTTCCACTGATGCACAAGTCTACATTTGTATTAATCATCTTGGAGCAGGGGTCCACCCTTCACATAATCTTAGATTAGATTTCCCCTAGAAAAACATGATGCTAACAGGGTTTTGGTGTAATATCCAAATTTAGTGTGAGAGCTTGTGTCAAGATAATAGTTTAGAGATTTTCCAGACATTTCATTTGCAAGGTTTGATTGTTCAAATATATTTGCTTGCATTATTCTGAACACTAGTCAGTGAGACGTTCCTTTTAAATGTTTCTTGTGCAGTCATATGATTAAATTAGATGTGTTTTTTACTTCAATTTCACAACTTTTTTTTTACTATGTATTTTTTCAACAAATCTAAGTCAGGAATGCACATTATGTAGTGAAACGAAATCAGAAAAAGTAGATCAAGGTCCTCTTATAATCATTAATAAACATGTTATTAGTGTTAAAATCCAGAAAGAAAAGAAAAGAAAACCAAAGGGTCTAACTGGATATGTGTAAATCTTCTTAACGGTCAGGGGATTGCACCACAAGCCTCTCAGTCATTCTGTCCTCAATGAATGTCATATGATCGTACTCTCTGCCACTCTTTCCGGAGACTAGGTGAGGTTATGGCAGTGCAGCTGGTACGCATCGGTACCCAGCATGCCACCTCACAAAAAAAATAAATAAATAAAAAAAGGAAAGTTGTGCTTCTGTGAGATGCTTTGTCTCCAGCCACGTGACACAGAAGTTATATCAAAATAACAAAACACAGCTATTTTCTTATTGTGGGAGTGTGTGATCGTATATCTGCAGGGAGAAAGGGACCTTGATCTTTACATGTAGATAAAAGTAATGGGCAACTCATTTGTCATTACAAAAAATCATGTGTCGTTCAGTAATGTGACTAATATTTATCTACTGTTAAACAATTACATACCAAACAATGAATATAATGAACATAGTTTTTCATTAACTCTTCATATGATTCTTTGTTTAATGTTTTTATGGAAGCCGAGTGTTTGTGATGACAAAGCCTGCTCCCCTCTGCTGGCCTAGAGCTCACAATGCTGCAAAGTGCTTTTACTATTTGGTGTGTTGTTGTTACTTTGGTTCAAAAGAGGCGGAAGCAGAGGTTCTACTATTTTAAAAAAAATGTGTACTGTATAAGAGCACACTTGCCAAGCACACAAAGCACTCACACAGTTTTTCACATGCACTTTGAAACAAGTTGCCTACTGAGCTACTCTCAAGTAGAACAAGTCAGCATTTTTGCAAACCTTCTCTTTATTTGCCTCCTGTAGTGTGGGCGTACTGGGAAAAGAGTCAGTCCATTACTGGTTCTTTTTTACTTCCATACTATCCATTTTCTATATAATCTTCTGGCTGATAAAGGCTTTTAAAATGGCAGACACGGAGCAGGAATGTTCCAGGAAGGACGCTAATGTTAGAAGTTCTTCTTAAAATTAAGAACAAGCTTTGATACTAATCTAATTTCTTCACAATAAATAAATAGGTAATATAATCTCAGGTACTACTTTGCTTTATCTGCAGTAGATGTCCAAGTATAATATTTATTTTAAATGTGCCAGAATCATTACATTTTTAAGTTATTTGTGGGACATTATGGGACACTGATTTGAATATACTGATAAATTTTGAGGATCAGAAAATTAAAATGAAATGGTAAATCAACACTGATGGAGATTTTTTGTTTAACGAAATTAATTCCCGTCTGCCAAATAATATATCTTGTTCAAGTAACTTTTTTTTCTTTTTTCTGCTACTTTTTTAAATGATTCAAAAGCATCAACACTGTTTGATTTTTTAAATACATTTCTACAATGTCATGGAAATTTTCTATGTTACTCTCCCAGTGTATTTTCTTTACCTACAATGAGGTTAAAATGTTATCAAATTTTTCCCTTTTGACTGATTGTGGCCTCTTTTCACATCCCAATATATGTTTGAGTGCTGATCTGTGAACTTGAATCTATTATAGATCTATTATTGAATCTATTATTAATCTATTATTTTGTGAGTCATTAACTTTTCAATTTCTCTTTCAACCATATTTTGGCCTCTCACCATTTCTTCTGTCCTTTTTTTTCTTTTTGCTTCACCCTTTTCTTTTCTTGGCCTCGAGGGTCCTAGTGCTTCTAATTCGGCCTTATCAGTGAAGTAATTTAGCTGCCACAGCTTGGGTTTCTGTCGCGCGGCGAGTGGCCCCATTGTCCAGCCCTGCTGTTGCTGAGATAAACCCTTAGATTGAACAAAGTCCGCGCTGACCTTTACAAACTCCCAAATCTCGCTGTGTACACCCCTCCAACTGAGATCCTCTCTGCTTCAAGCTCTTTTCTTAGGGTGGTAAGGCTTGGGGCCCATGTAGGAAGAAGGCAAATGAGTGTCTGTGCTTGCATGTATATGCGTGTGTAATAGAGTGAGAGTGTGTGGGGTCAGTTTGGATTGAGTGAGCGTGAGATGGACAAGAGAGAGGGATTAAGATGGCTGACTGAGCCTGTCTATATTTCCAATGGCACTTGGCTCTAAGAGGGAAAAAGTGCATTGCAAACAAAGCATTCAAGTATGCACTTTTGTGTCTTCTTCGACTCCCTGAGGAGGCTTTGGTGAGCCACATTCTCTGCTCATCCTGCCTTGAAGTGTATAAAAAGAAATATGATTCACTGATGCAAAACATAGTTTGTGTCTCTCACCGTATGCATTTCTCATGTCCTTAAAAATGTTAGCTCTTTAGGAAAGTTGTGGAAAATGAAACACCTGCATCGTTATTTAGCATGTCTTCCATTCTTAGCCAAAAGGACTGTGAGGACTTTGTGCCTAACTGTGAAACAACTGAAGTAGAACAGTTGAAGCAAAACGCCTTGTGAGATGGGGGTCAGTGCCATAACAGAGAGGTTTGGAGCACAATCCAGCAGAAGTACCCTCTCCATTGTGAAGCACTGTCATCCTTCAGAAGCCACTCGACTTGTCCTCTACAGTGAAAATCCTTTCTTCTTTCTATACCAGCTCTCTGTCAGTCAGGCAAGGAACCTTGTCAAAAGTCTTGAGGTTGGGGACTGAGGCAGAGTGTGGAGGGAGAATGATTAGTGTGGTGTTGGCATGCTGAGGGTCTGTTGGATGCAAAGACTGGACCATTAAGGCAGGTGTGTGGTTTAGTGCTTGTGATGCTGTATTGGTGACAAACAGGAACAACGCCTTTTCCCCCTCTTGAGCCCAGTGTGCATCCCACTTTCTATCCCTCCATCCATCCCTTTTCCTTTCCCCCTTTCCCCCCACCCACTGCCATCTCTGCCTGCAAGCCGCCACCAGTGTTCCCAGGGAGATGAGCGCTACGGAGAAGAAGGCCCACAAGGGATTAACTTTTCACATGGCTGGGAGTCCTCGTCTCAAAAGACCTGACAACCCCAGACGGCTTGATTAAAAAAGAAAAGAAGAGAAGAGGAAAGGGGGTGGGAGGGTATAGGAGGAGGAGAAGAGGGGGAATTCTTCACATGATGGCCTTGAGAGAGGGATTTTGGATATTGGGTGTCTTTTTTTCTTCATCTCTATAGCCCCATGTCTTGGTTGAGAATGAGCAAATTGTTCCTCCTGTTCTCTCACCACTCCCCGTGTTACCCAGCTTGAAGATGTGGGTGGGCACCAGCACATATTACTGACTCTTCACAGGAAACCTGGAGATGTCTTGTAGCTTCAACAAAATGAAAATCATGCTTGAAGCAGGGGTTTATTTGTGCTTTTAGTCTTTTATTTCTTTATTTATCATCAGCCCTGATTATATAAAAAGGAAATAATCAGCCTTCAATTCGGTTCATTACAACAATATTACAAGATGTGATTTATTAACAAATCATAAATGTATCATGAAAAGCTTTTCATTATCCTCTGCATGTCAGAATTGCATTACAGTCAAAGAAGAGAGAGTTGGCGAACCGTTGCCGGCTTAAAGTTCTAGTGTTCAAGTGGCAAGGCGCCCTATTTCCCCTCACTCTATCCCAGATAAATTGGGCATCTCAGGTTTGTCTGTGAGAAAGAGAGGACCAAAAATCAAAACAAATGCTTCCACTGAAGTGAAGATGGGAGTCGGGGTTGGCTTTCCTCTCTAGCTAACGGATCAGCAACTCAACCTAGCGGGACAGCGGGCCACTTAATACCTCCCATCTTGTCAGGTAACAGAGTGGCCCGACAGGGAGGTCAGGGAAGGTAGCAGGGTATCATTTTTCAGATCACCACTCACCCTCTGGCTTCCTCCACATGGCTCACTTACCCTCTTCTCATCTCCACAGCTAGGATACACTCACCCTCTCTTCCCACACCCCTGAGGTAGGACACACACATTCAATGAGAATGTTTTCAATAATGTCCACAGTTAATTTTTGTCTAAAGAGCTGTTGACAAGAAACAAATAACCACTAAAATAATACAAATCTGTGTATTTTCCCATCGCTATTACCAGTAAAAAAAAAAAAAAAAACACCTGATGGTAGTTCAATGTTTTAAGAAATTCTATTAATGATATACAAACCTATTTTTAATGATATACACAGAAATATTTTCAGACACATTTGAAGAAATGTGAAGTATTATCTTTGAGGTGGCTGTTACACATCAAACAGGTGCATAGGTGCAACTAGAGTTTTTTGAAGGTTAGGAAACGCATCATAACAAAAGTTACTACTAGCATAAATTAAACCTAATGCCAGAATAGACTTGTTATTAATCATACTACTTAGAAGCTGCATGGCCTCTTGTTCCAAGTAGGCCGTGAACCTTTTTTGTATGTGCATTTGACCCTTAGTGTAAAGAAGGTGAACCTGTGTTCCAGGATGTTATTGCCATTCTTCTTGATTTGCTGTGAAGATAGAGAAACCTACAGGTATAAGCAGAACTTTTTTAATCCATAAGTTTTTATAAGCTCACAGAAATCTGTATGCCACTTGTGTTTTTACCTTAGAAAATACCAATAAAAAATAGGAGCAAAATTAGACACAGCAGTCTCTTGCTTCCTCCCACAGACAAAAGACATGTTGAGTTAATTGGTGCCTCCAAATCTGTGTGGGTGTGAAAGTAAAAAGAATTATGAATTCTTTTTATTTCTCTGTTCAATTGATTAGCGATCTGTCCAGAGTGTGCCTTGCCCCTCGCCTCTTGTCAGCAGGGATAGGCTCCAGATATGATGCACTGACTTGTATTCTTCTAACTATGCCACTAAATCAGTATCCAATCAGTTTTTCTTTGTCTGAGCACTACTTCCCTGCAGCACAGCTATCATTAAGTGAGTCATTTATGCCATCATAGGTAGGCCCACATGATAGCCTGCTGATGGCTTTTAATGGGGAATGGAATTCTTTCTACAGTAAGGCATGCTGAATTAGCCGTGGCAAATGCAACCCCTATAGTTTGGCCTTTGCATTAGTGCCAGAAGACCCAGCAGTAAGCTTTTAACCTGAGGACGACAGGACCATGATTATGTTCTCTGCAGGGTAAGCTTGGCCAGAGGATACTCAGCTATTACACAAAGGGTCCTGAACACAATGACATATGCAGATCACAGGGTAATTATCAGTGCCCATTTGTGCAAGTTAGTTGTAGTTAGTTGTCTTACATAGTCATTTTGCATAACAGACTTTGTTCAAATTTTTAATACAGACCCGGGTGAAAAATAAAAACAAATCACCAAAATTAAAAAAAGAAAAAAAAGACAATCACTCATCAATAGTGTGTTATTTATCCACGTTTTCTTGGCTAAAATCAAAACTTAAGTTCATTTGATAACCAAAAAAGACTACAGACGTAGGTACACACACACAGACTCACAGAAAAATGGCAGGTTAACAACAAATTGTTACATGCACTTTACCTGCATGTCTCTTTACCTATTTTATTAGCTCTACAGATTCCATATTTACTGTCACAGTTCACTTGCACACTCACTGCCTCTTTTGCACAAACTCCTACACACACACAGGTTCCAGTCATTTTTTAATATTCTTTCTCCTATCATTCCTCTTGTATCCTGAGCCACTAGAAAATGAATGGACCACAGGGAAAGCTGAACTCACAGACATATATTCACGCACACATACTCACAAAACTGTGTGTGGTCTCACCATCTCAGTCCTCACTATGTTTTCTAATGCTTCATCAGGTCCCATGGTCAGGGTCTTGGACTTAAGACTAATCTTTTAAATTCCTCACTGTCTCAGTAGCTTTTGTCTCATCAGAAGTCAGTTGCCCACCTTTCATGCTTTCTCTTCTACTGTTTCTTTGTAAGATTTCACCTCCTTGTGACAACAGGGGGTTTGGTTGTTTTCTTTCCTATCATCCTCTCTCTTTAAATTTTCTTCTTTCCTCTACTATTCCCTCTTTGCATAATTCAAATCAGAAATCCCATGTGAGTACCTTGCTCTTGACCTAGCTTAGAAAGCTCCTGATTGCTTTAATAGCAGTCCTTGGATCTGGAAGGTGGGTGTCTTTAAGGAACTCTGGTGAGAATGGTGCGTGTGCAGTGCATAGTACCAAGGGGTGGTTGATTAGAACTGACCTCAAGGGTGTCGGGAGAAAAAGAAGTACAAAAATGCAAAGTGAGCATGTGTGCTTGCATAATTGGGGCAGTGTGGAGTGCAGCAAGGTCAAGTAGAACAAATGGTCAGTAGAGCGAGTTCCATAAGTCTATAAAAACACCAAAAAAGCCACACCACATACATATGCATGTTTAAGGGGGCATTGGTCACTTTGAGGTTAGAGAAATTATAGGGTGCGATGGAAAAACTGACAATTGCAAGGATGAAGTGGTTCTGAGGAAGTGGGAAGATCCCAGAGTAAATTAAATCTCAGTATCATTACCCATAACAGTTTATTTTTGTTTATTTAGCTTATAATTGGCATATTAGTTATAAACATCAGCTACTATGCGCACACATAAGAGACAACATGACAACAACTTTAGAGGAGGTAAAAATGACCTACATTTTTCAGCAAAGGGACTGTCCTAAAGTCAGGAGCCTCAAAGTCAGGATCCCTAAAGTGAGCCCAGCTAAGGTTAGAGTGAGGCCTGTCAAACCCAAAAATTGAGTTTGAATTAGGCCCACCATTCAAACCTAGTGAAAAGAGTTCCTGAGCCTTCTATTCTATGCCAGCAAATTGGGAGGAAATCTGGCTATTGTGCAGAGTTTTGAAGAGGCTGCTGGTGAGGAGGGGGCTCCATACCATGCCTACCTATAGATGAGAGTGGAGACAAAGGGTCCCGAGACATCCAAGAGAGGCTTTGAAATCCCGATTGACTAGAGACAGACGCAGCCTGGAGTAGCTCATGGTGTGGAAAAGGTCAACAGTGTTCAGTTAGTTTAGACACCATTTGGTAAGGGGTTTAACTTGAGCTTGCAAAAATTTAAAAAATGAATGTAAAGATCAGAAAAAGGCTTCTTTGTAATGGTGAGGATGATGATAGAACACATTGATGGATGAGAATATCAGATCATTGACCTTAGTTGAGTTGTGTCTA
Source organism: Pseudomugil tenellus (assembly GCA_037177515.1). Taxonomy (NCBI): domain Eukaryota; kingdom Metazoa; phylum Chordata; class Actinopteri; order Atheriniformes; family Pseudomugilidae; genus Pseudomugil; species Pseudomugil tenellus. Next base: position 17,272,782 of record JBAMHX010000015.1, read on the forward strand.
CATGAGGTTTCATGTATGAGAAAAAACAGACAGCCCCTTAGGCTAAATTATAAGTGTATCACTAAATGCATACACACAGACATTGGCAGTGCTAGACTGCAGTTACCCTCTTCCTGATCAGCAGTGCAGCCCGAGGCTCTTCCGGAGTCTCTTACCCCAACAAGAGTCCAACTCCCCTTCCCCATGTGGCCTACTATACCAATGCCAGCCTTCTCTTCTTATTTCTGCTCTTCTCTTTGTGTGTGTCGCTCTCTCATTAATCAATGTCAAGCTGCCCAACAACAAGGCCAGCATTCTTTCTCTGCTTGCCTCCTTCAGCTCCTTGTATATGTCATTGTGACCCTCCCCCTCCACCAACTCAGCAGCCATCATCATCCTTTCACATGGCCAAAGAGCTGAAACCCGGGCTCGCTTTGCTTGCATGAAAGGTCGCCCTGCAAAAAGAGGGGAAATATAAGGAGGAGGCATTTCTCTCATTTTTCTCCGTTCTTCCCTCCTTTTCCTGGCTTTGTCATGATGGGGGCAAAAAAGGATGCTATGGTCGTTTACATAATTCATGTTAGACACAAAAAAAGTTTGTATGGAGCTTTCATGGGCGGTGGAAGGAAATGTATGCCTGTCTTTGTGCCCCAGATCTTTCTTCCTCGCTTCCATCCATTGATCCCACACATACAGCATTGTCCTGTGTTTGTCATTAACCTCTTGTAAAAGTCAGCCAATACTCTTCCCATCAAGACCTGACAAACATGGTACACGAGGATAAAAAAAACTCACCATGCCTTAGTTTTCTAAGGAAATATCCCATTTTGCTGATGTTAATATTTCAACAAACATGTCACAAATAGAAAGGAAAGAGCAGGGCAATGCTTTGATTAAATCAAATATGGGAATGCTGATGTTAGCAACATTTGCATGCATGTTCAAACAATATACACTCATGCAAGATATTCATGCATAAAAAGATGTTAAAATCAGCACCTGATGCATTTTTTATATCCCTTGGGTCATTGTAATTTACCCCATAACACCAACATATTTGTTTTTCTCATCAACTGCATTTCCTCTTTTTTGTACTATAACATTTCCATTTTTAACCTGAAAACTGGAAAAAACAATCACTGATCATCCTATCCGTAATACCCTTTTTAAAAGATTTGTCCACGTTTACATTGAATAATGAGGTGGCTTCTTGCATGAGCTCTTGACATAGTGTTTGTTTACAAAGAAGCAGACTGCCTCCAAATTGCCAGTCATTTGGGGGGAACTTGTGATTAGAAATCCTTTCTCTTATTATGCCCCAGTAGAGCGTCTGTATGTATTTGTTATACTAATGAATGGAACAAGAGCTTCCGGAGGGCCAGTGAATGAAGAGATGTCTGTAAAGGAGAGCAGTCATGGACCCAGCTCTACTCTGTGGCTTTGCCAAAAAAAGGGACAGTTGGAGAGCCAAAGAGGGTGATGGTTATTTAACCAAATAACCTATTCCCTCACAAGCCTTCTCCATAGATGATCGATGACCTTTCCTCTCATTTGTGTCAAAAGCTCCTGCCTTCTAGTCTTCGAGGGTCACATGCTTATTCGCAGTGCTTGAGCACATACACATTCACTCAAACATATGCAGTCCATACAACTGCCCACTCAACCCAAAGACAATCAGCCTTTTCCATCTTGTCAGTTGTTAGAAACTTGCCCCTTACAACATTAGCTGTAGCCTTTGTCATAAGCACAT
>JBAMHX010000015.1:17274522-17291065 GCA_037177515.1 Pseudomugil tenellus
TATATATATATATATAAACAGACATACTCGTTGTCAATCCCACTGAGACCTTTACCACCAGGCAGCAGTTATGAATTTGTTAAGCATTTGAGGGGAAAGACTAGATGGATAGAAAGATCATGAAAAGGGCACAGAAAGAAGTAGAGAAATAGGTGTGTAGAACAGACACTGAGCAGTAAATTACTTTGCCAATCAATCTAGACTTGATGAAAGCTGTCCAAACTTTTCCAACGTACTAAGAATCCCTCCTACAGTTTGTCAGTGGAGGGCTGACAAACAAATGGCAAGATTAAATGTTGTTGGATGCAGAGAGGAGAAAAGAGTAAAATACATATAGGGAGGTTATATATTTTATGTGTGAAAACCAATTCTACAAGATATGCATTGAGCATGGAAAGAGATTTTCATTCACTCGCATGCAGAGTTCTGTCGAGGAAGCTTTGCACTTAGGAATGTGTCCTATTTATTCCAAGTCTGGGTTATGTGACATCTGACATTCAGACACATGCACACAAAATTCCTTCTAAATTTTATTGTATTATCACAGTTTCATGTCTATCTCCAACCTTAAAAGTATGTTTTGACTACCACAAAGGTTGTCATTTTATTTCCTTCTGGTCCCCTACTCAATCCCACAAGTATAATAAAACCTAGTCCTGCACTTTCCTCCTTTTTCCACTTTTTCTCGCACTCTATTACACACACTCACACGCAGTCACACACCCTAGCTCTTGGAATGAAGAGGTGACAAACTGAGATGCAGAACATGTGAATCCTCCCTGTAGATGGTGTGGATGTTTTGAACATGCACAATAACATATTCTGTTCTTTAAACACACATACACACACACACACACATACACACACAGCCAAATACACCAATAGAACTTTCTTCTTTCTTTACACTTGTTTTCTGGCAACTTTTAGAGTTTCTCTGCCCAGAACTGTGAAGGGAGAGCAAGGACTGTTGGGAATGTTAATTTGGTAATTTGTTGTTTTATATAAGCAGGGGGGGATGGTTGTGGTGCAGCAAAAGAGAACATGCACAGTGAGTGTGTTTGTCTGCTGGAAGGGGGTTTTGGTAGTAAGAGAGGATAATTCTGGTGACAACATTCAGCTTAGTGATGCAGATGACTCCCAACCAAGTTATTTTTCTTTGAGAGAATTGTGCAAAAATACCATGACGGTTGGAGAGCAAGAAGCACCCCATACCCAAAGAAGGTATTAAGATGTCTCTGATACATGTCTACCCTCCTCCTGCTCTCCATGCTTCTCAGTCACTCTCACTCCAAAATCTGGGATGGTGGCCAAGTGCCACCAAGGACACTAAGGCTAATAAATCACACTCGTTTCAACATCTGTCCAGTTCCAATAGGCTGCCTACTGTCACAACCCCTCCCCTTGTGAAGATGGGTCCTTTGCTTTATTCCTCTTTCAGCATCTCTCCATACCCCCCCAGTGACACCCCTTCCCAGACTGACAAAACATCTATTGTCCCATACCCAAGTGAAGAAGAGACCCTCTTTTCCCCTCTTTGACAAAAGACGTCTGAAGCCAAGATGGGACTGCCAGCCAAGATGCCTGGGACCCGGCAGGGGTGCACCCGCTCCCTCCTTCTACTTTTCTCCCACCCTCTGGCTCATCCATCCCTCGCTCTCACTTTTTTCCACTCTTAATACTCCCCTCCTGTGGGGGTCACTCACTCAGCTCACACCCCACCCTTTTCATAGTGGTGAACTCTCAGCCTTGTATAAAGACATCAAGTGACAGCATTGAAAGAAAACAGGCAGATTTGGCAGAAAGAGATATTCGACATGGCTGTCAGTGGCCATTCTGCATGCCTTTTGTTCCCTTGGATGTAGTTGAAATAGATAAATAAACAGTTATAGGCTGAAAAGCAACAATCAGAAGCTTGTCGCATTTATTTATAATGAATGGAGAAGAAAAAGAGGCAAAAAAAACCTGCTGATGTCAATTAAGATGAAGAAGACAACACTGAATTCACACTGTTTAGGTTTATTTTCATGACCAACGCCAAAAGCTATGCCATTCAGTGGCATTCTGTGGCATACTCTAAAGATGGCTGTAGGTCTTCAGCATTGCAGGCTCTTCCTGAGGAGATGATTTAGTAAGTTGTCTCTGGGCTCATCAGTTAAAAAGCACAACCCTCGACAGTTACTCACAAGGACTCATTTACTGTGAATGTACACTGCTTTTTTCCCATCACCTCAAGCCTACCCCTAACAACAGAGTATTGTCTTTACAGTGTATGGGTCAGATTTTAGCTATATTCACATACTGTCTCCATGTTAAGAACAAACTGAGATCATCTTGAAATTTTAACAGACTAAATAAATTTGATCAATACAAAAGACAAAGTTCAGTGTTTACCGGTGGGCCTTAAACCAAAACTTTATGTAAATGTTTTCATTTTTCAGAAATTACTCAAGCAGGGAAAGAACATTTACCAACAAGCTCCTGTGATAAATTAGTCAATTAGTGTTGGTGGCATTTTTGGTTTCATATTTTATTCTGAATTATGTAGATGGAGACCCTGTAATTAATGTTTGTGTGTGCGTGCATATGTGGGCGTGCTTGGCTCATTATGCGTGGAAATGAATTTTCTTTTAACTCAGAGATTTGAATATTCATTGATTATATATGGTAAGTTAAGATGGGAAATCATCTCCATAAACTGTTTCTTAGTTATCCATTTTCACTAAGCACAATTTGTTCTTTACTGTTTTCCTCAGCATAGTTATGATCAGTATAACCTTATATCATCTAACAAGATTTGTAAAAATAAATAAATTCTGCATGATGATATTTTAAAAAAAAGTATGTTGATCGCATTTTTGCTCCAAAGCAAATCACATTCCTTTACAGCCCTTTTCTGCCCCTCTTAACATTAGATTTCCAATTAGCTAGTGGGAAGAATGGCTAATTTACCACAGCATGCAGGGCGCTTGATGTCTCAATCTATCGAGTGTCAGCTATGTGAAAAGAAGCACTCTATACTCATGCAGGCACACACACACTAATAGAGGCACAAGCTCAAACACAGGGACAACAGATTTAGCTGGAATGCTGACTCTGCAACATTATTTTTTAATTTTTTTAATATTTTCTTATAGGTTCATTAATTTGCAATATGTCCCTTTTTTAAATAAATGAATATTTTTAACATCATAAAAATCATGCTTTACTATGTATAGGTTAAGAACACATCAGATATTATAAGGAGTACAAGCCAATGTGTTAATGAAGTGAAAAATGCAAGAATATCAGTTAAAAAAGAAGAAAAATGTGAAGAAGAGTTTTAATGAAGCGCAAGAGGACAAAGACAAACTGCAGTTCAGTAGTGGCCCCATATTGACTTGTTTCAGAGTGGACAGCCAGCAAGCTTCTCTACACAACACACACATTGTCCACTGTGCCAACTAGCCAGAGCAAGACTCTGGTCCTTAGGGGGCTGCCTGAGACGAACACATTATAGATACATGTTAGCCTTGGCCCAATCATGTGTATACTGTGGGAGGCACTCAGCGGAAGAGAGGCAGAGGAAAGGGAAGAGATGAGAAACGAAACACATATGGAAGTTATTGAAACCTACAGAACGGATAAGCCTATCCAACAGTTTAACAGTTTCCAAAAAAACGGCCTCAAAGAGACTTATATAGAGAGCACTCGTATCACTTTTACATCTAGTGAATTTGAAATACTGTGAAACATGATATACTGTCTCATAACAGGGGGCAAGAAGGAGAGGGGAGAGATGCTGGTTTGTGAAATAAGATTTTTGTAAGAACTGGCTACAAAGGTTAATTATTTAGTAGTTTTGGCTTTATTAGTTGGTCAAATTTAACTTAGTGGATTTTCTGTGTCTATGATGAGACACTTTGCTGTACTAATCATTGTAGCCTGATCATGCTGTGTGATTTTCACTTGATAATGACCAAGCAGCACAGAAAGGAAAAGAGATTCCTGTCTGGCTTCCAAGACCTGAGTGACATCAGCCAAATGGTTGGGCTCTCCTGCACTCTTTTTCCCAGCGTGCTCCTAAGTGTACATATTTCCACCACAAAATGTTATTTCTGCTTTTATCTTTTGATTGTCATTAACCAGAGGCCTGCTGACTGACACCCCCATTCTGTGCATCTGCAGGCAGTCCCTCATTCACTTAGAACCCATCACTGTCCAAAATCTTTATCTTGCCCAGGGAAGCCCTGCGATAACACTGTTAACAACAGTTCTGTGCAGCCTCTGGACCCATTCAGGGTGATTAAGCGAGGTCAAGGGCTTTTATCATTTTGAGATGTTGCACCAAACTTCCCAAAGCTTCACTTTTTGAACATTATATTGCCATGAAGTGCATTTCCCACTTTACTTTTCAATTCTTTGTCTATCTTTTTAGTTTTCCAACCCCTTCTCGCTGTTTTCAGCTCTCAAATGGTAACAGTATGATGGAGGTAGTGGTGTCTTGATGGAGCTGGGCAGAACTAAACGGGGCCTTCTCTCTCTATGCGCCTGAGGGAAAACAGTGGTGTTATTTTAGAAATCACACTGTTAAAGATTAATGTGAGCCTGGAGGAGTGTGTCATCGTTTCTTAACGACAGGGCTGTAACGGCGAAGAAAGCTAGCCCTGTGTTCTGCCTCTCAGCCCAAGGACAGATAAGTTTTCTCTTACCAAGCTCACCACTGCTCTCCCTCCTCCTTTGTCCAATAATTGCATCCCATAGTAATTTTTTTCAACCTCAAAAGCCATAATAAACAATAATTTAACAAGTGAATGCAAAATCAAATCGTTTCTCTTTTCCCTTTTTTTATTTTTATAGTTGAAACAGACCAAATGTGGGTGAAGAATAGTGTATGTTCTGGCTTTGCAGATATAAAAACAACAGAAAAAACAGGTCAAAGGGATATTCGCAAACATTTTCCTTACTGATTGCTCTTGTCATGTGACTAATGGAAATTCCCAGATCTAAGTTGTGACCGTGCAGCTCCCCCAATAAAGTCATCTGTCATCATCCCATAGACAGGCCAGACAGACAGACAGCAATAAACTCAGGTTCATAGACCAGGACAGCGCATCCTATCTGCACTAATAATGCCTTTGTTATTCAAACGCTGGGATGATACTGATAACTGCATATTAAAAACTGGGATCACAGACACCAGTGAGGACAGTAATGATAGCAGCTGTTAACAGCACATGATGCTAGTGATAAAAACCTGTGAGGTCTAATGAGTCTCAAGTCTGAGGTGTGCAAATGGGACTTAGTATTCCTTGCTGAAGGTTTCTGCTGATAACGAAAGTGCACGATAAGTCAGGGAATATCAATCTTGTGACAGAGATAGTCGCTGCTTCACACTAATAGGGCTGTAAAGAGCATTCATCTTATATGGCCCAACTAATAAACTAATTTGTGATGAGCCCGAAGGTCAATGGATTGGACATGTTTCTATCCACCCACATATTAGGTTTTTTATTGTTATTTCTTGCTAATAGAGAGTTGGTAAGTTTTACATACTTATGATGGAGTCCTTAAATTCTTAAGATCAATACTCAGAGAGTCGTTTTACATTTACAAGTTTCATAAGAATGGCTGAACTTTGGAATGACATGTCTGGATCAGATATTAAGATACCTGGTAATGTCTTGCACCACAAAGTTCAATGTTAGACACAGATTTTCCATTCCAAGCCTGGGGATTAACCGCAGCATCATATCATTGCTTTTGCAACATCATTTCTGAGCAGTCTTTTGAAGTCTGAAACATCTTTGAGATGATCAAAGTCTAGAAATTTTTGATGACAAAAATATCAGACATTGTTTTTTTGTAAGGGAGTGGGACTGCTACATTATCTCCTCTCAATTATATCTTCTCCAAAGAGTCTTCAAGGCCAAACCATAAAGACTCCAGAGTCGTTACTGTAACATTTTCAAGCAGTGTTGGACAACCAGTTTGTCGTTTTCAGCCCAGACACACAGACTTCAAAACGAACAGCTAAACTGGACAGTAGTGAATCATGCTCTTACAATGTTCTGGGACACTGCAGCCATAATCAATTTCATTAGGCATATAAATCATGACAGCTTGACATTTATTGTTGATGTGATGGGTTGATCGTGTGGACTTGGAGACAGCTTTTGTTATGATAAATGTCGCTATCTCTTGAGCCTGAGCACAGAAAGATACTGAAGGTTGAAAAAACTGAAATACAAAAGACCAAAGATGTTGCTGAGCTGCAAAGAAGTTGCAAGTTAAGGACAGCATGTTGGATGAATGGTGCTTTGTCTTATATTGTCACTAAAAACATTGTTGGTCTTTAAGTTTGTGCATGTTCAAGATTTTGGAATAATGTCCTATGTATATATGTCTGAAGCTTTCATTTACTAAATTATTACATATATCATTAATAATCTAGCAAGTCACAGCTGCATTAGTTATTATTTAGTCGGAAATAATTGTAGAAATCTTTCTACTATTATATTAAATGCTTTTAAATGTGTTTAAACTGATTTGCAAGTGAATTTACAGAATCTGAAAACAACCACTCATCATGCTTAAAAGTGATTATTTTCATTTGGCCAGCAGGTTTGTGTTGTTTGCATGTGTGTGTGTTTTGTATAAGACTGATTCAAAATCTGGATACAACAGTAAAAGAAAGCATTTATAAGCAATATCTCCAGACAGTATCTTTTGGCAGTAGCTGCTGTCTTAACTGCTCTCGTATTTATATGTTTCCACTGTGTAAATAATCTGATGGGCCACCAAAAGAACTCTCAAGGATAAACAGTGTACTTGTTACAGTCCATTTGCTATACACAAATGCTTTTTGTGCTGTATCTCCACATCATACTCAAAATAATACACAAGCTAATAGCAGCCATCAGGACTATTAAGCTACCATTATTATTTTTGGTGTTTATGCCATGTACGTGAGTGGAAAGTGCATTTGAGATTATCCTTAGAAGTTTTTTTTTTTTAATTTTTCCTTTTTTCTTTGTTTATTTTTGCTTTTGTTTTTTACTTGCTTGTGCAGTGAAATAAATCAGTCAAGTAAGGTGGGGATGCACTTTAATCCCACCATGCTTCTATTACCGTAAGATAAATAATAAATAATGTATTTTCTCTGTTTGACAGATGTATGTTTCAGTGTATCTCACTTGCTGAAAGGTGTTTTTGGTGTTTTAAAATAGTGGAAAAACCCAGTGTCTTATGAAGACTGGGATCTGTTTATTCTTTCTTCATTCCATGAACAATACACCACTTATTTCCATCCTGCAAATGACCCAACATTAAAGCTTTCTGTCTTCTTTTAAAGTGCTCAACACTTTTCAGCCATGACCCCAGAAATAACATACACTTGGTCGCCTTGCTGCCATCTTCCAAATAGAAGGCTTGAAGACTACAACAATTTACGTAACTAAGAATGATTAAGTAGATTTTGGTTGGTTTAGTTTTCTGTGTGATTCTTTGTTGTTTAGTGCAACAGACTAAACTGGTATTTCTACAAACACATATTTATGCCCACCTCATCGGTGATAAATTTGTCATGACTCTGGCCCCATCAACCATCATCATAGTAACAGTGCATATGGACTCACCTCAATTCTTGGTCTTTAAGTTCCTGCTTGTTTTAGCTGGCAGTCCATATAGATACACTTGGCCTCCAAGTCACTAGTAGAGACATTTCAGTTCAATGTCAGGCCTGCAACCAAACTCTTTTTATATATGTTTGATGAATGTGCGTGATCCCCAAAATGAATAAAAGCCCCAACATGGATTTGCAGGGGGAATATCTGCTTTAGTAATACATAGAGCATAAAGATATGCTTGTGCAGCTTTAAAAGTAAACTTTAATAAACAAGAAAAAACTTGCTTTCTTTAAATATATATTTTTTTTTTCCCAATTCTGTCTTGCGCTGTTTAAAATTTTGTTTGAGCAAACCTACTTTCACTTAATTTATTAGATCAGCAGTAGAGAGTGAGGAGAAATGAAAAGCTACCTTCTGTTTATGTTAAAATATGCAAACAGTGTAAATATTTAGCCAAATCTCAATAAACTATATACGATTTACTTCTCAGTTGTCATTCGTCACATGACAATATCTCAGCGGTTGCTTTCCAGAAAGGCCCTAATGTGATGAAAGATTGCTCCCTCTCTTTTTTGCTTTTTTATGTACGGTAATGAAAGGAATTTCTGGTTTGAATTACATATTCATATTGTGACTTGACAGAGAACAGTGTGGTCTTCTATATGTTCCTAAATACACCAAATCAACTTGCAAAAGGAAATGCAGATGTGAAGCGCATAGCACATCCCAGCTGAGAAGACAAGATTTATGTCATGCATAGAAGTAAACATTCATATATATGCATTGGCTGTGAAGCCATCTCACCCAACTGAGGTATGTGAAATGAAAAGTAGATGTGACATGACCTTTGATTCAATCTATATGTCCCCAAGCTAAGACCTTAAATCTTACAGCCGTAACCTCCTGCTGGCTAAAAGGAAATATGTGTCATCGAAAGAAAAGGAGATCATTAAAAATAAGGCAATATTATTTTTCTTCTTGCTACCATGTGTCAATAAACTGAAGCCTATATCAAAACGAACCGGCAAGAAGTGATATATCATTATCTGAAAGGCATACTACAGCAGCTGCTGATGCTGTGTAGGCAATCCTCTTAGACCAAAAGTGGAGTTATTTATTGGGTCTCAACCCTGTGGCTGTCAAAGCATCTGCAAGCAGAAGATCTATTGGCACCCCCTTATTCACTTATGATTATTACTGATCATCTGCCTAAATGACTTATCAATAAAGCAGAGGCCAAGCAGATAATTTATCTGTATGGTTCTGTCAATATCAAGTTCAGAATCAACAGCCTTAAAAGGATAAGGACATTGGATGATGAATAGTCAAACAAGGCTTCAATGAAAATATGACCCTCTTAAAAATGTGCTATATATTACTGTCTTCATCTTTCTCTCGCTGCCTTTGCGTTATTCCATTTCCTTTACATTGAGATTATCTTTTTTTCTTCAGGTTTCTTTGCTGAGTGAGTACAGAGGTAATTTGTAATATCCTTTCCTTGCAGAGAAACGTCAATTGTCAGGTTTATTTGTGCAAATATTTGATATGCTCATTTGTACCAAGTGTTTGACACCAATACTACATGTCTATGCAAGTCCTGCGAATCCTGCAAGACACTAAAATGATGAGACAAGCCTGCCTCAAGTCAGTGTAAACCCTGCCAGCAGATTTCACTTTAGCATTTTCTTCATAAATCACACAGAGACTCTCAGGACATACAGGGTCAAAGCTCGTTCTGTAAACATCAGCCGCCTGTATTTGACAAGTGGCCGTGACTTTTCTGAGACGCACAATAGTTCAGAGTGTTTGCCTTCCAAGTGTAACCTTTGTGCACTAAGCTCTATCTCGCCAACAGTTCTCAGTTCTGTCACGGGCCGCACCCTTACCCATCTGGACGTAAGGTTGGGTAACCAAGTTAGCTTTAGCACCATGCGATGAGTGTCAACGCAGTGTCATGTGTCTCTAGGACAATATATTCCTCTGGAAATGAACTTACTTTTACTAATGAGCTGTTTAGATTTCTCACAATAAGCGTGAGTAATATAACAGCATGTTTTCATTCATTAAGTGATAATAATGATGGAGAGCAAGTGAAAATTTTCCAACAGCGATGCCCTGAATGTTTGTCTTGGCCAAGGCACCTCAAGTCTTCCGTCCATTAAAGTCATCATAAATTTATTCTGATCGATGTACGCCCAACTTCCTGGTATTTAGCGTTGCAGTTTTCAGTCCTGTTTTCTTTTGCTCCTGCCTTAGTCTTCTTACTTCTCTACTGCAGCACTCTGTGCTACCTCATTGTTAAAGCATGTTTGTAAGAAGCCATAGTCCTGGTCTTGTTTTGGGTCAGTTGTCAAAGGCTCTATCTCAGGAAAGTCCAGAAATAGATGCTTTTTACATGCTTTTAAAGGACAAGCCAAAGAAAGAGGCACTATCTGACTTAGTGCTAAAAAACAGACTGGATTGTTTCCCTAGTTAAGCAGTCCCTGGCAAGAAATTGTGAAAGGTTTGTTATCAGGGATTTCAAATGATAGCAATAGACCATAGAGAAATACACTGGAGACAGATTCCCTCTGTTCTTTTTCTTCTATTTTTGGGGTAGGGGATGTTGTTTTATTGATTGGAAAGTGTTTCGATCAGATTTGTTAGTATCTTAAAGTAAGAGGAATCAGCTCCATTTGCTGAGATCATGTTTGACACGATAGTTACGTTGTATTTTAAAGTCTGCACTCTGTAGCAATGAAAAACAGAACCCCCTCTTTAATTTTTCTATATTTTTCTTCCCTTGCTCTTTGACACAAATTCACTTTCTCTCCAATTTATTATTCAACATAACCCACAGTGAAAGACTGCTTCCTCTCCCATCTGTATGTCAGAAAGATCAATAACCCATCCATGGCATTGTCACCACAATGAAGTTCTGTCAGTGTGCCAAGGAGCTGTGAAAGTTCCCAATAAATGCTTAGCAAAACTTTCAATTAGTGGCTTTCTTGGTGTGGCTCTTACAGCCAATGGGTTGTCTGTCAGGGCTCTGGTTCAAAAAGTCCTGAGGTTTGTTTGCTGCTGGTTCTTTTTGGAAACTTGTGGCTTTGTGACATCCGCAGCCATTCGCTGGGCCATGTTGCTGTATTGCCTCACATTATCCAGAGTTGAGCAGAATTGTTTTTGGCAACAGAATGCTAACATTTTCCTACGATGCAAACCTCCAAGTGGGGCCCTCTTCTTCTCCTCACTCCAGCGGACGATGATGAGCAACCTCAAACGTTCTGTTCTACTGTGGTTACATCGGCTACTTACTCAAACTTCTCATTGTGAGCTATATGACTGGAAGATTGCAGTTTGGGTCATTCTTTCAAGGACTGACTTTAGCTGTGCATGCAAAAGCACCACATGTGCTTAATGAGCCTTGAGTTGCAGTCCCCTCTTGGGGCAATTCCTACTGTTTATTCATATCAAATAAGCTTTGGAAATAAACTCAGACTGAATTCCCTCTGTCCTGTGTTTTTGGCCTTTACAGATCTTGTAAAAACAAGAAGTCAATTCACTCATTGAGTGTCTCCCCCCATGTTCTGTATTTTTTTGTTTGCTTGTTTTTTTTGTTTTTTTTTGGGGGGGGGGGGGGTTGTCTGCTTTGTCATCATGGCTTGTCAATAAGAATAGTGCTAAAGTAGTGTTGAAAAAGTCATGACTCCACCAAATAACAAAATCTGCTATGAAACAGAGAAATAGCACACACCACAGACATGAGATATACTCACACAGACACATGTAGTCTCACATTCGCTAACACTCGCTGTTACATATATTCTCTATAACAGCCTGGACAGCTCTTGGTGAAAAGATTCTGCAGGTGGCTGCACTTTCATCAAGCCACGACTGGATTTGTTTATGTTTGAGGTCATATGGGCCAGAGAGAGACATTTGTGTGCCCAGACACACATTTACACACTCTGTCTAATTACCCTCACTTCACTGTTTCTCTTTTTCAAAAGACATATTGACATGTCAGCATATTGCAAGCTAGATATGGAACAAATGGACAATTTTACCTTTCTCTGTATAGTGGAAAATCTATCCCCCTCAACATAGGCCAGTCTGTATTTGGACCTGTCTCACCACCCTGAAAGAAAAGTCACTTTGAGATGATGGTGACACATGCAATAAATCATAGCTCCCTCAGTCAGTGGCTAATCACATTTTCCTTCCCTAATTAATAGCTTATTTATTTATTTGGCGGGGCTCTGCTGTGAGGTTAGAATATTCAGTGTTTGTGTATGTCTGGTATGTCAGTCTGCATGTAAGAACAGAAAGTCAGTGCTGAAAGAACATCTCCACCTGCATTCGTTTAAATGTTATTGTCTTTTTTGTACATTCCCAAGAGAAAAAAGCTTGGTTTTTAATTGAACTTTCAATTATTCATATACTTTTGTTAATATTTCAGTTGAAAAACATTACAGATAAGAAATTAACTCAATTCAAAGGCAGGGAACTTCATAATTAGTATATTTTTCACAATGAGTTCAGTGTTTCCTGGACCTAGAGCTGGTACTAGAGCGCTCACACAGGCCCGACCCCCCACCTAAAGCTGAAACACATTAAGGCATCAGTTAAAACCACTCATGTCTGCTTGCATGTCTTCTGGAGTTTTAGGTTACTCTTGCACAATTTGATACACACACATATTTACACTTGGCATGGAGCTCAGCAATGCAAGGGAAAGTCCAGAAATTGTCCTGTAGTTGTTGCGCGCCTGGTAGCATTTTAGATGACCCAGCCAAGCTGTTGGTTTTGTAAACTGTTGCAGCTGGCTTGATGCATTACAAGAAACGGGAGCCCAACCCCCCCTACCCCAACCCCTCTCTCCTAAACACTCTATTTTACTCTCAATGGTATTACCCATGTTCACAAGAGTATTTTCAACTTACAGAGCAGGGATATTGACCTAATTTATCTTTGTACGTAGCAAATTGTCATAAAAAAATCCCTTTAAACTGTTAACCATTTATGCTGTGTATCTAGCAAAAAGAATTTAAAAATGAAAAAAAACATAGAATTTCTTTCACATCTAAATGTTTTTTTGCAAATGAACATGACTAAAGTTTTATCAGTTACTGGATTTTACCAATGAATACACACATTTGAAAACACAAGAGCTTCAGTGAGAAGAGTTTAACAGATTTCATAACATGTTTGCTGTTTCTTGGTTTGCAACTGTTTTCACACACATGAGGCATCTGTAAAGCTTTAGATGTACAGTAAGTAGGTGTAAGTATCTGTGGTGTAATTACAACCATTTGTTGAGGCCTAGAAACACATCCCATGACAGCTTAATGTTGGAAACTATGGAGTATGGCACATCCATGTGTACGGGGCCCATCTGGTTCACTGTTAAGTAAGGGCAGAGAAAACCTACCTATGAGCTTTTTAGATTCTTGGTTTTTTTCTGAGGAAAAATGGAGAAACAAACTCCTTATTCTAGAGACACGTGAGATTATTCATAATTTTAAAATCATACACACAACTTATACTCACTTCCTGTGAATTGAGGCTTTGCACGGAAAGGTGCATAAAAGAAGTCACTATGCCAGATTTCAAAGAATAGCCCCACAGTTTCCATGAAAGATTCCACAACAGATAAATGTCTCTCTTCCCAATCATGGCAGACCACATTGGTTGAGGAAATACTAACTTTAATATGTCAACCCTGATATAAAGGCTGCCAGTCTTGTAACAACGCCAGTACAACACACCTACTGTAAAAGGGCAGATGGGGAGGATAGGGCTCAGGAAAAGGAAGGCTCAGACTTGCTCGATGTCTGTGCTTTGAGAAGTTTTATGGACTTAATTTCACCTAATCTAAGCATGCTGATTCCACACCCCACCTTAAAACTGCTCTGAAAGCAGTCTACATCTCTTCTTTGATCCTCAATGGGCTTCAGAGATGGAGAGAAAGAGACAGATGAGGAGAAACTCTCAGTTCCCGTTGTGTGTAAAATACTCTCTCACTGCAGCAGGGTAGCCCCATCTCTTCATCCTACACCCACTTCCTCTGTTTCCCCTGGCAGACACTGGGAGCATTCTACCACCCATCTGCCCCCAGTAAATATTGCTTGAAGGCTTAATTATACACACACTCACTGACACACACACACTCTCAGTGAAATTTCCTGCAACGATGAAGCAGAGAATTAACGTCAAATGTGGGGCATTCATTCATCTGAATGTGTGGTGTGTTATGTTTGCCTCTGGTTGTGTTTTTGTGACCTCTTAGCCTATTATTATGTCCCTCTGGTCATATTTGTAGCCCAGAGGATGTGTGTGATGAACTGTAAACACTCTGTGCTCTTGTCATTAAGCAGCGATGGTCACAACATCAGACTGAGGCCCCTTCTTGAATTCCAGGAAACAATATTGTCCTCTAATGAGTCAATAAAGATGTTTAGATTTTTAAGATTATGCTTTGCATTTGGTGCAATTCAGTAAATGTATTTATATTTTTCTTTCTATTTTGTTTTTCCTCAGCAGATGATGAATGACAATGAAGATGATTCCCCTGATAGCTGCATCAAAAAGGTAGTGTAAATCTATGGTTTACAAACCCTGTCTTCATAGCTGCCACCCTGTCCTTTTACATTACATATATGTCTTTCTTTGTGTGTGAAGTTTTTTTTCCATTTAAACATACTCAAACACTGAATTGCTCATCTGACTGAAATGTATCTTTAAATGTATACCCTCTGTATTCTCAGTACTTTTAGCCATCCAGTGAGTTCTTATATTGTCAGGCTTAAAGGAATATCTCAGCATTTTATGTTCAATTCAGTAGCAAAGTTTTCAGTGACTAGTAAGCCTTTCTTATCAGAGACAACAAACAAAAATCTGCAATCTAGGAACCCCTCTCTTCCCTCACATTGTGACCGACACGAGTCATTGACCAGTCACTGACCACTTTATGAGGTGATAAATTTATAGTAGAGGGTGGGCAGTTTGTTTTTACAGCCAGTGTCAGTGGGTCAAGACAAAATGGCAATAGAGTTCATGTCCATCTAATGATCCATGAAAGAACAATGGCCGCTGCAGAGGGAACACTGACAACTGCTGAAACCATCCAGGCTTAGACCCAGTTCAAAGTCAGTGAGGGCTTTGGATGGGGAGCAATGATTGGTAAGAGGATGGTCAAATTTGATTTAAAAAAGAATAAAGTGTAGCATTATGGTTTATTACTATAATGCTACTTTGGCTTTTTAACCAAAAAATGTTATTGTAGCCATTTTCATGAGTAAATTCAATAAACATGTTTGGCAGTAATCTTCACTATTTGAGGATTGTAAAAGCACGTTAGCCTTTAAATTCTTCTATTGCTTGACATGTGATTGAAGCAGAACTACTTAAGGCGTCTTTCCACACGGCCCTAGTCCACCCTAGTCCTAGTTCCCTTACACCAGTCCACCCGGATTCAGAGCGTTTCCATTACGATTTGTCTGACAGTACTGGTAACAGTTTTCTGACCTACTTCGTAGTCGGGCCAGCCCTGTCGGGCGAGGTCTGCAGGCTGATTGGCTTGCAGCGAATGATGTCACTACACAGCGATGTACACAGTAATGGTTACTGCCTCTCCAGGTCGTCTTGTCTTGTTCGACTTCCTGATTTGCGCTGTGAGTTTATTACTCATTATTACCTATAACCCGAGCAGCAGGTAGAAGGCTGCTTCACCACCTTCCATATTGTTCATGTCTTCTTCTATGGTGTATCTGTGAATGTTTTTTTTTAATTGTTTATTACACAAATTAAAGAATAGCCTACATTGAATCTCGCAGAACGTGTTATTTTGTTGCGTTGTGTTGCTATCAGATGACATCAGTAACTTTCTAGTAAAAATGCGCCGGGGTGATAGAGCATCTGGACTTAGACTGGATTTGCAATGGAAAAGCATTCGAGCATTTCCCGGCCGGTGGAGTACGGCGGACTACTGATAATGGAAAACCCCCATTACAGTATCTGTACAAGGAGTCATTCTTTATTACAAGCAGTGTGTGAAACATCACAACATGACTGAAGCATAGGGAAGCCTTGTGAGTAAACTTACTAAAAGGTATTACACATAAAATCCCTCTTGCTGTCATTTACAGTTATGACCAGTCTGGCTTTTAGAAAAACAAAATCATATAAATGTTCACATTTGCATTTAGGGTCAAAGGTTTTGTTGCTGCACTTTCTATAAACAGGTAGACCAGCATGTAAATCACTGACTGCTTGGTTGATCTGACATCCTATATTAGTCGATGAGCTTATTTTAAAAGCTGACCGCAGTTGGTTTGGGCTGTTCTGAGTTCCCCACATGTTCGTGCAATGTGGAAAAAACTACTTGGTTTTATAAACTACCTAACCACGTTCCACATAAGACATGCACATTATTTCACTTTCACACACACAGTCTTGCCCACTCACAAGTGTGTTTGGTTGTTGTCTTTACCCACGTTGTAGAAGCATGACTTGTCCGGTGTTCTCATTAGATACTTTGGTTCATATAGATTACAGAACACATTTGTACATTATGCATACCTATTCTACATAAAATCTTAACACACAAACAGAAACAAACTGGCTACATCTCATTATGCAGAGTGTGAGTTGTGGTGGGCCCTCATCGGGTGGTGGCAGACCACATGCCTGTTATGAATATGAATGAAATTATGCATGAGCCATTCCTTATGACATGACTCATTCATCCATGTGTAGTCACACACAAACACAGAGCAGGACACACACAAACATTGACTTTGCCTCTCTCATCATATCATTACCATTGCTACACTTGATTAAGGGACAATGTTGTTAATTGAGCTGTAGCTTTTAAATAAACCAGCTCAGTGTTCCTGGTACCATGTGCTGTTGTATACATGGAAGTGTGTATAAGTGTGTGTTTAATTAAACTTTATATA
>JBAMHX010000015.1:17291165-17305705 GCA_037177515.1 Pseudomugil tenellus
TGGATGGATGGATGGATGGATGGATGGATGGATGGATGGATGGATGGATGGATGGATGGATGGATGGATGGATGGTGAAAAAGATGCCAAACACAATTGATGTAATATCTAAAGACTCAGGGCCAGATTTACTAAAGGTTTTCGAGTACTAAAACGTGTGCAAACCCATTGCACACGCTAAAAATAGTACAAACTGATCTACTAACAGTGAGTGAAAGGGTTTGCGTCTTCCAAAGGTGCAAAATTGCACGTCCTCCTCGAGTTAGTACGTTAGCCTCAATGAATATGTAAATTGGGGTGTTCACACGCAACGATTGTGATTTATCAAATCTGAAAGTATTTTTTCTGATAGAAACTGTGTTTATATTTAGCATGTATCCAAAGGCTGTGAAAACGGGTTCAATGCGTAATTGCGCACACATGGCTGCAGTGATTGTTGCAATGTGAAGATATAGAAATAATCAAAGACTACGGAGAGAACGCATATGTCCTCCTCGTGCTAACATGTTTGGAATGAGAGAGGAATTCATTATTAAAACATATCACCTATCCACCCTTCCGGTTTTGGAGCTGTTGGAGGAACTCAGCGCAGATTTTTGGCATCTGGGTCATTCCAGCGTACAGTAGCCAACACAGCAGGGATCTCCCAGTCACGTCTTTCACATGACTGAATTCCTAAATGCAGTGTCACGCCGGATCGCGACGTTTTTCAGGTTTCCACGCACTTGAGCTCTTTGGAATGTTTGTTGGCTTCTTCCAACAACACGTCTAATTCCATCAGATCAAACTTGTATTTTTGCTTGCGGTTTTGTAAAGTTGTCATCATGAAAACCATGACACATGCTAAATCCTCATTTAAATAGGCATGTCTCCAACACTTTGCACCCATTGTCATTTGCGTGAGCAATCTTATAGATCGCATACTAATCACGGCCCCGCTTCACACGCTAAATTCTATTTGCCACACGCTAATTAGTACACGCAAAATGAAATCTTAGTAAATTTGGCCCTTAATGATTAATTTTTATCTGGCACCTGCTACAGGAAATTGGCAGGTTACTGTAAATGAAATGGTGGACAGATGAGATGACCCGAGGACCCATTTTATTTTGTCTTAATACATGATAGTAGTATACTAATTTAATTTTATAATGATATACATTTTGTAAGACAATATAGAAGATTATATGAGAAAGAAAAGGTATAATAATTGCAATAATAATTTTCCCTTTTCATTTATTTGAATGACATTTTTTTACAGTAACATATGTCTTTTTTTCTTTAATCCAACTGCAACTGCTTTTGTAAAGGTAACAAACACAACAAATGTTAAAACAAATTAACGTAAAGGGTACATAATTTGCTTTTAAGAGGAATGTTACATATGGGATAGATTTCTTAAAATAATTAAATCCAGCTCCTTACATGTTATTCTGCTCCAAGATTTATGTGAAGTCCTGTGGATAAGATTTTTTTCCTTTTCCACAACACCTAAGTCAAATGCATGAAAACAAAACATTAGAAAAAAGAGAGAAAACAGTACCTTACTGTATTTTGTTCCTGTTTGCAGTTGGTTTGCAGTCTCTCCTCTATGTCGTCATGCAGCAAAGAGGTGTCACAGAAATGAACCTAAGTAAAATATATTGCCTTTATAAATACTAAAACAACTATGTTACACATATCACACCAGCGTAATATGATAAAAAGTTATCATCATAAATAAGTCCACCTCAGATGTGTACAATTAAAAATAATATCAAAACACAAACCAAAAATATCAAAACACAAACCAATATTGTTAAGAATAAATGCAGAATGTTAAGAGTTACTGAATGTCAGCTTTTACAGATTTATGAAGGCAACAAAGTTTATCTATGCCACCTACTTAAAGAACATTGCTGTGTTAGTCAGACAGGGGCAAATAGAAGGCCCTGCTAGAGTCAGGGATAAGGCAGCGGATAAAATGGAAGCAAAGATATTGTTGCAGCTTCTCCAGCCTATTTACTGAGAGCTTGCCAGAGCTGCCCCTCAACTATATGTGTGTGTGCACATGTATGTGTATGCATGTGTAAAGTTTAAAAGCCCAAGTTCATATCCTGTGCTTTCTGAGCTATATTGGCTTACACACATGCAACAAAAAGTCTTATGCATCTTCATACCACACACACACAGAAAATAAAAAGATCTGTTATCTGAATCTCCTCTGCTTATTTCTTCCATTTTCTTTCACTTATTTCATCCCTCCCTCTTTCACAGAAGACAGGATGATGTTGTTGTAGCTATAGATTGTTATCTGTGGCTATTAGTGAAGGATCAGGGTTTGTTTGATTTCGTCTAGTCTGGCCAGAGAAAACATATCTATATCTGTTTCGCTGTCTAGGCCCTGCTTATGTATATTCCCATTCACACACACAACATTTACTTAAGTCTATAAGTGTGTGTGTGTGTGTAGAAGTTAATAGAGTATCGGAGAACTTGAGTTTCATTTTGGATATCTTGGATTTAAAGTTGTAGCTAGATCCAGAGCTGTGAAAAAAGAAGACAGTCTGTGATCTGTGGGTGTATGTGTATGTGTTTGTCTGTGTGTTAATCCTCATCTTCAGAGGAGCGCTGCTGTCCATGCCGACGTGTGTAAACACCCCGGCAGATCAGATGACAGATAATGACTTCCAGATAGACACCCTCCATTCAACCAGCAGAGAAAATCAATGAGCACTGATTGCTTTTTTCCCAAGACGATCATCTCTTTCCTGAAAGCTGCTATCTATCTTTCTCTTTCTATCTCTGCTTCTCTCTCAATTCCTCTGTTTCTCTATTCAAGTCCCTTTCATTCACCTCTCAATAATACTGAGATTGAATCAATTCCTGTATGTTTTCACTGGGGATTTGCTGTGAAAAGATACAGGAATATCTCTTTAAGTCCTCTTACTCTGTTGCTCTCCTTTTTGATTTGTCTGAAGGTGAGCATGTGTTCTCTTTCTTCCCTGCATTCAATGTCATGAAACACGTCATTAGGCACTTCTCCCGAACATTAAGCACTTGAAAGTGATCAACTATATCATGATGCAAAATTTGTATCAAATCTGTTTTATAGATCTGACAATACATGTAAATGGAGATATGATGGGTCGATAGGAACCTATATGTAGTTTTTTTCTCTATCCATGTTGAAATATTAGAAAACCAAATAGGGGCCATGAATCTATGAGTGCATATTCTGGCAAAGAATACTACCTCCGCCCCCTCATCCCCCCCCAAAAAAAACAATAAATAAATTGAGTCTCTAAATGCCCAGCTCAATGGCCCTGGATGTATGAGGGCCATTATGTGGACAGAGGAAGTCTCACCGGTCACAGAAGTGATCCAGCGCTCCAGGTCATAGTTTACCCTCTGCCAGCAGTACTACACCCCCACATCCCTCCCCCTGCTTAAATAGGCTCATGATTGATTGATAATTATGATAATTTGTTTGAAATGATTATCTGGATATTGTGCCATGGGGGCAAGTCATTTTTCATAACGTTGAACGTCACAACGTCACATACCCGCTGATTACAGGGGTGGCTCTGTCCATGTGTGTCTCACATATGGAGACACACGCACAAAGAGGGACACAGATATACATCCTGATGTTTTTTGGCTTTGTTTTTAATTAAAAAAATTTTCTGTGTTCTTTTTTAACCTGCCCTTTCCAGCTTTGTAGTAAACAGAATAATTGTCTGGTTGCTATGTTGTGCTAAACAAATTTGCTTTGCCAAGGGGCAGTTTTATAGTGTAAGGCTTTTTTATATATATATTTTTTTTTATTTAAATATGTTTGTATATTTTCATATTTTTGGAATTATGGAATTCCGATAGGGACAGAAGAAAATGAGACTACAAAGCAGTAAATGGGAAAGTAGAAGAAAGAAAGAGCCAAAGATACAGTGAATAGAAGCAACAACTCTTCTGTCCAACCACCAGACAACTAATTTTATACAGAAAACACAACAGATCATTTACTACAGCTTTTAAAAATAAACTAGGCATTCATTGCAACTGTGTCAGTGTGCAGAGTGTGAGGAATGAGCAGATATGAGTGTGATCATGCAAATATGACCTGACCTTAATGGAGGTAAAAAGAAGACTAGGGTGGCCCAGAGACCCAGGCGATAAGCAGCAATCCTAGAGCACACAGACTCAAGCCACCCGCCAAGGGCAGCCGGAGCCAGGGGCCCAAGAGCCCAGAGACTGTACTTACTGCAGATATAGTGGTTAAAATAACTAAATAATCAATATACGACCACTTTGATCACTACATTGATCTGTTTAGTTGTTCATCAAACAAGATATTAGAAGATTTCACAACTTCAGCCCGTCAATTTCAAGAGTTTGCAGATTGTGACAGATAAAAAATGTAGGTATGTGGGATTGACTTCACATAATATGAAGATAAAACCAAAACATGATCGGGAAGTACCCAAATATCTTCTTGTCATTCTTAGGCAGTGAGCAAACATACCAGCTCCAATCATCCTGTCTTCCATGCCATATTAAGAAAAAGAGAGCGGCTGGGGGCTGGTTGGGGGGGCGTAATATGTGTGTGTGTGAGGGGGGGTTAAGAATAATATTTGTGGTTTTTGCTCTGCTCTGAGATGGCTTAATGATGATATGGGTCTCTTTCTTCTGCTGGGCAAGGTTACGTATTAATGAGCTCTGAGTGACATGTTTTCATGTCTCCCCCCGCTTACCCTGCACAACCAACGTCACCACCATCCTCCCCTTCTCTCCATCAAAAAATATACGTTGAAATGTTGCGTTGTCTCTGGTTTGATTGGAAAGGCGGTGGTGGTGTTCGGGGGGGTCATCTATGTATCTATGCAATAGAGAAGGATTGGCTGTGGTACCATGCAAATAGACAGATAAGCTGAGATATTTCATATTTTTGGTGAAGTTTAGTTTAAAACTTAGTAACTTTCTGCTTTGGTCAGAATGAATGGATGTCACTGGGTTAGGGTTAGGGTTTCCCACCAAAATATCCAAACTAGTCAAAGCAGTTTTTACACAAAGCATAGCATATTCCACTTTGATCATATTACCACATCCAAACAGCTTCAAAGTTCCATTTCATGAATCAGTTTAGCAAGTTATTGCGTCTTCATTGACAATCCACCAGTAATGCTAATGGAGAGCTTTTGGGATTGTTTTACATTCTTCCAGTGCAAAAATTCAGACCAAAAATATAAACTGTCTGATATTAAAGATAGAGATTTTTTTTAAATAGCTTTTATTTAATTTGTCTGTGTTACATTAGAAAATTCATACATTCTCACTTTATTAACCAATGGCATTAAGTCATGAAAGGTCACATGGTTCAAACAAAGTAAGGGCTGTTGAAGAGGAGGTGGGGAGTAGGAGGAGAGGTGAAGACAGAAAGAAATGGTCTTTCTCTTTCTCAATCTGTCTTGTCTGTGGGAACTGTCCCAACTATGGTTACTGCAGAATGCTGTCATTATGCCTTGCAAGTAGCTTTCACTCAAAGGCCACCCCTATGTGTAGCTGTGCTCATGCATTAGTGTGTGTTCATGCTCTCTTGAGTGCCACTTTTAACTTGCAATGGCACTCAAAACTTGTGTGCACATCCAGCATGTGTGTGTGTGGGCCTCAGCTGACGCATCTCTGTTGTTATCGTCGATCAAAAGCCAACGTCACGGCAGAGTGAAGCGCTGGGTGAGGAATTCAAGTGGGAACGAAAAGAAAGAACGAGCAAAACAGATAGAGAGAGACAGAACGAGGGGGTGGAGGAGAAGCACGAGGTGATCAGAGGCACTTTCACATCAGCTGGCTCCATGACCCCATCCCTCTCTCAATCTATCCTTTTCTTTCTTTCCTTCTGTCTTTCACTCCTTCTATCTCCTCTCATTCAGGCTTGCAGTCTTTGTCTCTTCATAATCTCTCTCTCTCAGTGGTCATTCCCACCACATTCTCCGGGGTCAACCAACAAAAGAAGGAGGCCAATAGTTTGACAGTTGCGGGGGCTGTCATATGAGGTTCCTCACACATAGGAACACACATTCATTTTTTTTTTTAAATTATCTACGTGAAAACATTTCTATTATTTTCATATTACCATTCACTCAATTACACTTTAAAAGAAAATCTAACTTCCTTTTGAAACCCTTCAATTTATGGATTTATGTAATCATACTTAACCCTGTTAATGCACAATTTATAAAACACGGAGCAGCATGTTCAGATCAATGTGTTTTAGCAGCTTTACATGTTTTCACCATTTTCCTTTAACATAATTTTCACTAGAGCCTGATATGTTCCCTTTTCTTTTTTAAAGTGACTTATTTGCTTATAAATCAAATTAATTGAAAAGACACAATAGTATCATTAACAAACTGTGGCAGTTTGTAATTTTAAAGCTCTACAGTTTGCAGTGGACAAAATTCACCTTTTCAACACAACTGATTATAACTTCCAAACATTAATATGCTTCTTTACTATCCTTGTAAATATAACTTAATGCAATCTCCCTTAAACAACTAGAAATATTTAATGAAAGGAAAAGAAAGTTTCTTATAAAAAAATTCAAAGCAGCAGTTTTATTGGTGAAATAGCCACACACTGGAGAAATAAATTCATCTCTATGTGCGTTTGAGGATGTACGGTGGACCCCAAAACAATGCCATCCCCCCCCACCCCCACCCCACACACACACACACACAGAGACATGAAGACACATAGACACACGGCATGTCTTGTCTGTAAAGAGAGCTTCAAGTCTATTAAGGCAGAGAGTGAATAAAGAGGCCGGCTGGTCATCAGCGATAATAATGTGACAATCCACATAACGTTGCCACAGAGATTTAGACTCTGTGTGGGGGGGTGAGAGTTCAGAGTTCTTTGTTTCTGTGCCTTAAAAATATTTTCCTGTGTCAGGAGAGGGAGATAAAGGTCCATCTGCCCATGAGAACAGCCAGGGGAATTTGATACTTCACATGACATGATGGGAAGTGTGTGTGTCGTTGTGTGAGTTTGTGAAGTGTCTTCTCACACAATAGACAACAGGCAAAGTGCACTTTGATGCTGTGGTCATTTAGATCTTACCAGTTTGTGCCTCTCTGAATATCTCATATTTTGTCTTATTCCTTTGTGTCTTAGTTCGAGTAACATTCTTCTGTTTTGTTATTTTTCTCTTCTCTGTAAATAAACCTAATAAAAAGAATGATATAAAGAATGGTATATATATATATACCATATAAAGAATGGTATATATATATATATATATATATATACCATTCTTTATATGGTATATATATATATACCATTCTTTATATCATTCTTTTTATTAGGTTTATTTACAGAGAAGAGAAAAATAACAAAACAGAAGAATGTTACTCGAACTAAGACACAAAGGAATAAGACAAAATATGAGATATTCAGAGAGGCACAAACTGGTAAGATCTAAATGACCACAGCATCAAAGTGCACTTTGCCTGTTGTCTATTGTGTGAGAAGACACTTCACAAACTCACACAACGACACACACACTTCCCATCATGTCATGTGAAGTATCAAATTCCCCTGGCTGTTCTCATGGGCAGATGGACCTTTATCTCCCTCTCCTGACACAGGAAAATATTTTTAAGGCACAGAAACAAAGAACTCTGAACTCTCACCCCCCCACACAGAGTCTAAATCTCTGTGGCAACGTTATGTGGATTGTCACATTATTATCGCTGATGACCAGCCGGCCTCTTTATTCACTCTCTGCCTTAATAGACTTGAAGCTCTCTTTACAGACAAGACATGCCGTGTGTCTATGTGTCTTCATGTCTCTGTGTGTGTGTGTGTGTGGGGTGGGGGTGGGGGGGGATGGCATTGTTTTGGGGTCCACCGTACATCCTCAAACGCACATAGAGATGAATTTATTTCTCCAGTGTGTGGCTATTTCACCAATAAAACTGCTGCTTTGAATTTTTTTATAAGAAACTTTCTTTTCCTTTCATTAAATATTTCTAGTTGTTTAAGGGAGATTGCATTAAGTTATATTTACAAGGATAGTAAAGAAGCATATTAATGTTTGGAAGTTATAATCAGTTGTGTTGAAAAGGTGAATTTTGTCCACTGCAAACTGTAGAGCTTTAAAATTACAAACTGCCACAGTTTGTTAATGATACTATTGTGTCTTTTCAATTAATTTGATTTATAAGCAAATAAGTCACTTTAAAAAAGAAAAGGGAACATATCAGGCTCTAGTGAAAATTATGTTAAAGGAAAATGGTGAAAACATGTAAAGCTGCTAAAACACATTGATCTGAACATGCTGCTCCGTGTTTTATAAATTGTGCATTAACAGGGTTAAGTATGATTACATAAATCCATAAATTGAAGGGTTTCAAAAGGAAGTTAGATTTTCTTTTAAAGTGTAATTGAGTGAATGGTAATATGAAAATAATAGAAATGTTTTCACGTAGATAATTTAAAAAAAAAAATGAATGTGTGTTCCTATGTGTGAGGAACCTCATATGACAGCCCCCGCAACTGTCAAACTATTGGCCTCCTTCTTTTGTTGGTTGACCCCGGAGAATGTGGTGGGAATGACCACTGAGAGAGAGAGATTATGAAGAGACAAAGACTGCAAGCCTGAATGAGAGGAGATAGAAGGAGTGAAAGACAGAAGGAAAGAAAGAAAAGGATAGATTGAGAGAGGGATGGGGTCATGGAGCCAGCTGATGTGAAAGTGCCTCTGATCACCTCGTGCTTCTCCTCCACCCCCTCGTTCTGTCTCTCTCTATCTGTTTTGCTCGTTCTTTCTTTTCGTTCCCACTTGAATTCCTCACCCAGCGCTTCACTCTGCCGTGACGTTGGCTTTTGATCGACGATAACAACAGAGATGCGTCAGCTGAGGCCCACACACACACATGCTGGATGTGCACACAAGTTTTGAGTGCCATTGCAAGTTAAAAGTGGCACTCAAGAGAGCATGAACACACACTAATGCATGAGCACAGCTACACATAGGGGTGGCCTTTGAGTGAAAGCTACTTGCAAGGCATAATGACAGCATTCTGCAGTAACCATAGTTGGGACAGTTCCCACAGACAAGACAGATTGAGAAAGAGAAAGACCATTTCTTTCTGTCTTCACCTCTCCTCCTACTCCCCACCTCCTCTTCAACAGCCCTTACTTTGTTTGAACCATGTGACCTTTCATGACTTAATGCCATTGGTTAATAAAGTGAGAATGTATGAATTTTCTAATGTAACACAGACAAATTAAATAAAAGCTATTTAAAAAAAATCTCTATCTTTAATATCAGACAGTTTATATTTTTGGTCTGAATTTTTGCACTGGAAGAATGTAAAACAATCCCAAAAGCTCTCCATTAGCATTACTGGTGGATTGTCAATGAAGACGCAATAACTTGCTAAACTGATTCATGAAATGGAACTTTGAAGCTGTTTGGATGTGGTAATATGATCAAAGTGGAATATGCTATGCTTTGTGTAAAAACTGCTTTGACTAGTTTGGATATTTTGGTGGGAAACCCTAACCCTAACCCAGTGACATCCATTCATTCTGACCAAAGCAGAAAGTTACTAAGTTTTAAACTAAACTTCACCAAAAATATGAAATATCTCAGCTTATCTGTCTATTTGCATGGTACCACAGCCAATCCTTCTCTATTGCATAGATACATAGATGACCCCCCCGAACACCACCACCGCCTTTCCAATCAAACCAGAGACAACGCAACATTTCAACGTATATTTTTTGATGGAGAGAAGGGGAGGATGGTGGTGACGTTGGTTGTGCAGGGTAAGCGGGGGGAGACATGAAAACATGTCACTCAGAGCTCATTAATACGTAACCTTGCCCAGCAGAAGAAAGAGACCCATATCATCATTAAGCCATCTCAGAGCAGAGCAAAAACCACAAATATTATTCTTAACCCCCCCTCACACACACACATATTACGCCCCCCCAACCAGCCCCCAGCCGCTCTCTTTTTCTTAATATGGCATGGAAGACAGGATGATTGGAGCTGGTATGTTTGCTCACTGCCTAAGAATGACAAGAAGATATTTGGGTACTTCCCGATCATGTTTTGGTTTTATCTTCATATTATGTGAAGTCAATCCCACATACCTACATTTTTTATCTGTCACAATCTGCAAACTCTTGAAATTGACGGGCTGAAGTTGTGAAATCTTCTAATATCTTGTTTGATGAACAACTAAACAGATCAATGTAGTGATCAAAGTGGTCGTATATTGATTATTTAGTTATTTTAACCACTATATCTGCAGTAAGTACAGTCTCTGGGCTCTTGGGCCCCTGGCTCCGGCTGCCCTTGGCGGGTGGCTTGAGTCTGTGTGCTCTAGGATTGCTGCTTATCGCCTGGGTCTCTGGGCCACCCTAGT
This sequence comes from Pseudomugil tenellus, assembly GCA_037177515.1. Lineage (NCBI taxonomy): Eukaryota > Metazoa > Chordata > Actinopteri > Atheriniformes > Pseudomugilidae > Pseudomugil > Pseudomugil tenellus. Next base: position 17,301,581 of record JBAMHX010000015.1, read on the forward strand.
CTTCTTTTTACCTCCATTAAGGTCAGGTCATATTTGCATGATCACACTCATATCTGCTCATTCCTCACACTCTGCACACTGACACAGTTGCAATGAATGCCTAGTTTATTTTTAAAAGCTGTAGTAAATGATCTGTTGTGTTTTCTGTATAAAATTAGTTGTCTGGTGGTTGGACAGAAGAGTTGTTGCTTCTATTCACTGTATCTTTGGCTCTTTCTTTCTTCTACTTTCCCATTTACTGCTTTGTAGTCTCATTTTCTTCTGTCCCTATCGGAATTCCATAATTCCAAAAATATGAAAATATACAAACATATTTAAATAAAAAAAAATATATATATAAAAAAGCCTTACACTATAAAACTGCCCCTTGGCAAAGCAAATTTGTTTAGCACAACATAGCAACCAGACAATTATTCTGTTTACTACAAAGCTGGAAAGGGCAGGTTAAAAAAGAACACAGAAAATTTTTTTAATTAAAAACAAAGCCAAAAAACATCAGGATGTATATCTGTGTCCCTCTTTGTGCGTGTGTCTCCATATGTGAGACACACATGGACAGAGCCACCCCTGTAATCAGCGGGTATGTGACGTTGTGACGTTCAACGTTATGAAAAATGACTTGCCCCCATGGCACAATATCCAGATAATCATTTCAAACAAATTATCATAATTATCAATCAATCATGAGCCTATTTAAGCAGGGGGAGGGATGTGGGGGTGTAGTACTGCTGGCAGAGGGTAAACTATGACCTGGAGCGCTGGATCACTTCTGTGACCGGTGAGACTTCCTCTGTCCACATAATGGCCCTCATACATCCAGGGCCATTGAGCTGGGCATTTAGAGACTCAATTTATTTATTGTTTTTTTTGGGGGGGGATGAGGGGGCGGAGGTAGTATTCTTTGCCAGAATATGCACTCATAGATTCATGGCCCCTATTTGGTTTTCTAATATTTCAACATGGATAGAGAAAAAAACTACATATAGGTTCCTATCGACCCATCATATCTCCATTTACATGTATTGTCAGATCTATAAAACAGATTTGATACAAATTTTGCATCATGATATAGTTGATCACTTTCAAGTGCTTAATGTTCGGGAGAAGTGCCTAATGACGTGTTTCATGACATTGAATGCAGGGAAGAAAGAGAACACATGCTCACCTTCAGACAAATCAAAAAGGAGAGCAACAGAGTAAGAGGACTTAAAGAGATATTCCTGTATCTTTTCACAGCAAATCCCCAGTGAAAACATACAGGAATTGATTCAATCTCAGTATTATTGAGAGGTGAATGAAAGGGACTTGAATAGAGAAACAGAGGAATTGAGAGAGAAGCAGAGATAGAAAGAGAAAGATAGATAGCAGCTTTCAGGAAAGAGATGATCGTCTTGGGAAAAAAGCAATCAGTGCTCATTGATTTTCTCTGCTGGTTGAATGGAGGGTGTCTATCTGGAAGTCATTATCTGTCATCTGATCTGCCGGGGTGTTTACACACGTCGGCATGGACAGCAGCGCTCCTCTGAAGATGAGGATTAACACACAGACAAACACATACACATACACCCACAGATCACAGACTGTCTTCTTTTTTCACAGCTCTGGATCTAGCTACAACTTTAAATCCAAGATATCCAAAATGAAACTCAAGTTCTCCGATACTCTATTAACTTCTACACACACACACACACTTATAGACTTAAGTAAATGTTGTGTGTGTGAATGGGAATATACATAAGCAGGGCCTAGACAGCGAAACAGATATAGATATGTTTTCTCTGGCCAGACTAGACGAAATCAAACAAACCCTGATCCTTCACTAATAGCCACAGATAACAATCTATAGCTACAACAACATCATCCTGTCTTCTGTGAAAGAGGGAGGGATGAAATAAGTGAAAGAAAATGGAAGAAATAAGCAGAGGAGATTCAGATAACAGATCTTTTTATTTTCTGTGTGTGTGTGGTATGAAGATGCATAAGACTTTTTGTTGCATGTGTGTAAGCCAATATAGCTCAGAAAGCACAGGATATGAACTTGGGCTTTTAAACTTTACACATGCATACACATACATGTGCACACACACATATAGTTGAGGGGCAGCTCTGGCAAGCTCTCAGTAAATAGGCTGGAGAAGCTGCAACAATATCTTTGCTTCCATTTTATCCGCTGCCTTATCCCTGACTCTAGCAGGGCCTTCTATTTGCCCCTGTCTGACTAACACAGCAATGTTCTTTAAGTAGGTGGCATAGATAAACTTTGTTGCCTTCATAAATCTGTAAAAGCTGACATTCAGTAACTCTTAACATTCTGCATTTATTCTTAACAATATTGGTTTGTGTTTTGATATTTTTGGTTTGTGTTTTGATATTATTTTTAATTGTACACATCTGAGGTGGACTTATTTATGATGATAACTTTTTATCATATTACGCTGGTGTGATATGTGTAACATAGTTGTTTTAGTATTTATAAAGGCAATATATTTTACTTAGGTTCATTTCTGTGACACCTCTTTGCTGCATGACGACATAGAGGAGAGACTGCAAACCAACTGCAAACAGGAACAAAATACAGTAAGGTACTGTTTTCTCTCTTTTTTCTAATGTTTTGTTTTCATGCATTTGACTTAGGTGTTGTGGAAAAGGAAAAAAATCTTATCCACAGGACTTCACATAAATCTTGGAGCAGAATAACATGTAAGGAGCTGGATTTAATTATTTTAAGAAATCTATCCCATATGTAACATTCCTCTTAAAAGCAAATTATGTACCCTTTACGTTAATTTGTTTTAACATTTGTTGTGTTTGTTACCTTTACAAAAGCAGTTGCAGTTGGATTAAAGAAAAAAAGACATATGTTACTGTAAAAAAATGTCATTCAAATAAATGAAAAGGGAAAATTATTATTGCAATTATTATACCTTTTCTTTCTCATATAATCTTCTATATTGTCTTACAAAATGTATATCATTATAAAATTAAATTAGTATACTACTATCATGTATTAAGACAAAATAAAATGGGTCCTCGGGTCATCTCATCTGTCCACCATTTCATTTACAGTAACCTGCCAATTTCCTGTAGCAGGTGCCAGATAAAAATTAATCATTAAGGGCCAAATTTACTAAGATTTCATTTTGCGTGTACTAATTAGCGTGTGGCAAATAGAATTTAGCGTGTGAAGCGGGGCCGTGATTAGTATGCGATCTATAAGATTGCTCACGCAAATGACAATGGGTGCAAAGTGTTGGAGACATGCCTATTTAAATGAGGATTTAGCATGTGTCATGGTTTTCATGATGACAACTTTACAAAACCGCAAGCAAAAATACAAGTTTGATCTGATGGAATTAGACGTGTTGTTGGAAGAAGCCAACAAACATTCCAAAGAGCTCAAGTGCGTGGAAACCTGAAAAACGTCGCGATCCGGCGTGACACTGCATTTAGGAATTCAGTCATGTGAAAGACGTGACTGGGAGATCCCTGCTGTGTTGGCTACTGTACGCTGGAATGACCCAGATGCCAAAAATCTGCGCTGAGTTCCTCCAACAGCTCCAAAACCGGAAGGGTGGATAGGTGATATGTTTTAATAATGAATTCCTCTCTCATTCCAAACATGTTAGCACGAGGAGGACATATGCGTTCTCTCCGTAGTCTTTGATTATTTCTATATCTTCACATTGCAACAATCACTGCAGCCATGTGTGCGCAATTACGCATTGAACCCGTTTTCACAGCCTTTGGATACATGCTAAATATAAACACAGTTTCTATCAGAAAAAATACTTTCAGATTTGATAAATCACAATCGTTGCGTGTGAACACCCCAATTTACATATTCATTGAGGCTAACGTACTAACTCGAGGAGGACGTGCAATTTTGCACCTTTGGAAGACGCAAACCCTTTCACTCACTGTTAGTAGATCAGTTTGTACTATTTTTAGCGTGTGCAATGGGTTTGCACACGTTTTAGTACTCGAAAACCTTTAGTAAATCTGGCCCTGAGTCTTTAGATATTACATCAATTGTGTTTGGCATCTTTTTCACCATCCATCCATCCATCCATCCATCCATCCATCCATCCATCCATCCATCCATCCATCCATCCATCCATCCATCCA
>JBAMHX010000015.1:17305805-17318497 GCA_037177515.1 Pseudomugil tenellus
ATATATATATATATATATATATATATATACACACACAAACACACACGAGACGTGGCAAGGTACTCATCAAACACAATGTCTATGGATAGACGAATAGTAGAGTTAAAGCAAGAAAGCATGTCAGTAAAGATGGAAACGCTCAGAGGGCAAGAGACAGCCGGAGGCAGGGGGATGGGGGGGCACGACAGGGAGGAATGCCAAAATGCCCAAGAGAGGCAAGAACTGCCAACCCAGTCACAGACAGAGCCCGTCTGGGGAAGAGAGACAGAGAGTGGGGGAAAGAGGCTGGCCCTGTCAACACAAGGTCATGTGAAAAAAGATCCTTCTCTCTATAGCCACCCACCATCCACCCATCTATCCATCCATCCATTCCTTTGCGTAAACATTACTTTGCCTTCCTTTAATATTTTGGAAAGAAAAAACATTTTAAAAAAGAGGAAAGTAGGAGAGCAAAGAAGTTGGGGTGAAGGATGAGGAGATGTCAGGAGACAGTGGGAGTGTGTCTGTGTATAACAGGTCTTAGGGGAGCTCTTAGCCACAGAGTGGTAAGTGAAGCGTGCCGTGTGTTGAGACTGCACTGGTAAACTGCCTTCATTCCACACACAAGACTCTGTGAATGTTTGATTAGTCCCAGATTGGCTAGAAAATGTGCTTTTTTGTTGACTTCTTCAAATTTGTCAGCTACTTTAAGTAAAGCCAAAAATATTTAGAATCACAGAGAAAAATAAAACGCAAAGTACTTAACCTATCAGTGATCTTCATGGGGTACTCATCAGGATCCCAAAGTAACAGCTAGTGTTTATTTGTAAGCATCAAATAGGGATCCAAGTGGTAAACTAGAATTGTAAGGCAGGAGTAAGAAAACAATATTAGCAACATTTAAAACTACAATTAAAGTAAAAAACGTATTTGTGAGTTTAATAAGAAAACAAAAACCAGGAGTCACATATTGGCATAAATATGAAACAATACATATAAAACACGTTTTTGTGTTGAATTTTACATGTATAATTACCAACTACAGTCTTGCATGATTGGTACTTAAGTGAATTAGAAAGTATGCAGAATTTCCTTTTAGGAGATCCGCACATTTTGGCTCATTGTTTTAGCTTGGCTTGTTGTGTTAATTTCTGGACAAAACCGTTTAATTCCCTGACTAGTGGAATTGGTATTACGCAAAATGATTAAAATCTTAACTTAGTGCATGTTTTGTTTCTACATGCAAATTTTAAAACTGAAAAGCATCATTATATCCAACAGATGTTTATTATCTGTAAGTCTTTGACTACTACGTATATTAATTGAACAGACAGCCATGAACAGTTTGTAATGCAGGCAGCGGGATATTTCTGTTTCACAAATCTTGACATGAAATAGGGAGCATATGTACCTCTTAAACACTTAATTGTTAAATTTAATATTTGCTTTAACTGTATGTGATGGTATCCATACCAGTTGCTGCATATTTGAATAGTCTCCCCTCAAGCACCTTCCGAGATCCAGGGTTTCTGTCCTCTCTAACCCTACTTTATGCTTTATCCTCACTTCCTTCCCTTTCTCCTTCCTTTCATCCCTCGATCCTTCCTTCCAATCTTAGCGGAACAGTACGGTCTTTGACTGAGTCTTAATCTTCATTACAGGGCATTAGTCCACTGGGGAGGCCCTGTCTCGTCTCCCCGCAGCGCAGCCTGGCACTGTCCCACAAGGGACGTCCTGCCACGGCACAGTACAGACACCCTGCCAACCCCTCTTGCCTCCCACTGGCTTCACCTTGGTCGCCCCTTCGCTCAAATGAACTGTTAAATAAACGGCAGGCCTTAATCCACATGAAGTAGTGGGGGTGGAGGTGGTGAAGTAGATGCCGAGGCCGGTCAGGAGAAACAATAGAGTCGGCCCTGGACGCCTCCATTTAAAGCAACCATCAATCATACTCACCATGAGATTTCACTTTCTTTCTTTCTTTATTTCTTCTCTTTCTTTTTGGACTATTTTATCATAAAAGACTAAATCTCAGGGACTCAGTGTTGGTAATCCTAGGCATGCGGCTTATAAATCATATGCAGTCCGTGAGCATGGCTTAGTGTTTAATAAAATATGTGTTTGTGAATACGAGTCTTGTCTTAAAAAGAAAATTATCCAAAAGCTTTCCTGGTAGCCTTTGTAGCATTTGCTGTTAAATGTAAGCGATGTAAGTCGCTTTGGAGAAAAGCGTCTGCTAAATAACTGTAATGTAATGTAATGTCGGATAGCTCTCTGTCCAGTTTTAATGTTTATATCCTCTGCATAAGTGTAAAAACACATAGTTTCAAACAAACAAAAAAAAAAAATACTTTCACAGACATAGTCCAACACCTTCTTGCATTGCTTGCTAACAAGGACAGTTTACTCGCTGTGAATTAGATAATTAAAGAGGATGGCTAATTGAGTAAACAGGCATCGGGGCCGTCACCCCTAATTAAGTGATTACAAGGAAGAGCACACTCAGCCAGCACTGTGCTAATTAACATGTACATAAGCTCACACACAGACACGTGTGAGGACATGGAGAATTATCTGTTTGAGAAACAATGATTAGAAAGAGTGGGGGATCCCTGGAGAGACCTGCAATGAAAGCAAATCAAACACGCACACACACACACACACATACATAAACACACAGCATCATCCCAAGACAAAGGTTTTCTGTTCTATGTCTCAGTACTAATTCATTTTGGATAATCCTTTTATTCGGCTAACTGATGAAAAGTTCACAGTGGTCTCGGCGTGTGACCAACATACGGCTGATATGAACCCTTATACGCAATATCTGACTAGTGAAACATCCCTTTTTCTCAGAATTGTTACTGAAACTATTATTATTTAGATTAAAATTCAGTGCCTAAATGTAATCCATTCAAATCTGAGTATGTGTGGTTCGGTACACCCAATTTATTTGTTTTATTAATTTAATATTTTTAATAATCGAAGGTACGCTGAGAGTCAATCCCATCGTCCTCCGAAGCTGTGACATTTTAGATCAAGATGCTTGTATATGAGGATATTATCACAGAGAGTGTTACCTTAGGGAAAATTATCCAGAACATTAACCAGGAAGTCAAAATGATTATTTTGCCCCAACTCTCCTTGGGGAATATAACATGAATATGACATGATTTATTCCTATCTAAAATATATCTAGTCAAATATTTATGTGGATATTAATGGCTTTGCTCAGTGAAAAGAGATTCAATCATGAAATTGCTAAAGGTCGGCCTGTAATTGAAACTGTGGCACATTCTGTATCACTTTTTTGAGTCTAAAAGTCAGATTTATTTCCACACAAAAAGAGATTATTGGATGTTTATATAACTCATTTTCAATCAGCTGTTTTCCTTTTAATGTACTAGGTCAGATGTAATATTTTCCTGCAGGATTTTCACTGCAGAGCAGAAAAGCTTATCAGCTTGGCTTAAAATCTACTTATAATGGGGGTGAAAAAGAAGAAAAAAACACGCATTAATTAAGAAACGCTCCAGGGATGAAGTCTAATTATTTTTGGAGCAGAAAAGATTTTCTGTGTTGTTCAGGATAACTGTGGTGTAGTGTTATCTGCTAACAGTGAGCCCGGTCTCTACTCCCCTACCAACACCATTGTGAGACTGATTTAAGATCCCCAGCTAATGGGCATACCTGCCTGACAAACATGACTTCTTAGCAGGTGACTCCTGTCAAATATGTCTGAAATAACAGGTAAATGAATTAGCAATAAAATGGACTTAGGGTTAACAGGCAGGGGTGCCTATTATTACAGCCCCTAATCACTAAAGAGATGCCATTCACTTTCTTTAAGAAGGCAGCATTTTTCACCGCTTGCTGGCCACCGGCCCCCTCAGAGCCACAACACTCTTCTAATGGAAGGCTCTCTGCTTGAGCTCCAACCTCCCGAAAGCCCCCAACCATTTCTTTCTCTCACTCTCTTTTCTCTTCTCCACCCACACCCCCTCCCCCTTTCTCTCCTGTAAGATTATCAGTTTTGATTACCGCCGGCAACAGGCTCTTACCAGCGGTCGGAAGCGGCGTCTCACAGACCTGAAAGGCCCTCAGCAGGTTGCAAGAAGCTTTTGAAATTATGGGGCTGGGCTCAGAGGGAAAGTGCTCTGCGCACTGGTTCGCAGCCATTTAATCAACCTGACTTTTGATAGTCAAATAATGGCTAATTACAGTAGCACCTGCCCACAGGGTTAAAGGGTGGAACAGATTTAATGAGAGAAAGGGACAGGGAGAAAGAGACAAGGAAATGAAAGAGAAAGCTGGAGAATGTGTGCTATTATCCTCATGTCTTTCTGATTGGTTGCAGTGAATCAGTAAACCCTGGGATGCTCTTGTGTGCCACAACCTCTTCCTCACAATTAGGAGTTGTTTTTCTCATATAAGCCACATGATTGACGAGGGTGGCGTGGCACAAGGTGAGAAGAAAGTGAGGCTGAGAGAAGTAAGATTGACTGTGATTAATGGTTTGTGTAACTATGGAAAAGCAGAAAAATGTTTGAAGGATTCTTATCTGAGCTGCTTTTTTATTTTTAGTGCTGCTGCAAAGTGCTGTATTTCACAAAGCAAATTTTATGTGAAACTGAAAAAAAAAAACAAATGATACACCTCTCATAATTTGTCTCACAAATCAAGAATTTGTTTTGTAATAAAATTGTAAATAAGGGAAATCAATTAACATTTAATTGATAGCTACCTAAAACAACTCCTGTGCCCTTATGTCTTAATTTGTTAGTCCATCTTTGTCTCGTTCTCGAGTCTCCAGGGAGGCTGTTAGAGAGATAATGATTGAAGAAGGATGGGGCTATTAAGGGGACAATTTAATAGATCACACACCGTATCCTTGTGCTAAAACAAGATGTGCTTGATAGGGCACACCCTAACACCCCCCCAGCACACACACAGTTTAGGCCACAGATCAAAGCATATTAAAAGTGACCTATGTGTCAGTGCATTGATCTAAGACCAGGTGGCACCCATACATGCAGGCTGAGCCGCTTGTTTGCCTTCCACCCCCTCCTTCTATCTTTCTTTCTTTCTTACGTTCTTGCCCTCCCTCTCTCTTCCGCCTTTCTTGTGACCAGCGACAACTTAGTCCCGGCACTCTATTGTTCAGGCACAAAGGCTATGTAAAGACACGTCAGCGATTACAAAGCTGCAATGGCACAGCTCAATTACTCAAACGTTGCTTTGTACCATGTGGGATACATGTGTTTGTAGGTGAGTGTGTGCGAGCAGATGTCTGTGCACTCGCAGTGAGTGTGTAGCTCCTGTGAGATATTAACAGGGCTGTGCCTGTGTCAGCAGCGCCGCACTGTGTTTTTAGTCTTTCATGTTCCATTTATTTGACCCCTGACCCTCAAACACACAGCAGCCTCACTTCAGCCCCCCCAACCTCCTGCACACCTCTGCACCTTTTCCACACAAACACAAGCACACATGGGCAAACATCCACACCCCCATGCACACATCTTCACGTACAACAAAGTAATCCATCCCCTCTTTCTGACCTGCTCCTTCTTTTGAGCTATTACAAACCATATTTGCCCCATCCAATCAGTTTGATTAATCATGCACCAGACCACAGCCTTGCAATCAGATGACCAGAGCATTGTACCCCTCTCCACACATAAACACACTCACACACGCAGACACAAGGAAATACACTGGTGCTTGTGGGGAGGTATTTCCCCATAGACGTCCTCAGTGTGACAGCACCATAAACTGGCCATTTATCAAAGTGTCCCCCCAGTGCACACACATAAAAAGGCACTCACTTGCACACACACCAGCACCCATTCACACACACATCGACACGTAACACAAACAGATTAGAGGAATAGTCCCAGGCCATTGTCTTAGTTGTGAAGGGAAAAAAAAAACGGCTTGGTAGTAGTAAATTTTCATTTGTTTTTGCAGTTTGCCATCTTCTAGAGCTTTCTTATTCTTTACTGAAAAGCTTAGATGAGTTATTATGTTTCAGGACTGTTACTAACATTCTCACTTGAATTATCCTTTTCAGTACTAATATTAGCTTTAGGTTGTTTTTGATGGTAAAGTAGCATACTAAAGATTTTTTCGTGTGTAAAAAAGAGGATAGTTTGATGCTGAATATGTCTGAGTTTTTAGTAACATTGTTACTGTGTGTGTGTGTGTGTGTGTGTGTCAGCAGTGTTTGAGTGTCTGTAAACGTGTTGTCCTTTAGTATCTACATAATTCTGAGGTTTGAGTACTGCAGAGCCCCTGCCTCTCTTTATGGCATATGGGTCAATAATAATAATAAAAGAGATATTCATAGACGTGTGGGGGGTCTCTCACTCAGCTATATCAGCTGAAGATATAAAAGCCTGTTTCCTCTTCTGTGCAATTTGTATATCTCTCTCACTCTTTCAACCATTCAGACAAATTGGAGGCAAAAAGCTTTGGATTCTATTGATTTCTATGCCTATTTTTGTTCACAATATTTTTATGGATTTTTTTATTTGTACTTGACTCCTTTGTCAAAAACTATGCACATAGCTCTATACAAATCTATTTTTTTTAAAAAACTGTGGTAGATTAATGTCTCTTCACAGTGGACAGCTTCTTGCTAGAACAGCTAAACACGCCATGCAGGCAGGTTAACAGCAGCTCACTGAAGCCTATTTTATTGCTGGCCTATGTTCCAGAGGGCATGGAATGTCAGTAATCAGGATATGGGGGTTATCCTGGCTGACCTATGTATTGAGCCTGCTATTGCAGCCATTTCCAGTCCTAACATATGGTAAAAGGAGCAATTTTCACTGAGAAGCTATGAGAGCAGCTTGGATTGTTGCCATGACACAATGGAGTGTGTTAAAAGGGAAGTGGCTACTAAACCTGGCATGTGAAGAAAAACAGTCAACATTATATCAATGCTGACTTGATAAATGTGTAAAGTTCTACGGTTGTAGAAATTACACAAAATCTTAAACATGTTTAAGAAGCTATTTTAAGATAGGTGTTGAAAATTTTCACAAAACAAATTATGAAAAGAAATATTGCTTATTGTTGTGTCATTTTTCATAAGTAAAGGATTACATTTTAAAGTAATATTTTCTAAATCTTGACAAATAAAAATGAACTTAATCTATAGCTTTACACCACAAGTGATAGAAAAATTCTTTTTCCTTATTCTTTTTCTAACTCAACCTTTTGACATGTAATATATTGTATATTTCAACCAGCAATCTAACCCTTGACCTTAGAGCCACTGTTAAAGAGTTCCTCAAAATGTCCATCAGTGTCAAGAAAGTCAAGACAGCTGCTGAGGAAGAGAAAAGGGATGGCAGCTGATTGTTTTCTAAAGGAATTAGCTTGGCCTGACCCTCTTGAGCCCAGCCGTCTTTTGAATGGCTGACACTTTATTTGTTTTGTCCAATAACAACAGAATCTCCCAAGCACCACTGCGCCCGCTTACCCTGGTATTGTCACAAACAACTACACTCGCTTTTCCTTTCCTTGTCTCTGTGGCTTGGAAAATAAAGCCCCAGGCTTTTTACACAATCACAGGAGGCAATGCTGCAGTATGTGTGTGCTGTGATAAGACACGGTGATGGGAGAAAGATATGGGAAGGGCAGTTGTGGTCACGCTCTCATACTTAGAGCAACAAACCCAGCTAGTACCCAGAAAGGATATTCAGAAGCTATCAAGGGCAGCAAATATATTTAATATTAATATTTGTATATTTGCTCATATCAGTGAATGAATAGATGAAAAGTTCATGTACACAACTGTATCATTTCACAGTTTGTGTCTGTTTGCTGTGTTGTTGCAGTAGCTTTACTTAAATGTCCAGCTGTGTCCAAGCGCCCCCTATTGCTTAGCTCCTCACAGCAGAATGCGTGTGAAACGTTACACATGAGAATGCAAAGACAGATATACACAAGCTTTCCTAGATGTATGTAGTAGCAGTCATGTTGTTGTAGCTATATCACAGATCATGCATTGATCAGCTCAAGCCCGCCGCATAATCTTTGCCAAAATAACGTCTTACTGGTCAATGAAACAAAGGTGCTTAGCTTGCAGATAATTTCCCTCTTTTTTTTTCAAAGCGTGCACACAAACGCACATAATTCTCACCCATCAATCCTGGCATGACCCTGTTTCAAATTCATTAACAAGGCTTCAGAACTTGCAGACACAGCAATCACCCCAAGCTAAATAAATTCCTGCGCCAGAGGATAGAGAGAGCCTGTGTATTTGTGTGTGTATGTGTGTGTGTGTGTGTAAATTATAGCAGCGCTGTGTCGTCCGCTGCGGAGTGGAGTGAGGAATCTGTTTGGACAACTGCTGAATGTTTTGGTTCCCCCACGGTGCCTTGGAAAGCCATGCAGCCGCTGTATCTTTTACAAATTAGCCTGTGTTGTCCACCAAGCACTTTCTCTTATCCCTGGTCTAAGCCCTGTCTGCCCACTGCAGGACAATCCTGGGTGTGTTTTGGGAAGGTGAAGTTACAAGAAGGAAGCAAAGGAGAAAAAAACTAAGACATTGAACATCATTATATCTTAAAATCTTCATTAATTAATAAAGAGCATGTTTTACGAACACAAGTTCAGTAAAATGCCACTGAATCACACATTTTATTAGCTTATGCAACAAGTTTTGGTTATGTGATTTGATGTTGCTCAGTAGAAAAGCATGAGCATTTTACATGTTTTACATTATAACTGCATTATTATGAAAAAACAGGCTAAACATGGATTAAGAGGATATCACTGTGCAGACCAGAGAATGATTATGATAGACCCTGTTAGAAACAGAGCACCGTAAATGTGCCTATGCAGTGCTGAGGCCTCACTCAGTGTGTGAAGTTCTTTCCATCTGCTGCCCCTTGTAAATGTCCATCTGTGTCTGGTTAGCAGCACTGCTAAAGGCTACAGTAGGCTGAGGTGAGAGATTTTTGATGGAGAAGGTCAAAGCTAGTCATGTGACGAGTGGAGCTGCTACACAAAGAGATGTTTTTACTACTGATTTATGATGTAAAAGCATTTGAGTTGGGGAAGCAATGCAAGAGAATCCACGTGTAAATCGAACCGTCTGTTATATGGTGGTGTGCAGAAAAGGTAAGTTTATATGTCCAATGAAAAATGTAGATGAGTGTCTGCCCAAAAACTGATTGCAAAGCTTAATTTTTGCTAAGTAGTATCAAAAACAGGTAGAGAACTGAGTCTTCCATATTTCCTGAGTCATGAAATAACAGAGTTTTTGTAACAAAAGTACCTAAGAAGAGATTTTCTGAGCTGAAAAAAACAGTGTGTGAATGTACCTCACTTTCACTTTTCCTATTTTTCTTTTTTTTAATTTTATGAACGTTTCCTCTCATCATGATGTAGCATGTCATATACTATTAGGTGGTCCTGGGTTGAAGAGGAAATCCTCAGGCCGACTTGAGTCGCTGCTCAACAGTTTGCCCATTGTTCACTGTCTTAGCACCCCGTCCCTCTACTCCCCCCCGCCCCCCCCACCACCCTCTAAAGAGGGTTAGGGTTGGATGAAGAACCCATCAGGCAGCCTCTCCCTTAAACTTACAGCATGCGACAGAGAGAGAAAGAAGTAGAGAGGTGAGAGTGTGCGTGCTCAGGAGAGACACACAACGAAGATTCTTGCATGTATTTGAAACCAAAATGTTGTTTCTTAACATGTTGGTGAGCGAGCCTTCTCTTTCTGTGCACCAACACTTTGAAACAATCTTCCTCTGGACATTAGGCAGGCAAGCTATCTGATGTTCAAGACCCACTTATTTACTTTGTCTTATATGTATTGATTTGTTTTTATTGGTTGATGTTTTTTAGTGGCTAATGTTTTATTGCATTCTCTACAACACTTAGACGGAAAGCGCTTTATAAATAAAATTATTATTATCATTATCATTATCATTATCATTATTATTATTATGCTGTTAACAGAGCCTGTAAGTAAGCTTACAACTGTTACATTTAGCTCACGTGTTTCTATTACTGCTCAAGTGGAGCCACTTTAAATGTGTTCTTAAAGTTGTATATATTTTGTTTCACAGAAGTGCGAGAAAAGGTTAGATCTTACACATAAATGTCAATTACAGCGTAAAACTACTTAGAACTATAGTAACATAAAATACAAACTTATTTAGGTTAGAATAATAATCACTGATACAATCATGTGCAGCTTAGATTTTATTTAATTAACAGTATTAATTAAAAAATGCACCTTGTTCTGAAGTAGGGTAATGAAACACAAACAATATGATGCCATATATGAGTGCGTGCATGCCTAATGTCATTCCCCTTTATGAATTCATGTCTTTCTTCTGAACACACAAAGTATAAGGGACGACTGGAAGTGACAGATCAAATATTAACATTGTCAAAGCTTGTGATATTTGGCTAGTATCAACCCGACTATGAACAGGCTTATGTTGCAATGTTTATAGTCATAGATGAGCCTTCCTAACTAACTCAAGCTTGTCTGTAATTGTAACCAGCAGTTACATAAAAATAACATAAACCAGAAGGAGAATTCTGTCTGCTCTGTTCATCCACTTTATTTTAAAGGGTCCTGATTAATGGTTGTCAGCTACCCTCTTTGCCAGCACACAGGTCACGTGTTGCTGGATGTTATATTAGGTAAATATTCATTATTGCCAGTCTTTACTATTTTATAAGATATTAATAAGTAGTACAAGCCAAAAAATTAGAATAATTCTTACATAGGGTCCTTTTGTTTTGTAACTAATTCTACTAAGTAAATCCACAAGTTGTTCTCCAGTGCATGAAGAAAATGTTACAGAGTTATAAGCAGGTGAGAAATAAAGGGAAGACCTTTAAAGGCGCCTCATGGGTCACTGATTGACCAGAGAACATCTCATTGACCCTGGGTTGTCAACCAATGCATACACACATATGCCCACACACTTACCTCAAGACTGATAAAAAGTCTCTCTTTGCAGGACAAACACATGCATACACATGCACACATTTTCAGAGCTAGACACCCGAGGGGGAATGTTCTCTCGCGGCGGCGGTGCTTGTAATTAAATCAAGCCAAAACCCAACTCTGTTCACTACCCCCACACCCCTTCTCGTTTGTTTCCTCGCCTGCCCTCGCCCCAGCCTTTAAAAGGTAAGCCTTGTGGCTGATGGGAAGCAGATGTGGACTGAGTCCTGAACGGTAAAGGTGCAGAGTCAGACCCCCACATCCACCCCTGGCCAAGAATATATCTTCATTGAGAAGAATACGGGTGTCCACTTACATCTGCTACAGCACATCAAATCACACTCATCTGTGTGCAAAGGAGAGTAAAGGGGTTAACAATAATGTTTTGTGTGTGTGTGTGTGTGTGTGTGTGTGTGTGTGCAGACCCCTGGGATGTGACTGACACCCATCCCTATCACTATACCCTGACAGCTCTGTACGTCTGGCTCCAATATACCCCCACTGTTTCTGCCGAAACACCATCCCATACAATGACCCGCTGCATAGTTATCCTCGTTAGTGTGCATATCTGTGTGTGTTTCAACTTACTATTAAGCAGTGAGATGTAATCCGAGAGTATTGCAAAAACAAAACAAGCAAGACTTTACAGACTTTACTGCAGAAACCTGCCTGATGCTTCTGTTTCAGAAATCAGAAGAAATCTGGTAGATTTTACAAAAAAAAAAAAAAAGTATTTTTAAACTCCTCTACTTCAAATGTTACTAGTGCCAAGTACGGTTCACATAAGCAAGATGCATAATTGAAAACCTAAATTTAATGATCCTGTCTTACTTTAAATATTTTAGAGAGAGAGAGAGAGAGAGAGAAGGCAAACTAATAAATGACAACCCAATGTATAATCTTTGCCACAAACACAAGAACCGTCTTTGCACCACAGCATCCGGCACATGGTGGTTACCAGCAACACTTTGTCCTAATTATTCTTTTACCAGCCATTTTCTATTTTGAATCTTCATACTATACATATGTAATTATGGTTTTAAACACTGTGTAGGTTTAAATCTGGATTTTCAGTCGAAAACCAAAACCTAACATAGCTGTAATTCTCTCCAGCTGTGGCATAAAACTTATGGAGGGTGGCAGGCATTTACTACTACTGAAATAGTTTTGATATTTCAGATAGTGTTTTACAAGCTTTAGGATCATGTTACATAATGTAAAGGAAATGCACGGAAATAATTACTGAGGAAAATATTATTTGTGGATTAAATCTGTACAACAAACACAAATATGATTAAATTATAGGTTAAGTTAATTTTGTTCACTAATTGAATTTCTCGTAAAAGTGGAATTTTGCCACACTTCATCCTCCTTATATTTTTAGCTCTGTTTATAGAGTCTTTTCAAGTTTTTGCTCCTGAAAAAACTCACATGCACTTACAAACTGAAACAGCTCACATGCAAAATAAGGGAAGTTTTGTAATTGTGCCTGAAACTGATTAGATTCTAGAAGTTTCTATTCTTTTCTTCCGTGAACACTGTTCATGTTTTCAAATTTGGCGATAAAAAGCTACAAAAGCGGATGAGCAAAGAATTTGGTTATCGTTTGGGATGTATGGACCTGGGACATCCCAGGTCCATACATCCAATGTGTCCAGCGGATGTCCAGGTAGTATAACAGATACCTGGGCTAAGAGTTCCCAATCATTCGCCATTGTTTGATTGCATATAT
>JBAMHX010000015.1:17318626-17330569 GCA_037177515.1 Pseudomugil tenellus
GATTGATTGCCATAATATCCAAAACTGTAAAAGAAAATATTTCCCAAAGTTTTTAGTACTTCCATTCTTTTTTAAATGCAAAAAAAAAAAATTCAAAGGGGATTAAGCTACAACATAATCTACATTTTATGAATATTAAAATGCAAATATATGTTTACAAAGATTAACATTTATCAGATGAATTAAGTAAATACATTTACAGAAAACAACTTTTCTCTGTGTTTGTGTCTATTTCTTTGTGGTATTGAAAGATTTTCCTGAATCTGTCAGAGGAACACTGCATCATCAGGCCTAATTCCGCCTGTATCATCTGATTAGCTTGTTTGATTTTCAGACTTGGGAGACAGCCTTGATGAGCAAAACATAAGGGTTACATGAACCACTGGAAAACAAGGAGGAAATCTAAAGGGCTTAAGTGGTCTTTAAGAAGGCTTATTGCTATTGAAAAAAATACGTCAGAATTTCCTAAATACTTTGTCATCAAATTGAAGATAATCCTGTTATTCAAAACATTTCATCTTAGTTAAAGCAAAAAAAAAAAAAAAAAAAAAACCTCAACAGAGCATCTTCAGTTAGTCAGGCACAAACTTGATGACAGAATGATTTGAAGATAAAATACAGATGAAGCAAAGGATGAAAAGTCAACATACTAGACAAGCACGAGACAGACAGGGAGGGAAATCACAGAGTCAGCCAAAGAGGAAAGAGCGAGAGCCAAAAACAAGGAAGGAAGGAAACGAGGAGATGCAGAGGCAGCGCAAGAGGAGACGTCCCCAGAGAGAGACGGGTAGCGTGAGTTAGCAAGTGAGTAGCCCAATGACGGACAGACTGCACCGGAGATGAGTGGGGAAATTCCCTCTTGCACACATTCAATAAAATCACCCAGCTGCACAGTGTGTGTATCTGTATCCGTGTGTGTGTGCACAAAGTGTAATTGAGACAGTCAGACGGGTGTATTCAGTTTATACAGTGTATTCTACTCTGAGTACTCCCTGTGTATATTATGTCATCTAAAAGCACTTATACAGACCGTGTGCTGGGAAACACACACACATATGTGAGGCCCTGATAAATTCAGTCATAGTCCTCCCACCTTGTCAGATGGCCAGAAGCACATCTAGCTTGAATGTACTTTGCCTGGATGTTTCTCCTGATATTCTCTTAATATCAATTTGTATCTGTTGGCCTTTACACATGAGATTTAAAAGCCTCAAACACTTTTCTTCTACTACCAAAGGAGTGCAGTTACCTGAAGATGTATATTAAATTTAATCAGAATGTAAATGAACTTGTATTTATAGTTTCCAGTCATGCTGACCACTCGAATGCTTTTCACAACATGTCATAGTTCACACACTATCATACCCCAATCGACACAGGAACAATGCAGGGTTCAGTGTCTTGCCCAAGGACGCTCAGGCATGTAGTCAAGGGAAGCCTGGAACTGATTCATCAACCTCCCAGTTTGAACTTGACTGCTCTTCCACCTGAGCTACAGCCGCCCAAATGTATTGGAATATTTGTAAACTGAACCAAATGCATTCAAACTTTGGGTTGTCCCGGATGACAACTATATTTAGTTAGAACATGCGAAAGACTCATTGACACATGTGAGAGGATCACAGAAAAATGTGGTGCTAAGGATCGTCAAAACTGTCCTCCCAAAAAAAGCACATGAAATACTAAGTGTTCCATCTCCCATACCACATAGATGCAAAGCTTTCTCACAAATGATTACACCACAGGGGATCAGACTTTCTCAACATCTATATTGAGTGGCTTTAAAAGTATAACTGAT
Organism: Pseudomugil tenellus; assembly: GCA_037177515.1. Lineage (NCBI taxonomy): Eukaryota > Metazoa > Chordata > Actinopteri > Atheriniformes > Pseudomugilidae > Pseudomugil > Pseudomugil tenellus. The sequence goes on from JBAMHX010000015.1 coordinate 17,320,425, forward strand.
TTCATCATGACATGTAGTCATTATTCACACAATCTTTTCAGTGGCCTGAGCGAAAAGTGACAAATGTGGTTATTTGCAACATGTACCTATGCGGGTCTGACATGGGATGCAAAAGGATCATCCTACACCTGCAGAAATAGGTATTTCTTTTTCGTAAAAATCTGTTTCTTTTCTCAGAGCTGCGCTGTCTTATTGCAAAGCACAGTGAAGGACAGGCATGAAACATGGAGAAGTGATAAAACAGGAGAATCATTAAGGAAGACATGCCACGCAAAGACAGTGAACCAGGAGGGAGAGAGCAAAGCAAGACAAAGAAGATCCATGACTTATTATGTCAGCCTCCCACCGTGCAAGACTAAATATGACATCTTTTCACCCCAACCCTGTTTTACAAGAGAGGACTAAGAGAAAGAGACAGAATGCTTGGTAGTGACCCGTCTCGACCCTGCCAGCTCTTCCTGACCTCCCTTGTAGCCCCATGCCGCTTAATTCTCCCTAATTACATTCCTCACTGACAGAAAGTTGGCCCCCAACCACCCCCGCAAAAGGCCCAGGTAGCAAAACCCACTCCAGCACGGCTGGAAGATTCATCCACTGTAGAGGTGAAGGCAGATCTAGGTGGGGTGGACAACCGGTGATGACATATTAATTAATGCAAGTGGAGTAGAAAATCTGCACACATAAGTACACACATACTCATGTTTAGGGGAGTGAAGCTACTGTGCATGTGGTCTGCCTTACATTGACTGGGATATCCAGCAAGTTCTGAAGCAAGTTGATATGACAGGCACTGATGGATGGTGTTTAGCGATGGACTCAGCGGTAAGTGGGGAAGTGGGGGCAAAGCTGTTCAACACACGGTTTAAGAGACTTGAGCATCTGTGTATCTCTATATGAAAGGCTGAGGAGAACAAAATAACGTTGCTGGAGACTGGAAGCAGAATAAATAAGTTACATTTAAGCTTAGATAATGGAAGCCGACATGCCAGCAGCTGCTTAGCATTAATAGAAAATGTACTGAATGGGAAACAGAAAGTGTGCATGTGAAGGCACTCTATTAAGCAGTGCAGATGATGTGGAAGTGCTGCTGTCTGGGCATTGTTTTTATCAGGTAGTGCAGTCTTAAGCCAGTGTGTAGTTCAGCTGCATGGGATAGGGTTACAGGAGTTCGCCAGCATTTGTCTTTACAATGTAATTAAGGGATTTTTGGGCCCTATGGCCTCTGAATGACAAAGTCCTCCTGCTTGGAGTGGTGGAAGTTTGATAGGAAATCCATTGGCAAATAGAAAAGTAATGCATCTTGTCAACTTACAAAATAACTTCAGTTTCTCTTTTTTCAGTGTTTATTGTGGGGAAACTGGTGTTGCCAGTGAGTTTTGTGCAGCTGGGGCATTTAACTGTAACACTAGTAAGCTGCTTCACTTATCACTCTGTGGGCCACACAAATTTATCTCCGACTATTAACCAAAGTTCAAATGTCACTTCTGAAAGAGTGAATTGTCACAGAAAACCTGTGCATCCCCTGGCAATTACCAAGCCTCAACCCAATACGAAGGCGTAGGCCTGTATTTGATATTCCATAAACATAATGGTCCCATGTGACTATGTGTAGATAAATATCATGGACTTAGCCTGAGGGAGAAAAAAGGGGGGGTTCGTTCCATTTTTTTATATCGCATAATACAGCTCTTGTGTTCCCACAGAATACAAGGGGGCCTTCTCTTGGCCCCCTCTGCTAAATCCCTCAGCTATCTTTCAAACAGTGATAGTTACGGAAATTAGCAGCGCAGAAATCCATAAGCGTCCATCATCGGGGGGCTTATTAGTGTCTTTGTGAGGTTATGAGGGGAGGACAGAAGGCCCAGAGTGCCACAGGGGCTCAAACTGAGACACTACCTTGACAAAACAGACACACATGCACAAGGGTGCATGTATCCAAAGCAACACAGTGATATAGATGAAGATGCAAACATTCCAAGTCACAGATACATATGTGAAACAGGAGGTAAGAAATATCCTACTGTCATAGAGCTGGTGTTGCTGTTAACTATTTATCTGTGTGACAGAACATAGTCTGACTAGTGCAGCTCTGAGATACATGCAAATACCACAGTTCATCAAGGAAATGTGCATATCTTATTGTTTAAAACTGATTTATTAAAAACTTGTCTTATGAAAGTTTTTTTTCTTTGTGTTTAAAGATACTGAAAATATTAAATAAAACCATAATCTCATACCAGCACTTTTTAAAAAGCATGTGCATTGCTGAAGCATTCAAAGGGGGCAACTGGATAAAGTCCATTATAGCTGAAGTTCAAAAACACCTCTGCATCCAGTTCAGCCCCAGAAAGTGTTGAGGCTTAAAAACTGCAATTCACAAACCAGTGAGTAACTCTTTTCCACTTTCTTCTCTCTATTCATTGTTGCTGGGATGGAAGCCTTTACTGAGGTACTGTCATTTTGGTGAGATGCTGTTTGGTTGACTTGCTTTCTCTTTTTTTGGAGGAATTAACCTAAAAGCAACTAACAGGTGTGCTGCTGCCTCACTGGTATTATAAGCCTCTCCCTTGTTTTTGTTCATCTTGTGCAGATTTCTATAAGTTCAGGAAATACTAAAGAAAAAAAGCTTTAGACATCCATCACATAGAGTTTAACACTGTTTATCAGTCCCCAACATTTTAGCAAACAGGTTTATGTTAGTGTTGTGTCTTCTCATGTTTGACCCCAGACCTTACATTGATGACCTCAGAAGCTATACAAAAAATGCAGTAAACATAAATAACACTTTAGTTTTTTGTTGCTCTTCATGTAAGGTGTGAAATCAAGTAATAAGTAAACATTGTTATCCATATTAATAATGAATAACATAGCTTAATAACTAAATCAGAGTGTTACTGTCCTGATAGTTGTTGAGTTCTTTTTCTTTCAACGAAGTCAGTTTTATAAAAGATTTTTTTATCAATAAGAAAAAAATATATTTTTAAAATTATATTTGTGTTAAGAAAATCTGCTAATCTAATAATTTTGGTTGTCATAAATCTAGTTTTTTTTATTGATTAACATTTGTTATGATGGCTTTGTGTGAAGAGAAACAATCACATTAAGTTCATTTTTGACAAATTAAATTACAAAGTTTAAAACATCCATATTTTTTTTTTTTTTTTACAGATCTGCAAACCATAGCTTGTCTTTTGGGCACACTCACACACAAAAACACACACACACATTCACACACAAACTGGGAGATTCACAACCCCAGCAGAATTTCCATGCAAAAGAACTCCCAGATAGTCCTTTCATCTCATTTCAGTTGATGTTGTGTGCACATGTATTTTGTTCAGTGTGCATGTGTGTTTGTTGTGGTGGTGGGGGATAATAAATGGCGGCAGACATGGACATCGATTTTGGTAATAACACGGGGAGCAGAGCAGAGGCAGTGGCAGACGTCAGCCTGAGGTCCATCCATCTATGAAACAGGACATGCCAGTAATAGGAAAACACCACACACCGTTATGGCCAGGGGCAAAGCGCACAGGCAACTTATCACAGCACTGAACTTTGATGCTTCGTCGCACGCAGGGGAGAAAATATATATAATTCCATTATTTCTTCACAGATGATGAGACACAGTCTGTGTGTGTGCGTGTGTATGATGTGAGGGGGTGTTGTATCCTTGTGAAAAAAGGAGTCGTGCACACATAGACCCACACACACACAAAGGAATAGACTTTTTCTGCTGACTTGGGAAACACACTTGTTTATTTATTGAATTATTATAATACCTCTTTCCCATGAAATGTGTGTTTTCTTAGGGGCATGGTCAACTGACTGTGTTATGAGTGTTTGAGCATCTGAAGTATACCTTATGAATCTTTGTAATCATACCTTAATGCACTTGTCATGTCGCTAGATTGTGCTTTTATTTTCAGATGAAAACACGCAGGTGTAGCTGACGACTGCATGCTAAGCACACCATGAAGAAACCCAAGCCAAATCTGCATAAACTATCTCGATGCACTATGAAATAAAAACTTGACATAACTTCAAATACAGAGCTTCAATGTGCCTGAAGAAACATGCATTTCTGTTTAAAGTAACTGTCTTGATACCAGATCAAACTAACAAATATTTATTTTCTCTAACTGGTGACAAATTTAGCGCTCCCCTGTATATTACTATTATTATCAGAGCCTGAACACGCAAGACAAGATAATAGTCATCACAGATGGACCAAATGTATGGTGCATATGTTTATTAAAAAATGTTTGAGCAGGCCACAGTTTGATTCAGCGAATTAGTCTATACGAAGTCAAACATTTCTACAGTATCAACTTTGCACATCCTTTCAGTAAAATTGGGAAATGAGGGGATGTTGTTCTTATAATAGGTCTTAATCAATAAGTCTTGAAAGTAAAGTATAGTTACTGTTTCTGACATCATTGCAGGGGTTGTCCTTAGATAGTACACATTTTGAGACATAATACAAAGTCAATTTTACTAATTGACTTTGCCATCTCCGTTTAAAATGTATCCTGATTATGTTTGGTCAGTAGAAATAAACTACACTGTTACTCTATGTATTTTTTAATAAAATAATATAAACACAGGATGCTGGTCATTGCATTAACTCTTCGTTGGATTTTTAATTGCACAAAGTGACTCCTCGTTACTAAAATGCCTTAGAGCTTTAGGACGTTCAGGTTAACAAACGACAGATAAAATGGTTTGTTTTTATGAACTTCCTAACAAAACGCTGAAGATGTGTGAGTCTTCTGGGGAATGAAAAACATGAGTAATTCTGATTCTGTCTGTCAAAGTATTTTGATACATTCAGATATCTGTTGTTTCTCCTGTTATGCTAAATGGTCATCTTATCTATAATTTGATTTAACAGTTTTGGTAGAAGTTGTTGAGTTTATTTAAGTATGAATTCTATTATTTTTATATAACAAAAAATATTTTTAAATGATTGATTTTGCATTTTGCTCATGAGTTAAATCCTCTCTCTTTTTTTAGTAACATTTGTGTTAGAGCTTAAAAGTGCTAAATCACTTCCTCCTTTACTTATTCAGTCTCCTGCCTCTCTTCCTCCCTACAAATAACCCAATAAAACTGCTGATTCAAGCCAAGAGCCACTGCTGAAATGTGTGTGTGAGAATGAGCGGGGGGAGAGAGGGAGAGAGCGGGAGAGAGAAAGAGCACAAGAGAGAATGAGAGAAAGATATTGTTAAAGTAAAGAGTGAGAGAGGGGGAGATGGGCGGTGGGGCTAAAGAGATCTGGGAATGGTGTGAAAAGTATTAAGTGCCAGTAATAATTGGAAGCTGGCCTAGAGAATCCAAATATAATCGTACACTGGGAACTCTTGTAATACATTGGTTCTGGAGATGGGCCCAGTACACATGACACACACACACACACATGCATAGTGGTTTCATCTGGCTGTCTGAAACAAGGCAAGATGTTGAGCCAGACGCTGACGGTGCTTGCTTGCAGATGCGTCAGTCATTGCTCCTCTTTAAATCTACAAATTCCCCTATTGGCCTCGTTTTGGCAGAAAGAAGCTCACCTATATTTTACATGGCACTCTCTAAAAATACCTTCTTGTACCTCCCAATTTAAAATCAGCAAGGAAAAGAGACAATGAATGCACAATGAATTTTCTGTTGAATTTAAATTAATTAGGTCTGAATTTATTTTTTTTTTCTTCATCAGACTGACAGTATAATTTTTTATTAATGAAACATTTATTATTTCCAGACTAATTCTTCTTTTTGCCTGAAAAGTGTAATTATATATTTAAAATAATAATAAAAAAGGAGAAAAACACTCGACTTAGCATTTAAATGATTTTCAAAAGTTGATATCTAAGACGCGAAAGGGTCTTGATGTCCCACAGGCATCCCTGGCAGGTGTCAGCAGCAACTTGTCAATAACTGTTAGGAGGAAGCTAGTGGTTGGCCTGTACATTCCAGCGGCTAGCCTGCCTCAGGTCCCTTGGCTCTTGCTTCGTGGCCCGCCACAGAAATGCCATGCTTCCCCTGCAACTCTTTCTCGCTCCACACACATACACACAGCTGTTGTACCTCATGCTCCCCCAATATTGTATTTTTAGCTGTTGCTGCTATGAAAGCCCCATTTAGCGTCCATTGTTTCCTGATGGCAAGAGTTAAAGCTTATTTTAAGAACATGCACATATTGCAGTCCTGGGAAGCAGGTACTGCAGTTCTTTTGTGGCTTTTGCTACTATGGCGGTAGGAGAGAACCCTCTAAGCAAGACATATTTTCTTCTTCTGCCCATTGCCCTGTGTTTTCCCTCTTTGACAATTTCTGGTCATTTCGTTCTACCAAAGCAAGTTTGTGGTATTTGAGGTGTTCCTATTTTAATCCCTGTTCCTTCTTGGCAGCATCATTGAAACTATGCACTCTTTCCACATATACTGCAGTCCATGCAGTCAGCAAATGACACATTTAAACAAAGATTGAGGGGATTTCCTCTGTATTGTGTCTGCTTTCAAGCGCATATTTGTGCATATATGCTCACATGTATGGCAGACCTCTGCTTTTGCGAGACCTGCTCTTTGTCAGTGTAATTCCCCCTAATGAGGAGGTGGGATGAGTCTCCCTCCTTTACTGCACAAATTTACAGACCCCATATCAGATGCCTTTCTCTCTGTGCACCAGCTACAAACATTTTATTTTAATACTGGCCAGCAGACCAAAACCGAAAGTTTTGAAAGTTTCTCCTGAGGTCTGTAGACCACGGTAGGAGTAAGTGCCCTCTTGTTCATGAAGTAAATGTTTATTGAATTACTGTGTCTTTCCAAGCAAACGAGTACAGCATAACAGAAGAGAGGTTTACATTTAGTCTTTTCGCTTGCTTTGCTACTCTAAAGTACCCCTGACAGTAGCCTTTTCCCAAGATTGGGGAATTCCTTCTCCTCCTCCATATGAACATTTTGCAAGTGCTCCACTAAATCTCCTCAAACACCTGCTGTTTATTTTTTCTCTGATGTTGTTTTCCTTGCTCCTCTCTTATTTTCGTTTTTTGTCCTTCCCGTCTGAACTCTGATTATTTTCCCTGCATCTCCCATGACACCTTGTTCCTTTTTTGAGAATTTTGTCGATGCTTGTACGTTTAACTGAGGGACTCCAGCTTTCAATAAACATAGCCTTTGGAATCACATTCACACTTGAGCTTCTTCCTACAGACACACAAGCCTCAGTAATTAATCTAAGATAAACACGTAGCCCCACACATATGTGTCAGGCAGAAATACCGTGTAGAAAAATAATCACAGCAGAGAATACGTGCAAGTTGTAGGTAAGAGTCTTGTTTGGATAAAAATGTTTTGACGTGATATGGTGGGTGAACAGTCATGGCTGTTCAGCTGACTGAAAACTTCCACCAAACATCTTTTTATCTTGCATGTTCTGTTTTTTTTTTTTTTTTAAAGGTAGCGTTTGAAAACGATGCATTTGAAGAAAAATTCAACATCAAATTGTGCGATACATGGTAATACATATAAGCTAAATTGGAAATTAAAGGCTGTAAACATAAATGTGTAGTTTGTATGAACTTAATAGGAAGGACAGGTCAAGAAGGTGACATCAGGGGTAAAGGTGCATCCCCAGGGAGGGGATCAGACTTCACGTGCACATGCACACACTACCTGAACAGAGAACAAGCCACATCTGTGAGCTGTGAACAAGCTGTAGAAACCGGGAAAGAGGGGTAGACAGAGAAAGAAGACAGACAGAGAAAGAAAGATGAGATGCTGGACCACACAGATAAAAGAGTGTGCTCTGTTCTTTCTCCTCGCCAAAGAACCTGTAGGAGGAAACTCCCCCTTTGGGATTAAGGGTTGTATTTCCCCAGTTACCTCCCATCACTGCCTCATTTTTATTATTTTTTCTGCTTCAGATCATAGGAATTCACATTAACTTTTAACTATGTGATAAATCCTGCTTACTGTCTATATTTTTATAAATGAAAACAGCAATTTGTAAAAACAGCAATTTGTTTTTATTTTTTTTAATTTGTCATAAAAATATAGTATTCAACCAAATTTATCCATTATTTATGCATCCATTATTTGTCAATTATCAAGGAAATTCTGATCAATTTCAGAGAATTATTCTTGAACAGTATCGTCATTATCAGATGTTTTTAAAGGTTGAATTAACAACTAATAATAAAAGAAAGATTGTTAAAGGGTAAATACCTTTTTAAAATCAACCATTTTTCTGCTTGCTATGATACTATACAGGTAAGGTTTAGAGTAAAAAATAAAAAGTTAAAACAGCAAATGGTAACAAACACTTAGCATTGCATACCCAGACCAAGTAGAGATGAATTAAGCATGTTTTTTTTCCACAAATCCATAATAATATTTATATTAGTTACAAAAGCATTTATGCCACCAAAGGGTTGAGCAGACAGTCAATTGGCTATATTATGTATTTGTCCAAAATCCTTGTAACTGACAGCTAAATGAATTTGTGAGTAAAACAGATAAGCCGGATTCCACTGCCACATGGGATAACCTTCTGTACCAGGGCATGCTCCGGTTCATTTAGTGGTAGAATTATCAAATTTGCTGTGCACTGCCCCTGAACCAGCCTACATAACCTTAAGAAAGATCTAAAGAAGACAAAAAGATCTCCACATAGAAGAGCACACACACAAGCACACACCAAGTCTCCGCCAGCACAAGGGGATGCTCTGCACATTCCCCCTAATTGCTTGTTTCAAGCAGAGGCTGATTGTAGAAAATTATACCCTTCACATTTTCTTCTACGCTCCCCCTTTGTCTTATTACCCCTTTTTTCTTTGTGTCTGCAGATATGCATACATGCTGATAGACCAAATGTCGATGTGTATGTGGTTTATATTTTTGAATATTTCGTCTGACTTTGCAGATTTTTGCTGTTTGACATTGAATAGCTGGACCCCTGAAATCATAATCATGTCAGGGGTTTCTTAATTGTGAAAATTAGCCTTTTTTCTTGATTTCTCTTTCCCCTTTAGTTCTGTATTGCTGCTTGACTTTTGCTTGGAAGAATATGTAACTAGAAGACAACATCTTAGGTATAGGACAAAGGGAACTTACTGATTTACAAGCCACCGCCAAAGAAAATATGTAATTGTTCCTTGTAATATTCACCTTCACCTACTCCCTTACTATCTTTCCAATTGTGTGGGCTCATGTGCCTTCAGCTTCACTCATTCAGTGGCTGAGCACTGGCCAGGAGTCTCATATAGGTCTGGAAAACCCACTTAAATGCTTGTGTGAGGCTGTGAAATAGTTGCCTCTGGCCACAAGGTGGACTTTGCAGTAGAGGATGTGGTGATTCCACCACTGTAACTACATAAGTGAAGGAAATGAATTAAGTGGACTTTGGTGGAGAGGTGAATGTGGACAGTGTTTGCTGTAAAGAGGCTGATATAGTTAAATCAAGTCCACACATACAAAAAAGTTACAGAAAATACTTCAAACATATCCACTTATATACATGCATCAACACATATGAACACACATGCACCCAGTCTAGTCTGAGAGGCCTCATCTTTTTTCTAACAAGGGCTGTCTTACAGTATATTCACCCTCGCCTGTCTGGTGCATTTAAGAGGCCAAGTAAATCTGTCATTTTAGCCCAAGAACATCCAGTCTTTCACACACATACAGACATTCAAGTTCTTGCAGCTGGAATTAATTAGACTGTCTCGAAGTCCACACCAGGGACGATAACCTCCACTGCTTGTCGTCCATGAGTGCAGTGCCAAAATTTTAGCCATTAACAACATTTCTGTTGGTCCCTGGGCTAAAGTTGAGAAGTCAGACAACCCGTAGTGTTAAAGTGAAAGTCAAAACTTGATCTCTGCCTTGGAGTTGGCTACTATATTCTTCAAAAAATGTGTGTGAGTGTGTGTTTCCTAACACTGAAAGCACACCAACTCTTCATATTATCTGTTACATCAGTACAACTTCTGTGTAGTCACATCGGAACTTTGAACACTACCTGTTCTCATGCTGAGGTCAGTTTTCCATATGACTTACCATCCATCAATCCATGCATCCATGCATCCATGCATCCATCCATCCATCCATCCATCCATCCATCCATCCATCCATCCATCCATCCA
>JBAMHX010000015.1:17337617-17381344 GCA_037177515.1 Pseudomugil tenellus
TATATATTATATCTCCCATTTTTTCACTTTAAGATTTGGTTTAAATAGCAAATATTCACAGGTTCCCAAATGTTGATTTCCTCTGATGGAAATGTCCAGATTATTAGAAAAGAAAAAGTTGAAACCCACCTAAATTGTGTGTGCATTAATCAGAGTGGTTCCGAAAGTGACAGCCTATGGCACTCCCTGTGCTCTTTGTGGGACACCAGGTTTAGAATCAATGCTTTAGCTGATGGGTTATCTTATAAAGTCCCATACTGAAATAAATTTTGGATTAAAGATATACAAGCAGTTAATGAATCCTAAATTTACAGTAGAGTTATGACCATTTTTTAGTATAATTTTTCTAAAAGACACATAGTCACAATTTTTATAAATTTTGGATTAATTTAATCGACGATCGTTGTATTTTTAAATCATCTGCACCTTAATTTGCTTTTTGTGAAACTTCTGTATCATGACGATGAAGGATATGTTGGTATTAAACTCATGAAATGTACATCAGATTAATCAGCCCTCCTTGAAAAGATACATTTTATATTCTTATAGGAATAACACTGATGCTTTGCTATGGACTTTCTCTCTTAATTTTGATGTTTGTGCTCTTGTTCTTATGACAGTCTCCAGCAGGCTGTGTGAGGTATATTGTTATGTTTGTTCCCACTGCTGATTGGCCAATTATGCCTGATTGTGTTCCTTTAGGGAAGCATGCTCCAAGAGTTGTTAGTGAATGGCCAAATTATGCTGCAGCTTTTAATGTGACCATAGGGAGCCAATAACCACTCCAAAAAAGTTTTTGGTCTTTGCAAAGCCATGAGTAACTTGTAATGACAGCATTATTAGTCAAAGGATAGTTTGAATGTCATTAGTTTGTTTTATTTTTGTTTTTTTTGGTTGTTTGGTGGTTGTTGTTTTTGGGGGGGAGGGGGGTGTTATTTTATTTTTATTTTTGGTGACAACTTGGACGCCGTGGGCTGTTTTGGCTTTAATGAGAAGTTTCCAGGTGGGAGCTAAAATCAAGCATTTGTCCTCTTTGTCCTACATGACCCCTTTGTACCAAGCCAAACGCCACCTTTTTAAAGGTGACTGTGTTCTGTAATTCAAGCTATTTATTTCTCCAGCACTAAAATTATTAATATGATGATGAATAATTCACAATGTTTTTGTATCCATGCACACAAAAAAATCCAAAACACACATATCCTTAAGGAGTTTGTTGATACGTTGCAAAACATTAAGTGTGTGATGCTGCTTGGCTATAATGTGTGCTTTGCATCTGTTTGCGCACTAAATGTAGTTTGGCATGCTTGAAGCAATAATGGAGCAACATGTTGTATCAGCCTCCAGTAATCCTCCATCCCCTCACATTGTGTGTGTGGATGAATGTGTGTGTGATTGATGACACTACTAATGGTGCGCCTAAACACTGGAAGCCCAGTTATCTCTTATCTGACAGAGAAGGGAAGGCTTGTGTCAACAGCTGCTCCTCCTCCTCATTTATCTCTCTCTGGCTCCTCATCTCTTCCTCCAAATTTTATGTCTGCCACAAACAGAAGCTTAGTGTTTGCTCAAAGGTTCAATATTATGCAAAATTTACCTTAACCAAAAGTAGTTTTATTTTTCGGCAATGAGTTTTGTAGTTTTATCGCTTTAAAAAGAAGGGTGCAGCTCAGGCAGAGCAAACACCTGACTCCACCAATCCAACACAGAATGGTGGAGACCCCCCCCCCCCCCTTACCTGAAAACTTTAGCGCGCCATCTCCACCAGGAAGTGTGCCTGTCGCTGCTGCTGCACTCTCATAAACAGACACGCTCCCTTCACACCAATAACGGACAGCGTCTCTCATATTACCATTTTTTCCAAAATAGTCAAATTAGGTTTTTGCACTTAACCAAAGTAAAAGAGGGCATTTTTTGAAACACTTCAATTGGAAAAAAAGTCAAACAAAAACTACATAATGACATCTAACTAACTAGAGATTTTATAACTGCATGGATGCTTCCCTGCAGTTTGCGACAGCCTTAAGTTTTAGAAGGTAGTAAGACACAATCTTTGTGCAGCTACACTCAGGGCCCCATTTCCCCCACAGGCCTTGACCACTTTAAAGTGCCTGTTTAGCCATTAGCTTCTCTGAGGGGAGCCCCTATCCATTCGTCCCTCGATATATCCCATCCAACATTAATAGGCAGATTGATAGCCATCAGCCAGACTTCACCCACTGACACATTCTTAATATTATGTCTAACCCAAACCAGATGGCTGCAGGCCTCTTCAGAAACGCACACGATACCACAGCTACCCCCAGCCGGCTCTACTGTCTCGTTCTTTCTTTGGAGACGGGATGAGTTTTCTTAATTAAAAGTTAGATATATGGGCCTCCCGGTGGAGGTGGTCAAGCAGGATCCATTACCTGCACATTGGGGCCCTTCAGAGCTGAGTCAGGGTGAAGGTTACAATGACGGATGTAGGATTGAGCATTTTGGTGAGTTGCACTTGTCTGCGTAGCACTGTGGATCAAAATAAGAATTAAGATCAGGAAGGAAAAGAAAGAAGTGGTTATGGTGCTTTGAGCAAAAAGTGGTAGCTGCGGGCGCACAAGCAGAGAGGTGTGAACCGCCATCTCAATAGCCGTATTGTGTTCACACTTGAATCGTAGCCAAAAACACTGTGAAATATCAGAGCAGAAAGACGGAGAGAGAAGTGTGGAAATGAAACAATGGTTTACACAACAGTGAAATGGGTCTTTTCCTCTGTGTCTTGCCAGCAGACCTAGTGAGAGAAAGAGAGAGATATTTAATGGCTCTTCTGTCCTGGCCAGTCATAGCCCGAATAGGGGAGAAGAGACCGGAGTCTCAATGGCTGCCGTTACATGATGTTTTCAATTCTAAATTAAATAATTCCATATTAACATGTTCTTATTCAGGTTTACATGGAAATAGTCATTCTGAATTGAAGTTTGCATGAAAAACATGTTTTTTCTCCTTTACTTAATTCTGCTTTACGTCGGTGCGTTGAGAAGGTTTCTATTTGTGAAGTACTTACATTTAGCAGAAACTAACAATGTCCACTTCCTCCTTTTCATCTTTTCGGGCATATAATATAAACCACATAATTGGAACCATTTCATTTTATTTTGATAATAATTTTGAAGTACCACCTCCACACGAGCATAATACTTCACTTTTTTCAGCAGCTGAAGAGGAGAAGGAAGATAGAGTACCAAAGACTGAACAGGGACAACATAACAAGCATCTGCAGATCAACCTAAATTATCTCATAGTGGAATTTCTCAGTTCCAAACTATAATCAGAGTAAACCAGCCAATTCAAAATTGCATTTAATTTAGAATTATCTTTTGCATTCAGAATTAGGTGTTTACTTTGTCATGTTTTATCAGTTTAAAGCAAATTTAACATTTATTTGTACTTAAAGAGGAATTAAAACTATGGTGTAAATATGGCCAGTGTGTGGAATGACACTTAAGGGCTAGTTTTAGACAAAAACACATATACTATAGGTACTATAAAAGTCACAATGAGAGCACAGATGAGAACAGACATTAAATAGTTTAAGGAAGAGATGAGCCAGATTTAATCATATTATCCCAAATTGGTTTTACAACATCATTTATACCTCTGAGGTTAAAGCTAATGATATTAATAGGGGCCCCTCCTCAGTTAAGATATAGAAAATAGTAGGGTTTTTCTCTCTCACACATATGTTCAAATAAACGCTAATGGGCTTTCTGTTACAGTTCATTTTAGATGGCAATAATGATGCACAAAAATCTCATGTTTAAGGCTGCTTGTTTTCTTTTCTTTTGCTGGTTTGTTTGTTTTGATGTTTCTGGAAATTATAATTTACAGTAGTTGCAAAGGAATTCTGGAAATATTTGGAATCCAAAAAACCATATGTGTTTCATTTCAGCTTTCATGTGTTATAACAAAATATAACAGGTTTATTTTATTCAAGGAGTGAATGTTGACCAAATCTAGAGTTACCATACTCACACTATTAATTAATTAATTGGTAATGCAAAGTTTAGTGTGTTTTACAAATAATTTAGGTCAAAATATTTATAAAACACTTATCTTTTCTTTTCAATACTAAATCATAAAAAGGTAATTATATAGACAGACAGACAGACAGACACGTAGATGCATAGACACATAGATGCATAGACAATTAGATACATACACACATAGATACATAGATAGATAAATAGATGACACATAAATGCACAACAAAAAGTATTGAAATTTGGGTGAATGTTGGATAAAAATTAGAGCTTTGACTAGTATGTTTTAGTTAATGTTATACAAAATAAAATAGAACACTGACATCAAGTAGATTTCCATTTATGCGTCCTGCAGCATAAAGTCTTTCTAATGTTTAAGGAATATCTTATATAACAAGGATATGTTGCATATACATGATTAGGCTTATGTTTATTTACAGCTATTGATTATAAATGTTTGATTCTGAGTCAAATCTTTTAATCTTAGGTGATCAAACTATGAAGTAAATCCTGGCCTTGCAAGAGTGGGGAAATGGAGAAAGAGGGAAACAGAGTCTGGTTATTATAACAAAACGTTCTGTTCAGATGGTTCCAATAAGTGTCCAGGCCTGCAGCCACACAGGGGTTGTGCCACATGCTGTCCCAGCCAGCTGCTTTGACATAGCTTTGTTGGACACAACATTTAAGCACAAGGCGTTTTATGTCGAGTCTGCCTTTCATATCAAGCCCCCCGCAGAAACACAGGTAGACAACAGGTGCTGATGAAGACATAGATGATGAGAAAGAAACTGAGACAAAAAAGATGGAGGAAGAATGTGCAGTTGGCTGTCACTCTGTCTGCTTTGAGTGGCATGTCCTGCACCTCCGAGAGTTCATTTTGTCTTAGTTTTCTGCTGTCCAAGTCACTGATCTCGTTGCACACAAGCACATTGCAGCTTTCTGAAAATTCACTATCACCAAAACTGAAATCTAGCAAAGATGGTTTCCTGTTTTGCCTCATTTTCTGAGTTTGGGGAATGATGAAGTGGATCAATTAGAATTTATATTAAACAGCAGCTGAGATGTAGAAAGGCAAAAAAAAAGTTCCCTCGGTTCATGTATAAATGGTCTGGTTTAGATCACTGGAAATATGAATGTACATAGATGGGTTTTTTTGTCTTTTTGGCGGGGGTGTTTCAGCTCATTCGTCATATTTTTGTAGTATCATAGCAGAAAATATCTAAGGAAGTACCCATGCAGCAGCTAATTAAAAAGTTTCACCATATGCTCCACATCTTTCAGAAGCCTACATCGGAAGTATTCCTTCATTTGGGTGTTAATAAATAATTGATAGTGTTATGTGCCCTACAAATTTGTCCTGCACAGCACTTCCCTATTTGTGTTTGCACAGTTCCAGGAATTGTCCCATTTTTTTGTTTCACTTCCGATGTCAGTCGATTAGATGGGAGGTCAAATTGTGTCATTGTTGAATGCAGGTTTCCTTGCCTCATTATTAATTGTCATTATTGTTGGCATGGGTGTTTGAGTGATTCAGTTGCTTTGCTACAGTTCAGGAAATGTTGTATTGTACCCTCAATAATAAAAATCTTAAAGGAGTAGGGAGAGTATTCAATTATTTTATTTGCCGACTTTTCTTTTGCTTTACTCTCTGATGTTTAGCTGTGTCAATAAAGTGCAATGTTTCTTTGACGTTTGAACTAATATACATTGAAAGATGAGTAGATTTTTAAAAATTTATTCAATGAAAATAAATAAATAATATACACAAATATTCTAGTTTTCATCAAGCATTTGGCACATAATGATACAAGGCATATGAATGTGTTTTTATGTGTTCATGTCTGTCTTTATTAGACAAGCCTATTATTATTATTTGTAGCTAATAACCAAGTATATTCCTTTTGATTTATTTTGTCCAATTAATAAATACAACATTTTCTAAATCTGGCGCCGTCTCAGTTGATGTTTAACTTATTTACACTCATCATGGTCATCCCTATCGCTTATCAACAGATGTCTTAGCTGAGTTTAACATGTGATTTTCATAATTAGGGGCATGATGCATGATTTCTTTTTAACCAGCTAAAATGTTTCTTTAGTTAATTTCTGACTGACCCAGTGTGTGTGCCCCCGTTCATCACACTTGTCTAGTTGTTACCTTCAAACACCACCGACAGTGTGTGACCCTAATGTACTGTTCATATATATCGCCATTTACACTGCACCTGCTTCACTGTAATGAGCCAATATATCAGCTCACTAATTGCACTGAATACATATAATAAAGACCTGCCTGTAAAAGGTGGCACAACAGTAAAACAGACATGATGGCAACCTGTGCACACACAACTTTAGCACAAACAAACACACACGCTGCTACAATGAAATAAATCTGACACAAAGAGAAAACATACACAGAGGCAAAAGCCGCATACAGACACACACAAAACACACATGCACTCATAAGATGCGAAACAAGAGCGTTTACATTCAAACAAAGAATCGGGCGCACGCACACACACACACACACACACACACACACACACGTATTGCTACACACACTCATCCAGCCTTTTAACAAGGGGCTATAAATAACACAAAGCCATATCATTAACTGGGTCCAGCCTGAAGACTGCCTCTCTTCTTTTAAAGCTTGCACACTTCCTGTTTTAAGGTACCCTAACCTGGCAACCCCTACACATGGCAACCTGCTCATTCAGTAGAGCTGCAGGGGTGCAGAATTGGACATAATGCCACGCTGCTAGGTTGCAGATGCATAATCGCTGTATGCTGCATGAAATGCTCTTCTGTTGCTTAGGTTAAAGATTGTATAAGATAACATTGGACAGAAGCCATTTTTTTATTTTAATGTTACTAGATTACCTAGGAAATTAAAATGAATGTTCCTATTCTCAGTGCAACAAAGGAAAATTAACTTAAGAAAATTGATTCTTTCCACATCCAGCTCTAAATTTGTTCATGACAGCTGTTGCTGAGGCTTAACTTCAGGCAAAGTTAGATGAGTCGGACTCTGACAAAAAAAAAGGTTTGACTCCATTATGATTTACTGAATGTGGGAGAAACACATTGGAACTTTTCACATGCATGTTTTCAGAGTGGCACATGCACACTTACCACAAATGATGGCTATGTGATGGTGACTGTAGAAACGCTGATTTAATAGAAGCAAGTTGGGTCATTAGTGAGTGAGACCACATTCTGACACTCACAATACATGTAGACACACACTTGCACACACACTCACACTACAACCCAGATGGCTTTTACAAGGCCCCAGGCCCTCCCTGGCCTGCCTGCCTGGTTTTTAATTATGTCGATGGTTGCCCTGGCCAGATAAAATGGGTCACGTTTAACACGCCTTCACTCACCTTCACACACTCGACACATACATTCACACACACACACACAATGAATGTATTCTCTAACACTTTGCATAGATACATTTTACTAGTGCAACAGCCAAAGCAGACACACTCGTCAGAGCACTATTCACCTGTGCATTTAACAGAGACAAACAGTCAACATGTGATATTCGACATTTGAGCTGTTGCCTCAGTAAAATGTGTATGCGTGTGGATTTACAGCCTGTTTCCTTTTTAGCTGTCATTAGGCTGCCAGACATGGCTACACAGGTGTACTATTACCAACGTCAGTAATAGGCTTTATGGACACATATACACACATGGACTCACTCACATCCACTCTAATTTTAAAGGCTCGATCTATACTCACAGTATGGCCCCTCCTGATGAAACACTCTGACTCCTTTACTGGTTGCCTTTATTTGGAGTCAACATATTTTCACTGATTCCAAAGTTTTGATGCAGATTATTAGACAAGTTGTGGTACTTCTCATTGCCTGAATGTTTCAGTAAATGCCAGAAAAGCTGGGAAAGTTATGAGACACAGTAGTGTCAATAGAATCAGCTGTTCTGTTCTGTCAGAACATGAGGTTTGGTTAAATATCTGAACTGGCAAGGAAAAATTTTGGAAACCAATTTTGAAAAAAAAGTATGAAAAACAATCATTGAAAATACTGTTAATATTTGACACTTTTGACTGTGGAAATGAGAAAATTATCCTCATTGATGCAGATGTAAAAAATATTATTTTTATTTGATTAAATTATTCAGTTAAAAAGTACATCAACGGCTCCTAGATTGTGTTATATTTGTATTAATTCAACATGAGCAAAGTGAAACAGTGTGAGAACTGATGTGATAATTTGGCCCATTTTTTGTTGGATAGAATGAGGGTGAGTAAAATTTTATATCTTGGATGATAGAGAAATTGTTTTAAAGCTACTGACTTTGCAGCAGCCTTTTGGAAACTTAAGATAGTATTCAGCTTATAAAATTTATTGGTTGAGCAACAGAATATTTTGTCAAATATAGAATACATATAGATGAGTCTCCAAAAGTAAAGCTCAAGTTAGATCTGTAGAGATGTTACAGAAAACCTAAAAAAATATTAATAATATCATCAATTAACTTCGTAATTTATCATGATTTAATATAAAGCTGAGGTTATTTTTTCATCATCTACTATACTTTTCCCCACTCTTTCACCTTTCATGTATTCAAATCGACATTCTTCTCAACCCTGTTGCAAACTTGTGTGAGGAATTGAGTCATTCAGTCACATATTTTCATCATTCAACTTCTGTCACTCTTTTATTTCATTTCTCTCCATCGTTATTACAAAGCTGAGTCCACGACAAACTAAGAATAATCTATTTTATTCTTCTACTTTGCTTTAAGACAATGTTAAATTACAGGATCTCAGTGGTCTTGTCCGACTTTCACTCCCGAATACAAACTCATTTAGTTAAGAGATATGACATGGCTCAAGTCTTCTCTGCAGACTTCCGTCCATCACATCACATACATACAGAGACACACTCACACACATACAGACATGAATGAGCACACAGAAACACATTGGAGGCTGTCATGATCTGTACTCTATCAGTCGCTTTATTAGTCTGCCTGTTAGCGTTTGTGTGTATGTGTGTGTGCATGTGCATTTTAAGGGGCCTACCAACTGGAAACAGACCCGTTTCCAGAAAGGATACACACTCTAACACACACCTCTTTATTTCCTTTTAGTTGGACTGCTCCTTAATTTGTAACACTTCTAACAACCAGCTCCGCAGCCCACTTCACAGCCACTCAATCTGTCACTGTCACTGTTGTGTTTCCATGACTGTCCCTTTCATCAGGGCAGGACAGAGGTTGTATGTGTGTGTGAGTGCATGTAATACACTGTCAACCATTTTAACATTATCTACAGCCATCCCTGCCTTCTGTTTGTGTATATTTACAGTATGTACAGCTGCAGAGAGCTCTGAAAGTTAATATCAGCTTCTGCTCCTGAAATAAGAGAGGCTTCATCCTAGACTGCCCCCTGCCTTCTTTACAAGGAAGTGCATGGCATCCTATCTCTACTTTTTTAGTTCTTCACGTATGCTTGATTGCCTGTTGATAGATAGATAGAAAAATCCATAAAGAGAGGCAATCTTTCCAGTGTTTGTTTCTTTTCTACCAAAGAACATTTTTATATGTCTGCAACTTCCTCAGGATATGAGTAGGTGAACCAAGGGAGAGATGGCCCTCTGTGTATGTATTTACATTTGCTTTCCTGTTTCTCACAGCAGATAACCTTCAGGTGTTGACCAAATCTTTCAGCTAAATTTTGTTGCAGAGAGCATTTTCTGCTGCTCTCTACACGACCTAAAGTTGTTTCATTTCACAATGACAAAACCTGCTTTGCTATCTGCCACACATGTATACAAATGAATGCAAACTAGGCTGTGTTCACACATCGAAAACCTAGGCTGTCCAGAAAAGCACTATAATCACACCTCATAAAAATATTCCCTCTGAAACACACAATAACCCAGCAGTTATTTCTCACATGTGCTAAGTCGGCTTCTATCTCCATCTCATATCAAAATCACAATCACCAGCATGCTCTGAGCTGCTATTTCCATTTTCTGCCCTCCGTCAAACAGAAAATAATATGTACCTTGTCACCAGCGTCTCCCCATGCAGGCAACTTTCCACTACTAATTCAGAGCACCATACACATCCGTCAGATATAACAGGCGGAGGAGAGGGCATGCCGAGACGGCCATTAAAGGTTCCTAGCTGTCAAAGGTTCCCCTTTGTGTTGTGAGGAGCGATATAAGTGTCGTGCTCTTATCAGGGCTTCCTGTGGAGTTTGCTCTGCATCCTGTCCACTTAGAGCCGCTCCTCTCTCAGTGAAGTCCTATTGTGTCTTTGTACACGTGTGTGTGTTGGTACATGTCTGTGTATGTGCTGCCAAGTGAGTCAGTTTTATACTGTTTAAGAAAATCAAACTATTGGTCAAGTAGCCTACAGATTTTTTAAAGAGTAATAAATCATTGATATGTTATTGTATAAAACATAGTACAGATTATTAGAATGACTTTTAAATACCTTAATAATCTCAAATGCAAGTTTCGTCATAGTATCATAAGTTTGACCATCTTTCCAATCAACTTCCATACATTGTACCTGAAGAGAATGAAAACTCTAACTATATCTAATTCAATCAGACTTTATTTATGAAGCGCTTTGAAGCAACTATACAGGACCAAAGTGCCAAAGAGAAAATTTAAATATCCAGCAAAGGATGCAAAAACACAATAACACCATGATCATGAATCCGAAAACTGAATAAGAATGAAAAATATTTAGAAAGTTGACAACAGTCACATATTAGATGTTTAGGGCCAACTTTACCCAGGAAATCAGTCTTTAAGCTGTGATAAATCTTAAATATGGACCATAAGCAAGATGTTTTCTATTTCCCTGCAGTTTCTTTTCCAGAAATGGCAGGATAACGGAGTAAAAGCTTGCATAGTTATCTGATCACTGTTGAGGCTTGCTTTCTTGTATCTTTTTTTAGCTGTTGCAGCACTCATATCTTAGTGATTAACTTTATTCAGAAGTGCTTTTGATTCTTGTGACTTCCATGTAGGCTATACAGAAAGTAGTTTATTTGTAATCTGTTTTTGATTCACTAAAAAATCAAGTAGAATGGAGGAGATCGGGGCCTCACTTATCACCCGTGCGTAAAAAGATACCAAATTCCTGCGCAAGATTGAAATGTAGAATGTGAGTAAGTCCAAAAAATTCCTGATTGATCAAACATGTGAATGTTTTAAATAGCCTTGCCTGTGTCGGTTCATGCATTCAGAAGTGCTCTTATTTAGGCCTTATAGAAACATGTCCCTTTAGACATCTGGCAGACAACAACTTGTTTTTCCTCCTCCGAGTGAAGGAAAAAATAGATTTTTTTTTTTTACTGTATTTGAGGCAAAACATGCATCTCTGTTTAGTCACTCATTTAAGTTTAGTTAACTTTTTAAAAAATGCATCTGAAGTTTACTTGCAAAAGTTCAAGTGCAGGATAACAATTCTCGGAAATAATATATAGGCCTTCTCTGTAAAAGGGTTAAAATAACAAAGTTAAATGCTGCAAAAAGAAATGACTGCAGTATCTGATTCTGGATCAAAGAAAGATTGTCATTTTCTTGTAAATGGAGAAATTATTGAATCGTCTGAGATATTGAACAATAAAGACAATTCAAGAAAGCATCACAGCAAACAGAGGAGTCATATCTGTAGCTGGAGGAAGACAGAACTCTTACCCCCCCACCCCCCTGGAGCTCATACTTTGATCCTGTGAACCTCTTTGGTTAACCTCTGTTTGGTTTATATGTTTTGTAGAGATGAAGGAGACTTGATATGAAGTTACTCTTGCACACATTACCAGAATCATTCCCGGCATCATTACGACACTCTCCTTTGATCTGCTTTAAATTGTTCAAGAAAATAAATAGTTTTGGTCTGGAAAAAAGATGCATCCAGCACTGATGGTGCAACACAGCTAACTGAGGGTCAAGTAATGTCAAACCACTTGGATATGTGCCTAAGTGTATGCATTTTTCTGCACATACAAGTTGGTGGAGACCGCACTTTGTGTGGGAATGTTCATACGGTCACATTATGCACACGTCTGTGCCTAATGAGGTTGGTTCCCTTGGAGAGTTGAGATGAGAGTGAACAATTTACTCTTATTTTATTCCCAATGACCAGACTGCGAATGAGTAGATAGTAAAAGACAAAGTTTATCCACTTGGAGTCTGAGAAGCTTTTGGAAATCAGCGTTTGTGTAATCAAACACATTTAGTTTCTACTTTTCACAGTTTAGTGGAAAATTAGCTAGTAGCTAAGTTTACTTTTGCTTTGTTGAAACTTTTTCACACATGGAGTTGATGCTTTCCAGTCAGGTCCTCCTCCTCCCTCTCTGTGTGGCATATGTGGATCGAGGGAGGTGGAGTGGATGAAAAAGCAAGGTAAAGGTAAATAAACAAACAATCAACCACAAGCTTGTTCTGGCTCCCCTTCTCTGTTACCCCTTATTTGAAACTTTAAAAATCAGGCTTCCATGCTGTGAGAGGGTAATAGCAGGCCTCCTGGTCAACACACACAGACACACGTGTAGATGCAAAAAAAACTACAAAGGGTGCAGAGCCGAGCCAGCGCTAGTCTGCTGCTTATAAGTTGATGATTGGATCATTGGGTGTGTATAAATGTCCATGCTTAGTATGTAGGCATGGGGCATTCATAGGTGCATATATGTGTGTGTGTGTGTGTGTGTGTGTGTGTGTGTGTGAGAGAGAGAGAGAGAGAGAGAGAGAGAGAGCTCCTTGTTTCCAGCTGGAGCTCAGGTTTTCTACATATGTTCATAAAACATGTACAATATCTGTTGTAGCTCCCCGGTAACCCCATGACAAGTGCACTCTGACTCCACCAGCTGCAGAGAGGATATTAGGCTGAAGAGCAGATGTGTGTATGAGTGTGTGCATGCTTAAGTGTGTGTGTGTTGAGAGTGTCTGTCTGGCTAGCTTTCAGTGATTGTTTTCACACATAAAATAAAGGCCTGTACTCCATCAAACCATTTCAAGTTGTAAACCTGAAACACGGGAGACAGTAGCTTGCAGTTTGAGGAGCATGAGAGATGGTTAAGTCTAGTTTATCATTTTTAAGCCTTTCTAGTGAAAATTTTTTCATGAGTTGTTTTTGAATGTATGCATTATGGGAAACATAAAACAAGAACTTATTTGCAACAGTTTTTTTTCCCACTTACTCAATCGAAAAATTCATTTACATAAGCAGAATCCATGGTCTTAACTTCAGGTTTTGTGAAACAAATCTATTTTTAATTGTTTTTTATACAGGGGAAGGGTTTGATTGATTAGTATTAACCAAATTCACAACAAGCATTGTTTTTTCTAAAGCGGGCACAGTGAGAAAGAAGTAGACTCATTGCTGTTACCTTAACATGCATGCATATATTAACCTTAAAATGTAGCCATTCTCACACTGCACCTCCACACCTCCATCCAGACCTTTTACATATTTACTCACCAAACTTGTCACCTGCACCCCACCCATGAAAATACACCTTCTCTATGCGCTCACTCAAACAACAAGAACATGCCCATTCACACTTTATGAGCTGGGTAGAAAAAAACATGAGCATATCTTAAGCAAAGCAGTCAGTTAGAGAAGTTCACGAACTTTGCACATCTAAAAATGTCAGATGGCTTGTTGGTTCTTCTCTATCGCACCTCAGTTTCCTTCAGCAGACATTTGACTGTGATTAGGAGCGCAGAGAGTCAAGCTGGAGGTCAGCTCTGAACTCGGGCCAGGCTGATTGGTTGTTGTAATTAGAGGAGTTGATCTGTCTCAGGCCGGTTCTCTCAGGAGGATTCACGCAGGCTCTTGGTATCACATGCAGCACAGGGATGAAATTAGAGCCTAACTTGTTGAAGAGGGCAAGCATGGGGGATTTCTGCTACCCTCAGATTCCTTACTATCTCCTACCCTGACACATTGGCTCAAAGACTTTATGCATTTTATAACCTCTTGGCAAACAAATAGAAAGTTGTTTTAATATAAAATATGTCTTTGCTTTGTCTTCTCATCATCGAAAGTGTCCCATAACTGATTTAAAATAAAAAACAGGGTCCTACTTATCATTTCAGTAAAACAAGGCATTTCAATTCCCTTTAGATTTCCCCCTTACTTTTCACTTCACAATAAGCCCCTTTTCTATTCTTCTGCTCCTCTTCTTCCTCCTTCACCACTACCTCCATCCTTCTTCAGTCTCTATGAAAGCAAGTAACATGAAACCTGCTCTTGGAGTCTCAGAGGGCTGCAGGGGTTATACAGGGTGATCAATATGTGGCAGAGAAAGTCTTTAGACAAGTGAAAGAAGCCACAGTTTGTCTACTCTCTCCTCCTTTCCCTCTTTCCTTTTCCTGTCAGGATTGAAAAGGTTAGATGGCCCTAACACCCACTGACATCTTGACTGTGTGCATCTTAAAATTAACCCGCATGAAAATCTTGGTCACCAAGATTTCCAGGTTTTTCTTGTTTAACTACAAATGATCCTTTTTATTGTTTCAATAAAGCTTTCCTACAAAATGTAAATTATAATATAATAATATTGTTAAATAGATCAATTGTATGTATTTTGTCGTTGTTGATTAAATATCTTACCCGTTGCTCTTCGACAGGTGGTGGATGACATGGGTAACGTCAAGTTTTCGCTTGACACAGGCCCAGACGCCAACAGCAGCTGGCTCAAATACGTCCGCTCTGCCCCGTCATTTGAGGAGCAGAATCTTGCAGCCTGTCATCTAACAGGAGACCAGGTGAGTGACATGACAACATTGTCCTGTTTGGATCTGCAACCCACATAAGAAAAGACCCCCCATGCTGTCATTGGTCAGCTCAGTCGAGGCAGACTTGCAGTTATTGCTTCCCATCCATTAAAAGTATAAACAGTGTTGTTGTGCGTTAATGGGCATGTGTACACTTATTTGAGTTTGAGTGTTTGTTATTGTGTTAGAAAAATGTCTTAAAGTTTGTTATTATGGCTCTATTGTTTGAATGTGACGGGGCTAGAAGCCAATGCTGTTCAGAAATGACCCATGTGAAGAAGCTGAGCAGCACTGCTGAGTCACATTATAGCAGTTATGCAGAGCATATTCTTCTGTGGAGTTTCTCTCGGTTTCTGTCTTACTGTCTTTAAAGAAAACTAACCAAAGCTTTGGATATTTTGGAAAGAAGTCAACTTGCTCTCCCAGAAATTTATAAAATAACCACAAGGTCTCAGCACTTATTTCCATGTGGACCATGGAAATCAGGGTAATGTTAAGTCAAACATGGAGCCTTGTCGTGGTGTCTGCACAGCTTCTCTGGGGCCCAAACAACAAAATAAAAGCACCAGTTACATGTTCTAATTAAATGTTTTTAAAATCTTTATTGCAATTTTACTAAATTAATTTTGGTTCACAATTAAAATTTTGTTCTGTTTTGTTCTGTTTGCTTTTTTTCTTTTGGGGGGGACCTGATTCTGTTTTATTTACAAGATTGAACAGATCATTTTAAATTTCTATTATGAATTCACCTCCAATTTTAGTATCGATATGAGGAAAATAGGACTCCAAACACTTTATTTCTACCTGTTCAGAGAACACAGTATAAAAAGTCGTGCACAAAATGTTGCGCATTTGCTATGTTTTTTCAGCAACATGAAAGATCAGTGCGCTTGTACAGCCTGTGCATTTCTATATTTTATCTATGGTTTTGGTAAGAAAACATTTGACAGGGACAGCAAACTGTTGATAGAATGCATGTATTTGACAAAGATAATAAGAGAAAAGTTATAGTTTCCTGATAAACTATGAAAGCTTTGCTCTATATGTGTATATGTGTAAATTCAGTCATAAAATCCATCTACTTATTTCTTTTCTTCCACCTCTCTGGAGTCAAAATAGGGAACCCTAGACTTTTCCCTTCCTTTGCCATTTCTTCCAACACAGTTCATCCGAGAGGATCCTGGCATTTCCAGAATATGTAGACGATCCAGAACTCCTAATAAGGGAGGTGCTCAGGAATAAATAATTTAATTGAATAACTGAACATGAAATAACAGTCTTTAAATGTAAAATGTGCGCTGAGGTATTGAAATGGACAGATTCTGAGGCAAATAATCCATCACTACTTTTAAAACTTGTAATAAGAAAAATGTAAAATGAGACTTTTAAGTGGCGTCAGTGTGACAGTGGCCTAACGCATCCATATTACTTGGTTGTGTGTTTCCACATCCTTCTCACTCTTCTCTTATTTGTATCCTAATCCCAGCCTACATGGCTCGTTCTCTTTCCTGTCTCAGTCTCTGCCCGCCTTGTTCTTGCTGACTAGTCTGTGTCTTCATGTCTTGATCTGCCACCTGTCACTCTGTCACATTGAGTGGATAGCCTTGTGTGTCCATTAAAGCTTCAGACATCAGGTCTGACCGATCAAGAGAAAGGGGCATGGTCCAAGTAAGAGTAGGGGGGGACACACAGGGGCCTCCGAGATTGACAAGCACCAATTGGCTGGCAACACCAACCTGCCTAATCCTTTTAAGATTTTCACATCAGTTCCCCCTGCCACTGCCACATAATGTCAAAGAAAGAATCGGCGCGCCAGAGAAAATTGTGGAGAATTATCGAACCAAGAAAAGGCCACATGCACATTTGCTTTTTGATGTGTTTTGCACTTGTTTGTACTTGGAGAAAGCCTCTGATTTTGTTTGCCTGGCCAGTTTCTTGGTATAGTGATTCACAGGTATGACCCTATAACTTATTTACAAAAACTGCACAAACACACACATACGTATACACAACCACTCAGTGCTCAGATGTATAATTTAACAGGCTGTTCTGCCTTTTTTTTATTTTGCTGTTTTTCCCTTTTTGTATCAGCATTCATGAGTTTATGGAAATATGTGCATATCAGGCAAATTCAAGTAACCTTTTACAAAGTAAGAGGATAATTTATTTGTTTTTTCATTAATGATGTAAGAAGAAGAAATGAGCATGCATCATTTTCAGATTCATAAACATGCAGTAATTTAAGATTTTATCAGGTGCAGATTTTGCTAGAAGTGCTGTGGATTTTTGCTGTTTCTTGCAATTTTAAAGTGTGTCACTGTGCATCCACCTGTAAGGAGACATTTAATCTCAACACAAGCACACGTGTTTCCAGCAGCTTCTATCACTTAACACAACATTTAGACTCCTTCAATTATGGCCTAACGAAGAAAAAAGTAGCTGCCAGTGAGTGTGTCTGTTTCTATTGTACTCGATGAATTCCCATTCATTTATAATTCTAAACCCCCAAACCAGTGTGTAAGCAAGCTCATTCAATGGTTCTAAGTCCAAGTTGCTTTTAGTAATTATACAACAGAGGGTGGGCAATGACTGGTGTGTGTGTGTGTGTGTGTGTGTGTGTGTGTTTGTGCGTGTGCTGGGCAGGCAGTTGATGATGCTTTAAAGAGAAGATGAACCTTGTCCACCTTCTTGTCAACCCATCATCTTTTGTCTTTTGGAGTGGAGCTCTTTCAAACGCTTTTTGATCTGCCCTTCTACCCCCGAATGGATCCATCAATTCATACCAACTGTTTTGTGTGTATGTGTGTGTGAGTGTGTGTGTGTTTGTTCTTGAGTAGGCGGATTATTGCGGACCCTATGGCTGGCATTGATCGATGAGGCATCTGTCTCCTTAACACTGGACAGAATAGGAAAGAGGTCAAGGCTTGTTTGAGAGACTTTACTGTAGAACACACTCATACACACACATTCAAAATACATTGAACACACAAATATTAATCAAGAATGTAATTAAGATTTTCCTAATTAGTAAATAGCTATACCACCTATCATTTGCTGACATTGCTCTAATTTGGCATTTTCAGAAAAATGAAAAAGTGTCAATAATTTCAGAAATGAAACAATTTCTTGCATTTACAATGAAAAATGAAAAAATATCCAGGATACATTTCAGAAAAATTGTTAGATTTATTTGACTATATAACTGCTTTGCTCCTCATGTATTTTTCTGTGTTCATTTTTGCATTATTTGTATAGATTTTGTTTGTGTTTTTTGCATTGTTTTGTTTTTTCTAATAAAACAATTCAAATAAACTAGTGGAAATCCAGTTTCCCCAATTATATTGATAATTAACAACATTTTAAAATAATCGTTTGATCGTGAATGTTTAAGAAAATATTTGAGGGGTTCTTTTTTTGTTTTTTGTTGTTTTTTTTTTTTTTACACAAAATTGAGCAGGATATTTCTTTTAGCCTATAGCTCCCATTTTGACCAAATAACCATTTAAATCTAATTTTATCCAACCTACGTTTGTTACAGAAATGATCCTGTTGACATAGAGCAGGAAAAGAAATGCAATTATTAATTGTTCATAAAACGTCAGTTACATTTAATAGGCCCTTGTAGGCTGTTTTTTCTGTGTGCGGGTGTGTTACAGACTAGCTGATAGAGTGCTAGTCTGTCAACCTTCTTTATCCATTATTTTAATCAATAATAGATTTATCAGGCGGCGGAGATCGGAGATGCGGGGAGGGGTCTGCCTGCAGATCCCTCAATCCTTTTGGCTGGAGATAAGATGAGGAGGAGTGGCCGACGGGTAACTGAGAGAGCACCAAGGGGCAATAGGGAATCACTAATGAGAGAGAGAGAGGTAGTCAGAAAAGAGAGAGAGAAAGACTCATCATCATCAACAAAGACGCGCTCACTGACTAGATTAGAGAGTCGCTCTGCAGCTGAAAGTCGGGTTCATCCGACTGGAGGAGACGATCATCGACTGTCCTCAGCGCTCCTGGCCGTTTTCACTTTCTCCCCAGCCCTGACCACTCCTGCGTCCCACTCTTTCTCCCCTTTACGATACACTTACTATGGGTTGTGTCGCCAACTCCTCCGGGACTGAAGTGCTACTGCAGCTGGAAGCTCTCCGCAGCGCCGCGCAACTTTCTCAACTCTTTCGTCTCACGGAGAAAAGAAAGGTCAGGTCGGAAAGTGTCAGGAAGCTGCCGCAAAAATTCTGTCTGATTGTTGTAAATAATAATAATATTTATTATTCCTAATAGCCTAATAATAATAATTTTGCTTTGATAGATTTGCTTCTTGTCTCCTCGCATCTTCAACGCACTAAGTCTTGACTTAATCTCACCAGCCTGAGTGAAGACTTCATGTTTGTGTGTAAAACTGTGTGGATGTGTTTCTCCGTGCTTGTGGTTGTTGTTTTCAGTTGGTGCAGAGCGCCCCCATGTGGTTAAAGATCACATCTTTAGACTAGCTACGTGTTGGGTTGCGGTGGGGCTTACTGGCTGTGTGAAACTGAAATATTTGCTTGTTGTTGTTGTTGTTGCTTTTTATATATATGAGAAATGCAAAACACCGATTGTAAAGTATTAATTCGTATTTTTTATTTTATTTTTTTTTTACAAATCCTACGTATTAAATTCATTTAGCAGACAGTTATCGCTCAAATAACAAGGCCTCGGTTAAATGGCCTCGGATTTTGCCAAGCGCTTACTTCTGTTTCCGTTGTTTTGTTGAAGAACTGAAAATATTAAATAGATTAAATAAATTACATATTTCCAGCATAATTTTAACAAACTAAATTACCTCAGTGAAAACGAACAGCTGTGCTCAGATTTGTTGCGCAGCAGAGCAACTTGGTTTATTTGGTTTCACTTTTCTCTCAGCAGCCTGATTCCTTTTAGATTTCAGTTTGAACATGTACATGGAGGGAAATTATTTATGAAAAAGACTAGTGTATTATTTTATTTTATTTTATTTTCGATGGTTTCATATAGGAAAATTACTTTTTGTTTCAATATTTTCCTTGATTTACCAGGAAAGAGTTTTATAGAAATAGTCAACTGATGTGTTTTATTTATTTTTTAGGGGGGAGGGGGTTCCTTAATTTTTACATTTATGTTTTTTCTTCCCCTTGTTCTTGTTTCTATTTTTACTTTTACTTAAAGTTTCTATCTTTCTTTTCTCTCTGTCCTCAGATTTATTATAAAGCTGTCCGGGACATTGAAGCAGGGGAGGAGCTTTTAGTGTATATGAAGGACGGCATTTTCCCTGAGGGATCCATGGCACCTAACCTACAAGGTAAGATTAATGCGCATCATTAGCGCACATTTTAAACAAACTCCAACCTGCATCCTGTGCTGCTTTCACGAACAGCACTTAAAAAATATTTTGTCCAAGATTTTTTTTCTCCTCAAAAAATGTAAATTATTAGAACCATGTGTTTCCGGGATATAATTTAATCCGCATCAATGCATATAGAAAGTAGTTGTGAACCCGTCATTGCCAGTAACGAAGGAAATGTGACGTAGTGTCTGCAATAGGCCTACATGTTTAACAATGTTGCAAAATAAAGGGGCTCCATCGCTGAAAATTAGGGTGTCAATTGTTATCATTTATCCGATGTGAGCTGTTTTGGCCTATCAAATAGGAAGGATTCGGCAGCTTTACGAATATGTTTAGAGCAAAACATGTTAGCAAAGAAAAGAAAAATGTCTAAAGTAGCGCAGGAAGAAAGTCATTTTTCAGTCTGTCGTATCATTTACACTACAACAAAAGTCACTGCTGTTTCAGAAAAATCTAGATTTTTTTACTTTAAATTATTTGTGTTTGTTTCTTTCTTTCTTCTTAGCTGCATTTTGTTGGGTTAGTCCAGAAATAAACCAACAAATGATGATCTGATCGTGTGGGACTAAATAAAGATAACTAAAAGTTTTTCTGACATGTCTACACTCTGATATAGAAGTCTGTGAAGGATAAGCAGAAGTTTTTTGTGATCTTTGATCAAACCTGCATGTGTATGAAAGGTGAATCCTTTTCCTTCACAAAAACACTTTAGATGGATTATTAATTGGCTTCTAGTTCTGCAACAGCACACATTCTACACACATTGTACTCAGAGTTTAGTTACATGTTGTATCAAATCAACATTTACGAAGCTACACTATTTATTACCATATTGTCTTTATAAGCTTGCCATTTCAATGCCTCAACCCCTTGGGTGGAAAAAACAAGATAAATATCTGACCTTTTTTTTTGTCTTTTCTACCCTGTCTGTCTGTCGGTCTACACTTCTTTCTAAGTTTGATATTGCTTTAGAAGTGGCTTAAGTGCTCTTCTCCACCTTGCTGTGGACTGTCATCTGCAAAATGCTTCACTTTTAAAGTGCATTTCATTTTCAGCTGCTTCATGCAGTATGCTCTCAGAGTAGATAACCCCACTCACTAAACTTGCTTATTTTTCAGGCTACATCAGACTGAATAAGTCCAATATTTTATCTTGTAACTTCTTTCAACATAAATCCTTCAGTGAAGCAGAAAAAGAGCTGTAGATCTGTTTTTATATGTTGGACTTATAATTTGCTGTTTCCAGGTAACATTGCTTTGTTTTTCAAACCAGAAATGGAAAATAGTTTACTTGTCAGTGATCATTAAATATTGAAAGTTGAACAGGATGTTTTTAGATGTTCTGCAGGTCACCAGGTCACCCCACATACAATTATACACAGAACCTGATGCCAAGTGAACAGAAGGACAATCTCAAAACAAGTGTGATTTTCTCAAAGATGCCAATTGGCATGTTGTAAGTGTGCATCAAAGATTGAAGTCTTGCAAATTATATGTTCAGTTAGTCTCTGTGTATGCTCATAACATGCGAGAGGAAGGCAGGCTGAAAGAATTCCACCTGCCAAAATGTGCATGTCAGAACCAAAGCATTTGGCTTTACGTCATGGTGTGAGAGGATGAAGGCAGGCGGGAAAAATCCATTACAGGTGGGTTATTGTTTTGCTGTGAATAGAAACGACTGAAAAACAGAAGATTCTAAGCACAAAGACAAACATCCATCCAGTGTGGGGATGCTTTGTGCTCTCGCCTCTATGCATTTGTTTGGGTGAGACAGAGGGAAGTAGCAGCGCTGAGTGGGAGCTTGGCAGTGCAGCACTGCTTTCTGTGTCTTGCTTATCTGAGAAGGAATTTGAAGTAGAGGACTTGAGGAGTCCCCAGAGACCTCACCCATGCTCCCAGATTAGCTGCTAAACTGCACATAATTGTGCCTCCCTTCGTCTCCCAGAGAGCTATTAGTCTCCACTTTATAACCCCCACCCCACCCACACAGACTGGACTAACTGGAAAAGAAAGAAAAAAATACTGGCACGGTGATACGCACAAGCAAGCGTCTTTGTTCATGAGCATCCTCACATACATAGACACTCCAAGGCTTTCTTCCTTCTCATTCCTCAGTGAAATGTTTGTGATATTAAAAGAGTTGATAATACGCACTGAACATTCTCCACTAAATTCTACAAGAAATTGTTGTACATGTATAACATTTTTAATGCATTTTCCACTCCTACAATGATCTAAATGTTCAGGTAAAAGCACAATAATAAAACAAAATATTAGTTACATACATGCTCACTGGTGTCAAGGCAAGCTAGTTAGTTTAGTATTTGGGCTCAGTGTAATGGTTCATTGACCAGAGGGTCATTTACTCCTCTCCCCAAGGTTAGGCACATTGATGTTGCTACACTAATGCCCTTTTAATGTTTCCAAGAAGTTCCAGCTGGATAAACGGTCACATGCAGTAGAAAATAGGTGAGCCATGCACTGTAAGTCATTTTAGATAAACTCATTTAGTGTAAGTTGAACTGATGGATGGGTGTGTGTGGCATGTTGGGGGACCTAGAGACCCAACTCAGGCGGGTGAGGCTTGGGTCATGGCAAGGAGGGTATGGCAGGTTGGCGCTGAAATCACCATGGGGTTGGCGCCGGCGAGCCCTTGCTTACCTCTGTTTCTTGTGATTCAGTTTGGAAAGTGTTCAGAGAAGCACAAGTACACACATACACACACACATCTATTCAGGCACACAAAGACACTCCACTGGGCTTTCCCCTAATATGTTGAACTTGGCATCAGACTCAGGAACTTACTATTGAAAGAGCTGTTCCAAGTTTTATTCATTTGACCTTGCTGGTGAGAAGTATTCTAAAGGTTATCAACACTGAAGTGGAAGACCAGCTCCTATTGTTTCCCATGTGTGCCATTACACCTCCAGACTAAAGCAAACTTGGGGTTTAACAAGTAATTAGCTGTGTTAATGAAGGCCTCATTTCACAGCTAATTGATTTCCTTTTATGTGGATGTCAATTGCAGGATTATTGCTTTAACATTTGTAAAACCAGTCTCTTTAAACTGCTACTAATGCAGAATAGATTTTTTTTAAGTTTACTGAAAATAGACGTGTCTTTGGGAACATGAAGTCTACAGTATTTATAACCACAATGATGCAAATCAGCTCTCTCGTCCTTTGTGCATATCCAAGATGGAATTGTCTTGACTCTTGTGCATTATTTAATGTTCTTCATTGAGACTATAATATGTATCCCTTTCTGTTTGTATGTTTATATGTTAAAAGTTGTTCTCTTCTATCTCAGAATTCTTGAATAATCTCAAATTCTGTTGATAAAGCTTGATATATTTTTTTAAACATTTTGCTATTTATCTATACAGTGTGTATCCTGTATTTTAGTATTAAATTGTATATGCATGATGTTTAGCAAATATGAAAAGTATTAAATTAGCTGCTGCATTCTTAATATGCCATACATATTTTATAAGATAATTACCAACTTTGGACCTACTGGGTCAGTGTGCTGCAGGTTTTAGATGTTTCCCTCCAACAACACACCTGATTTAAGCTTGTTATCAACTTCTGCACAAGTCACCAATATCTAAAACCTGCATGACACTGGCCCATGAGGTTTGGAGTTGGTGATACCTGCTATAGCATAAATTTATTTGAAACAGTTCATGTGATGCTCAATCAATCTTTGTGTGTGTTTGTCCAGACGAGCAGATGTACCGCTGTGAAGATTGTGATGAGCTGTTCACCTCAACGCTGGAGCTGCGGAGGCATCAGAAGTATTCGTGCTCTAGTGCAGGTGCCATCTTTGACGCACTGAGAGAGGACTTCAAACAGGAACGTGAAGATAGTGATGAGCCTGTCCACGAGTGCAAAGACTGTGAGAAGATTTTCCCAAATGAATACAGGTATACAGGCTGCACGTCTTTATTTGGGGTGGAAGAATACACATTTAGCGCACATGCTCTATTTTTCCATATGATACACATCTGATAAGATTTTGCCTTTCGTTTATCAAGTCTTGGGCAGCATATGATAGTTCATACTGAGGAGAGGGAGTACAAGTGTGACCAGTGCCCCAAAGCCTTCAACTGGAAGTCCAACCTCATCCGCCACCAGATGTCACATGACAGTGGCAAGCGCTTTGAGTGTGAAAACTGTGATAAGGTACAGCACACCCAGCACGTAAGTTGTGCACAGGACACACAGGCTATATCTGATTTGGTTCTTAGGCCTCTGGTATTTTTAAAGAAATTTGATCATTTTAAAAATGCATCATACATTTAAAATAAATATTTTTTCAACATTAGTTATGGCATACATTGCATTATCATAATATTATTGTACATTTCAGGTGTTCACAGATCCCAGCAACCTGCAGCGCCACATCCGCTCCCAGCATGTGGGAGCAAGGGCCCACACATGCCCTGAATGTGGCAAGACCTTTGCAACTTCATCAGGCCTCAAGCAACATAAGCATATCCACAGTAGTGTCAAACCCTTTATCTGTAAGTAAGGGCCTTGGAGGTTAATGGCTGTAAGATTCGTGAAAATTCATTTTAAACATCTTTACTGCTTAGTCTATGTAAAGTAATTATAGTCTATTATGAATGTTTTATGATTTTTTCTCTTAATTTTAATACCTAAATTATGTAGTTATGGAAATAATACAAGCATTTTAAAGACTATTTTAAGTGCAAGATACTTTAATTGTTCATTTAATTTATGTTTTTATGATTTCTGTTAAATATGTTCAATGTTGAGATTTATAAACAGTAAATGTAGGTAAAGTAAATCAATTAAAATGTACAGTTATTCACATAATGAGTGGTTGAAGTTGCACAAAGAAAGCAGTTAAGTAGTCTGCGTTGTGTTGCTGCAGATGTGGTATAAAGAGTTAGAGACAGTGTTAAAATGGGTTTAACCAGGCCCTGATGGGCTTTGTCGTTTTGCTCCCCCAGGCGAGGTGTGCCACAAATCCTACACCCAGTTCTCCAATCTCTGCCGCCACAAGCGTATGCATGCTGACTGCCGTACCCAGATCAAGTGTAAGGACTGCGGGCAGTTGTTCAGCACTACCTCTTCCCTCAACAAGCACCGTCGCTTTTGTGAGGGCAAAAACCATTACGGCTCTCCACCAGGGATGTTCAATCCTGGCATCCCAATGAGCTCCAGTCCTATCATGGCTAAAGCCAAGTCACACCATCCCCACCTTCCAGGTCTGAACCAATCAGGCTTAGGTTTCACTGACTACTTTCCCTCAAGACCTCATCCGCATGCTGGCTTACCCTTCTCTCCAGGACCCCATGGCTTCCCATCCCTCCCACATGGATTCCCAGGTATATTCCCTCCTTCACTGTACCCACGACCACCATTATTACCCGCCAGTCCACTGATAAAGAGCCCACTGGGCAACAGCAGTCAGGAAGTAAAACTTCCTCGAAGTCCCTTAGATGCCCCTCCTCTATCCCTTGTTAGCTCAACAAACGGCAATGGCATTAACAGTTCAAGTCAGTTGGAAGACAGAGAAAAAGAAAACAAACTTGATTTATCTTCAAGTGGAGAAGCCAAGCCTAAATCTAAAATGGCAGACATGTCAGACGGTAGCGACCTTGAAGATGTTAATACCACAAGTGGGACAGATTTGGACACTACCACTGGTACTGCTTCAGGTGATGGATCTGACCTAGAGAGTGAAGGAGAGAGTGAACGTGAACGTAGTGGTAAAAAGAGGAAGCCGTCTGGTACTGCATCAAGTCAAGAAGCAAACCAATCAGAGGATACAAACAGTGTTTTGATGTCCGCTGTGTCTAGTTCAGGGAACCTCTCTATCGACCGTCCATTTCTTGCTTCTGCATCCTCCCAGCACTCCTTCTTCCCTCCACCCGATGATCAAGCCCTCCCACCCACCACCACAAATGCCAATGCAGTCACAACTGATTCCATTAAAGCCATTGCTTCTATTGCTGAAAAATATTTTGGCCCGGGTTTGATTGGACTTCATCAAGAGAAAAAGATGGGTCCACTGCCCTATCATTCCATGTTTCCTTTTCAATTCCTGCCTAACTTTCACAACTCCCTCTATCCCTTTAGCACTGATCGAGGTGCTCTCAATCCCAGTATGTTCTATAAGCCTGAACCTAAGTCCCCTCGTGAGCAGCTGCACAAGATGGTTTCAAGTTCCCCTGCAGCTCCTGCTCCTACTGCAGAGTCTCCATTTGATCTCACCACAAAACCCAAGGAGACCAAGTTAATTCCTCCAACCCCAACAACGAACCCCTCAAATCCCAACAGCAGTACTGGGAGCAGTAGTGGAGCTGTAGCAATTTCTAGCGGTGAAGAACAGCCACTCGACCTCAGCATTGGCGGCAGGAACCGCAGTGGTCATAATGGCGTGCCATCTGAGACTCACAATCGAAAAAACCACATCTATGGAGCTGGAAAAGGTGGACCCATTAAAGATGAAGCACCATCTGGTTTTCCACACCTTCATTCACAGACATTGCACCAATCCTCCATCAACCAGCACCAGCAGCCACAGGCACAGGCACAGCCACACCAACCACCACCCCTGCACTACGCCAAGCCTTCAGCATTCTTTATGGACCCTATCTACAGGTATTTCAGCCCCAATTTGACCAAAACTCTGCTAATCACATACCCAGCATGCCAATTTTGGAAGTTGCAATTTATGACAACAAAAATTTGGAGGGTTTTAAGCAAACTCTGACCTAGGTACGTAACCCTCTGCCTTGTTGTTGGTCCAGCAGGGTGGAGAAGAGGAAGCTCCTTGACCCAGTAGGAGCTCTGAAGGAGAAGTTTCTCAGACCTTCACCACCACTCTTCCATCCGCAGGTAAACT
Source organism: Pseudomugil tenellus (assembly GCA_037177515.1). Taxonomy (NCBI): domain Eukaryota; kingdom Metazoa; phylum Chordata; class Actinopteri; order Atheriniformes; family Pseudomugilidae; genus Pseudomugil; species Pseudomugil tenellus. Next base: position 17,364,654 of record JBAMHX010000015.1, read on the forward strand.
TATATTTAATTTCAAACCACAGAGGGCACTTTGTTTACTCTTAGGTAGAATTGGTGAATGGTTATTTCTGAGCAAGAACTACAGCAAGGGAACACCAAACGGAGTGGACCCTCAGGTACTGCATATATACAGATTAATCCCATGTGGTATTTGCTGTTATTTTCAAACTCTGTTATGTGAAAATCCCTTATTCCTGCCTCCCACACTGCTGTGCCTTGAATTGATAAGGTCCTCTGTGCAATCATTCCACTGTGTTGTTATTTTCTCAAGGGTTTTGTATTATTTTTTCCCTTTGTTTACTAAATGGCACCTGTGTACCTCTTCAGTTCTACATTTTTGTTCCAGAAGACACAATCTATTACTGCAGGCCCTTTGATAATCAGTCACATTGTTTGACTGTCTCCAGATTGTCCCCACCTTGGCAAATCTTGATTACAAGGAATGATAGTATTATTAACATAGAGAATAATAATAACTGTTTGAATTGTGACAAACTGCCTCTCTTGGCCATGCTAATCTTAGATATGGCATTGTTTTATGTACTGGGAGCCCACAGACCAACATATAAGTAGACCACCTCCAAGTTATTGCTTTTTTTTTTTTTTTTTTTGTGGCTGGCCCGCTAGATAATAGCACCGTGTCCATCAAGCACATCCTGTATTTGTGTCCAAGAGAATGGAGGGCTGTCGTTTGGGAAACTGTTTAATCTGACCTGGAAATCTGTGTCCTCTACCAACCATTACTTTGCAATACACACATCTGGTTCATATTCAAAAAGATAGATACGTATTTGCATATATTTAAAATGGCACATTAGAGCATTTATACATTCAATTAGCAAGCCCATGATTGTGTTGTATTTGGTGAATGTAGTCTCAGTTACATCAATCTAGTATACACAATTATAATAATAGATATAGTGATTAATTAACACTGTGTGATCATCATTGAGTGATAACAATCTGAACCTGAAAGGGACATGATCTTGGCTCCCTTTTAAAAGCATTGTCATAAACTAAGCGATACCCCCTGGATCAAATGTTTTTGCTGGCTTCCTTGTAAAAACATCTCATATCAGAGTGTATCAGTTGTGATCCTCCCAGAAATTCAAACACAATACCACCTCTAATTCAGTCTCATGATGGAATCACCCAAGCTCTCCTGCACCAGTTCTCAGACTGCGAATAAACACATCGAGACGGAGTGTCTCTCACTGTGTCTCTCCCATCCCGTATTTGCTAAAAAAGGAAGGATGTAAGCTGTTTTTGGCAAATAAACTCTTACATAGCCAGTTCCCTTTTGTTCATAAGCTTCTAGGGGAAGGGAAGCGGCTATCAGTTGGGGGTATCACAAACTATATTGTACTGCTCGAATCATGGCTCTTGAATGTTTCATTTAGGCAGTTGGCCACCCTGAAACAGCTATATTGGCTGAAGAAGGTAAGAGGTAGAGAACAAAGCTTTAGCTGGAGCCGAAGTTATATGGAGGAGGGATTGGAGGAATAGTGCTTGAGCATTTGTGAATGTGTTATAGGTCAATGAGGTGACTTGCTTTTAGTACAAACAACAATTCCAATCTCTGATATACTGCTTCCTCAACACTTCCGCTCTCTGTCTCTTTCCCTTGCTCCCTTTTTTTTTAATATTATGCCTTTGTTTGCACTGCTGTATTATCTCTGTTTTACACACGCATTCCCAGACATATGTTACTATCCTTATATCTTACAATAAGATTTGTTGAGTTCCATTGACTTTTTCTACTTTCTGCTATTTTTCAAGATGTCAGCCATGGAGAATATGACAGAGAAGCTTGAAAGCTTTGGTGCGCTAAAACTCGACACGCCGCCCAATTCACTGCAACACTCGGCCCATCCACTGTTCAACTTTCGCTCACCACCACCTTCCCTATCAGACGCCATCCTTCGCAAAGGCAAGGAACGCTACGCCTGCAGGTTAGTTCCCCCTTTGTTTCAGTATTGTTTTAGGCAAATTTTCACAGTGATTATAAAATGCATTTCCATTCTCCCCTCCAGGTACTGTGGGAAAATCTTTCCCCGTTCAGCAAATCTCACTAGACATTTGCGAACACACACAGGGGAGCAACCCTACAGGTACTGAAAACTGTCCCAGTTCAGTTTTATTTCAATGCTTCCTAATTCAGTTCATAACTAAGTGTTTAGCTGCTTTTCCAATGAGACTAAAGATCATTTTTCTTCTTTTGAATTCTAAATATGTGTCTGTTTTTGTTTAGACTTGAATATAAAATAAAAGAGTCTCTAAACCTTAATGTTCCTTTTAGAAACCGATTTATATGTGATGTGATATATTTTACTTTTTTTGAGGGAAGCCAAAACAGATTAATTATAATAAAATAGCTATCCATTGCTCTTCATTGCTTTGGCAGGTGTAAATACTGTGACCGCTCATTCAGCATCTCGTCCAATCTTCAACGCCACGTCCGCAATATCCATAACAAAGAGAAACCCTTCAAGTGTCACCTGTGCAATCGCTGCTTTGGTCAGCAAACCAATCTCGACCGCCATCTCAAGAAGCATGAGCATGAGAACATTCCTGGTCAGTCTGCAACATCTGCGTCTGTTTTCTCTGACAACACTGAGGCAGAGCAAACTGAATGCCGTACACAGAAACTGTTTAGTTCATGAATGGAATAATAAATGACTCACATCATCTAGCTGGAAATTTTTAATCATCACTTAGATAAATGTTTAGCTTAGTGCTGCGAATGATTCCGAGTGAAAAAGGAGCCTTATTTTCTTTTGCTACTGTACAAAACAGTCTTGTTGTGTCAACCGAGGTTACCAAATATGATTGGAATATAAACTTTTTGAAATGAATAATTAGATGTTTGAGTGTAAACATCTTCACAAATGTTTCACTATTGTAATAACATCTTGTTTAACTGTTAAAATACAAATGGCCACAGTTCTTAAAAAACCTTAACATTAATACTGATCTCCAGCCTCCCAGCTAAATTTTATTGTGTCGTAGTATGAAGTTCAGTCAACCAAGTGACAAAAATACTGAATGTCACCTGATGGTAAAATCTCTGTTATTATTATTGACAGGGTTTATTTATTTTTCTAATTTTTTCAATGTGACCTAATCATGAACTTCAAAGTTAATATTTTACAGTGATTGAATTTTTGTGAATGTTCTCCTGTGGGTTGTCAGTAAAGAGCTTTTCTGATCAGATGCCTTCATAAGATACATGTAGTATCTGTTTGTGGCATTCCTTTATATTTTATAAGGTAGTTATATAAAAACATTTGTTTCACCAAGTTTTTTGTCTTTTGAATTGATAAAAAATTCTGAATAGACTGCAAGTCCACGGTGTACAACTGACAATCATCAAATTAACCATGCTTGTGTGTTTTGTTATATGTGTGTATGTATGGCTGGTGTGTGTGCATGCATGTGAATATCTGGGTGCTTTTCCCAACAGTGAGCCAACAGTCTGGGATGCTTTCCACTCTAGGAACGACCATCTCTTCTCCAAACTCCGAGCCAGACAATCATGCACTTTTGGACGAGAAGGAGGACTCGTACTTCTCAGAAATACGCAACTTCATTTCCAACAGTGAGATGAACCAGGCCTCCAGCTCCACAGATAAGAGGTAAGACAAAAACATGCAAAAACATCATATTCATGAGAGTTTTGCTTAGACTTGAGGTGATTACACTTGATCTGCAAGTTTCCCTTTATTTGGCATTACTCCTTACAACAACTGAAGGAATTGGTTAAATATCCACAAGAACTTTTTGTGAACTTTTTTATGTCTTTTTCTTAATCAGGGCATTTTGTTTACGATATGAAATAGCAGACAGACAAATTAAAGCTTTAGAAGAAGAAAAATAATTTGACTTTTAGGTGTCCAGACACTACTCTCCCTCTTTTTTATTTATAATTCATGCAAGAACTTGGCATGCAGTGCTCCCTAGTGGCTTAAATATGTTTGCAACACAAATACTAAAGTGAATTTTTGTATGTATGTAAGTATGTTAACAATTGTTTTGTTTATGTTTTTGTTTCCTAACATTTTTTTCTTTTACGAGCTATATCACCCCCCCCTCCACCACCACCACCATCACTAGTTTCCTTTATGTCTCCTCTAAGGTCTGGTTTGTGGATGGAAAGTTCAGGTCCCTTGCTTGTAGTCCTGAAATACCTTTGGTGTTAGTAAATAGCCTATTTGTAGTAATTATCAAAAGTTTCAGACAGGAAAAGGATGAAATGTTTTCTCTGTCATCCTGAGGTTTGCCCTCTTTCATTGTCTTTGCATACTATCTCTTTCTCTCTCATTTTTACTGTGAATTCCTTTCTGGTAGTCTCACTTTCTGTCTGCCTCTTGCCCCCTCCCTCTTGTCAACACACATTATGGCCAGCAGGCCCAGTGGCAATTTGGCCCTTCTGCCATCTGGGATTAATACAGAGTCTCATCAACAACAACCTGGCCTGACATTTTAATATCTATAATTCGGGCTAAGTCTTATGTTTTCTATCCTTCCACCAGAGAGTCTGCTGTTTATTCTCCCCCTGAGTGACTGAAGTCAAATGCTGAACACATTCATAATTGACAATGTGTAATCACTCTTAACCACCCTCATGACGAAAGTTTCCCTCCTTAAAACTCCTTTTTTAGTAAAATTCCCAGTCTAACAGAGTTCTGAGTGGCTGTTGTTTTCATGTGAAAACTAACATGTTTCCAGGGTGCTGCTGATGATACTGAGGCAGCACTGCTGTTAAAAGGGTGAGACGTTTCAAGCATTGATTAGAGGGTATTCATGTGCAGTTATTTTCAGCACTACAGTATTGGAGGACAAGGAAGTATTTGCCTCCTGAACACCATAATCCTCCGACCATTACTTGAGCTATATAGCTGGATAAAACTTTAGCTGGAGCTGGTTCCTTGTCTGGGACTGAGCTACAATATCTGGCAGTTTGGTCCCCGAGGGGGAGACCGATTGAGGCATTTATCTCAGAGATCCTCTGATGATTGAGCTCTTCCCCCAATCCCCTCGTTGTACCCATACCCCCAGCCCACTAACACAAACACCCAACTGACGTGTTTAGACTAAATGACAAAACCCAGGGCCCCCAATGTCAGAGCTATGCTTCCATCCCTGTTCACAGGCATGGACTTTTTCCCCACCAACTGGCTCTGCGATTTGATTATGGGGATATTTAATCTAGATTGAAAGAGAATTAGCCCCCCCCCCCCCCACCCCCCCAAAAAGTCCCTCTGTCTGCATTCACCCACCCTCTCTGTGTGACCCAATCCTGTCCCTGTGCACTCTTTCCCAGAGGTAATCCTGTCTGATTTGATAAATGTCCACGGTGTGGCAAAAAATGAAAGGGGTAAATTTGCCATCCCAAAGGAAATGATATCATGAGCCATGACATCGTGGTCAGGGGCTGATGGAGTGGGGAGCTAGGTTTGTTGGGGCGTAGACTGGAAAATGTACAGATGGCAGGCCGTAATGGTGCTGTGCTGATAGCGTGTTTGCAGCCGAGCCGACATCTTCCCTCAGTCATGCAGCCTATGTTCCACTATTATGGTGTGTATAGGTTTGTATAGGACCCAGTCTGAGGCACACCATCTCCTGCTCTGTTAGTGAGGCGCTGACCAATTAATCATCTGTGGGCCGTTTGAAAGGTGCTCCAGGCAGACTGTCAGCACCCGTGTTGTTTGTGTGGACACTGGAGTTGGACTGTTCATGCTGTCATCGGATTATTTATGTTTCTCTTTCTGAGGGATGAGTCATGCCTTTGGATGTTTAGAAAATGGTAACAACCGTCCAGAGCCAGACTGAGCATAATGCTCAAACTACAAGTAATCTGTGTCGTGTTTTGAATATTGTTAGTAAATAATTAAAGAGAGAATCCAGAAATTTAAAATATCAAGTGAGAACTGTCAACTCATGATACCACATATGTATAAAATGCATGTCTCCTAAAGACCATGGCTCATATAATTCCCCATTACCTTTTTAAAAGATTATTTCCCAAGAGAAAGATGGAGAACCATATGTCATTTCTGAAAACTTTCTTCTTTTACTGAAAAGTCATTGTAATCAACGTCCCCCCCCCCCCCTTATTCTGACCCCTCCAGGTCAGACCAGCCTGAGGAGGAGCGACCACCCGGCCACAGTTTATCCAACTCCAAGCTCGGACTCCAGGGGCTTGAGGAGGATGAAGAGGAAGTGGAGGGTGATGATGAGGAAGAAGAAGAAGGCAGCTTGACGGAGAAGTCACATGACGATGCACCGGAGTCCCCATCTCCCATTACAGCCGGAGTCTATGAGGAAGATGAAGAAGAAGAGGACACGGAAACGGCTCCATTAGCAATGAGCTATGAACACACTCGCAGGTGTGTATTTTGGCTAAATCATATTTAGCACAGCATTTATATACTAATAAATGTATTTTCTTCACATACACAAACTTCCCAGCTACTTTAATTATAGCATGATGCCAATACTAGACACCCTATATACTGAGCAGGTTAGATGGGTAACAGGGACTGAACATGAAAATTCCCTTCAAGTACTCCAAAACACAGATAAGAAAAAATAAGTTTACTTTAGCTCAAAATAGCACTTCACTTTCTTTTCAGCTCCTTTTTCCGCCTTCAATTTATTCCCTCTACCTGTTTAATCTATTATTAATCCGAGTATCTCTTTCTCTTTTCTTCACATTACATTCATTCTTATTTCCTCTATTTTTCTGTGCTCCCAAAATGGCATTAACTCTCCATCTGTCTCTCATTCCTGTCTATCTTTCTATCTGTTTATCCATCCATTCTCAAACCGACACATCTGTACCCCTTTTTTTCTGCCATCCATCCATGCCTTGGTGTCCAGGTGTATAGAGGAGGAGGGCTCTCTCCTGGACCTGGAGGGTCTGCCCAGCTTTCCCAAGAGCCTGGATGGTTTACGTAAAGCAACCAGTGACGAGCAGCCCTTTGATGTTAAAGACATATTTAACACTTCCCTAGAATCTGAGGCATTGAAAGAGACATTGTACAGACAGGCTAAAACCCAGGTATGTAACCAGATTTGTGAAGTCCACTGAACAAAGAGTGGAATGAAGAAAACGTATATCTCTGATTTCCACCAAAAACAGTAAAAAAAATGAAGTGGATCCTTTTTTTTTAGCTCAAACTGTAGGGAAAGAGCACCTTGTGTTCTACTCAATCAAGTGACATACAAGTTGTTACCTGCTATTTTCTCTTCTGTGACATTCAGCATTGGAACTACAGTCACATGCTGGTGCAAAACATAGAAAAGCACTTCACAGAACACAACATAACAGAAAATATGAGATTTTATGACACAATAATGATTCGCAAATTGCAACATCATTTTGCAAAGTGCAACATTTTATAAAACACATCAACTTTGTTCAAAACACAACAACAGCTCATTAAACACAACAAACCGAAACCATAGCCGTCAAAAAACGTGTTATCAAAAACAACATTAAAACCAAGAGTACAGCATTTCCGTTAATGCAGCAAAACAAACAAACAAAAAGCCCTCAGCAAGAACAGAGCATGGCATTTGCTGGAACACTCCCATGACAAACAGTGACCATGTTTCAAGAAATTCAACCAATGATAAAAAAAAAATAAATAAATGCAACACAGTGTCGAAACAACACAATGTTTTCTGAGATGTGTTTTTTTTGTTATCGTTGTTGACTCTGTAAATAAATGTTTGTATGTTGAACTCTGCAAATTCACTTTCAATTAAGTCTTTTTTTTTCTCTGCTGCAGGCTTATGCAATGATGCTGTCTCTCTCAGAGAACAACCCTTTGCACGCGCCCTCCCAGAACTCTCTGGACGCTTGGTTGAGCTTGGGAGGTGGACCGTCTGAGACGAGCAGCTTTCACCCACTCAATCACATCTAGAAAAAGACAGATGGAGAGAAGGTGGGAGGAAGAATAGGAGGAACATTAGTTTAAAAAATGGATAGAAACTAGAAATGAGTGGTCATAATAATTGGAAGATGTGGCGGCCGGAGAGGAATTCATTGTCACATACATTCAAGATAGAGAGAATGAGTTTGTGTGGTTATGTGTGCGTTCACCTGTTTGTGTGTTGGTGTGAGAGAGATAAAGGAGGGGAAGTTTGTCCCTAAGTTAGGGGTCCTGCAAGACTCTGTCCAAGAGAAAGCACTGCTATGCTCCTGTTGATGTGAAGGACACCATGAATGCTTCTCAATAACATTGAAACTCTGCATAACTTAAAATTCTCCCTAAGTGCACAAGGCTCAATGCATCATCACAGACATGCGGAATAAGGCTCTCATAAAGACACCTAATGACTCACATGTCTCTAAAGTCTGTGTTTAGTAGCTTCTACAAGTGTTGTAGCTTTGGCATTGCAAGTCCACAAGGTGGCACTGTTTGAGCGAAACAACAGTGGCTGTGTGCAAAATTCTGTTGAAGCTTTCCTCCACCAATCACTGGCAACTGATTATGTTGCAGCAGCACATTGAATATTCAGATCCAGTAGACTGTTGATTTTTCAGTGATTACATGAAGAATTATGTCCAATGTTTAAATGTTTTTTAATGAGCTATCTGGGCCACTAGTCATTGTAATTTGTAACCAAATTTGATCACACTTAAAAATCATTTTAATCATGTTTAAGAATATATGTGTGTGGGGGGAGGGAGTCTTTCTCTAATTTTCACGTCATCATTTGTTAAGTTTCCTTCATGTTAGATACCACAGTATTTCTTTGTAGGCACCACAGTGCTAAATTATTAATATAATTATTTTAGAGAAGGACCAAAATTGTATGATAATGTCATATGATGTAAAAAAAAAAATAATGATGATAACCTAGATGTTCATAGTAAGAGTGGTATGTGCCAAATAACCCGTAGAAAATGTTTTGTTCTCTGACAATCATTTCATTTCCAAGGGGCTTGCATTTGTTGTCATTGTTTTTCATTTTTCCCTATTATGTGCTTATATATTTGATTTCCGAAATGTGTGTATGTATTTATTTCTTGTCATTTTTGTCATGACTGGAGGAGTGAAAATGAAGAAAGAAGTCTTTTTATCCCTCTTTTCTTGATGGAATGATCACCATCAAAACACAGAGGAGATTCTGAATCTCTGGTTTTGACAGGTTAGTGTGCCAAAATGGAAATACCCCATGAAATTGTTGTTATTTATAGTGACAGATGGCTGTAGTTAGTTTTAGAATCCTGTCTGGCACTGAAGTATCCCAATGTGTTTAGTCATTTATTTGTTTCATTTTTAGAATTCTACCCAATATGCTGAACACATCTTGTTCAAATTGATCTAACTTAAACTATTCGGAGCCAGACTTGGACAACTTTCACTCTGATTGTCAGTAGAAGGGCATTATGTTGTCACTTTGAATCTGAATTTTTGCTACATTAAGCTCCCTTTTCTCTCTGTTTGGCATTCATTACTTGTAGTGTAACCACCAACTTTTATTCATAAAATGATTTGTCTGTTTTTACTGTACATGGTCCAAATGTTTAAAGCACACAATCACAAATGAATATACATAATAGACTCGCTGGTTACACAAAGAGAAAGTCAAGCACTCATGACATCAAAACCTTGGATAACATTAAAATGGTCGCTTCATCTAAACATGTAAAATAAAATGTGTACGTAACTCTAGATGGGGATTATTAAAACACTTGACAATTTTAACTTTAACTTCCCTGTTTATCTTCTGAGGTCATGCTGAAAGTCCATTCCATGTGATCCAAGAAAGTAGCTCTGTCATGGATGGCATGTGTAATTTACTGTAGATAGTTTTGGAAGATGGAGGTGAGCATTGTTGATCATTGTTCCTCCACTCAAACTTTTAAAACCAGGCCTGATGCTGTATTTTCAAACTAGCACTTAAACCATGTGGGTCAAGGCCAAAAACTGATCCGGCTTCGGTCTCTTGGTAGAATAAGAACACAGATACATTTTTCAGATGTTCTAACTTTCATTAGGTGGCCAAGTGAGCGTTATATGGAGAGATAAGAAAGACAGAAGCACTGTAATTTTTCCTCATGACAGCAAGCGGTAGGGATGCTGGGACTGCTGCATCATCTCATTTTTTTCTAAAGAGAGGAGTCCTGTTTTTATATAATTCTACTGAATGAGATTCCATTCATTGTAAACACATTGTTTTCCAACTTGTGGTTACAAAATGTAAAGACTTGGGTCATTATGTAGTAATTCATGTCATGGACTACTGTAATAAGTATGCGCTGTGTAAAGCAAATGAGTTGAAGGCATTGAAGTATTCCATTTTGCCATCTTCAGAAAGTATTCTGCCAGATGGTCACTGAAATATATTTCAGCATAATAGAACATGGTTGCTGTTTTCCCCCACTGTTACAGGAAAAAGTAAAAAATATACATTGTTTCTTTTTAACTGTATAGTATTTTAAAAGAATGAAAAACAATGGTGCATTTGTCTGAAGAAAAAAAAAAATCAATGAAAAACTATGGGTTTAAATGGATGGTGCTTGTTTTGTTTAAATCTGGGTTGTATATCACCTCTGTTATGTTTATTGAAAACAAACAAAAAAAGTTGTTGTGCATGATGTGTTTAGCAGTCATAATGATGTCCATTTGTGAAATGTGTATCAAATCAAAAAAAGAAAAAAAGAAAAAAAACAAAAAATCCGTAGATGCACTTATTGTACATGTGGTTAGGTTAGTAGGTTTGACTTCAAGTTCTGACTGCCTTACAGATGTTTGGGCAGATTCTTAAAGACATAGAAATGTGTGAGAAGACATAATGAAAAACAATAAAGGATTGTAGAATAATATTGAACAATTCTGAAATTGCAGTTCTTTTGATGCTTGTGATTATTGCAGATGTACTTTAGAGAAATTTCATTGAAAAGATATGACTCTGATGTTAATTCTGTAGAATAGCAATGTATACCAAATGTAATCTTTCCAATGCTATGAAGAATTTATACATGAAATTGATATGCAATAAAACCTGTGTGCTTTTTACAGCAGCTGTCCACTGTGTATTTATCAGTTAGGAGAGCATGAAAATGATTTTCACAGACATAGTCCTTACTTTAAACTAAATTTACACACCACTACATCCTTTTCTCCTCTTCAGGGAGCATTAAGAAAATGAAAGAAATCCAACTTCTCAAATGTGCAGATTTGCTTCTTTGAGACCCAAAAATTTAATCTGAATAACAATGGTGGGTTTTTTTTGTTTTTTTTTTTTTTGTTTGTTTGTTTTTTTTTTTTGCTGTGGTTTGTTTTCTGAGATAAAAAATTTAAAAAAACATGGTAATTTTCAAGCTATTTTAATCATAAACTTTCTGAGCAACACACTCTCTTGGGTCTTTACAGCTAAAAAAAAGTCAGTTCAATTCAAAATGTTACACTGATTTTTGTCATTGCTACTTTATTAATTCCTTATTGATCCTGACTGTGGAATTCAGCTCTGCATTTTATCCTTTTCTAGTAGATTTTACCCGAGAGCAGTGTTTTGCTATCTTTCATGTTTTGAGTCAAAATAGCACATCACTGACTTCCTTGTACATTTATGTTTTTAATCAGAATATAAGTTTCATGAACTGAAAAAATAATACAATAAATGTCATATCAGCTATCAGTAAATGCTGAATCTCTACAGGATTCAGCATTTACTTTGTTCTAAAACTGGTCATAGAGCTATTACGTCAGACACAAAACCATTTTGGCATGTTGAAACAGTTATTTATTTATTTTATTTAAGTTTTAAACTTCATCCAATCTCATAAACAGCTTATATTAGCTTACAGTATATGGAAACAATCTGTACATCTTTTTTCTTTTGTTTTTTATACTCATTGTCTGTGTTAATTACAAATGCAAATATTTTAAATGGATCTGGAGTGGACTTAACTTGGTACTGTTGTTTGAGCTCAGTGTTTTGCAACATCACTTTATTCAATTAGCTGCTTGTCTTAGGCTAGACGTACACACACAAAAATTTACACAAAAAACACACTTGTTTCATATAATTATCTGCAGGAATTCCAATAATTATGTCAAACATAATCATATTTGGTAATAAGGGATAGTTGATCAAAATAAAACATTTAATTTTTATCCCCTTGATGAAACAAGAACATAAATTTTAACATGTTAACAGGCCAACATGATTTATTGTCTGTTACATCTGAAAGTGCTACAAAATGTGGTAATATCTTTTTGAAAGAATCATACCTTCAGTGCAGCCAGTGAGGCACCGATCTCTCTCAACAAAGCACGGATGTCATATCTACAGGTTTGTAGATGTTCAGATTTACTTCCTCATTTATTTACCTGTAATTCAATTTGTCTCGAGAAATTTCATTGTTAGACTCTGTGTAAGATTCCAAATTGGAGAAAGAGCAGAGCAATGAAAAAACAACAACATAGAAACAAAAAAAAAAAAACAGGAGAATAAAAAAAGGGTGAGGGGGGGGACTGCTGTAATCTGACCACACACTTTGCCATTTACCACACCTGAACATAAACATGAAGCATATCTCATGAGCCCTGCAGGAAGATAAAATCAGCAGATGCCAGGAGCATCAGAGATGAATGAGCAAAATATGTGAACACATAAGGAAAATGGCTGTTAGTGAATAAAGCTAAAGCTTAGTGAACGTACGGAGTGAAAAGTGTTCACAGTAACAAAGACCAGGAGAGATCCCACCGGCCCCATGGGCACAAGAGCCGACCAACCCCCACAGGGGGCTAGGGTGGTGGTGGACGAACCTCTAATTTTTTTAATTGCCTTGTTTACATCATTTATAAGTTCTACAGCCCTGATTTGTGGTTATTACATGGAAACTAAAAAAGTTGTTACCAGCTTATTGTTTTATATTATGATGTCTGCTGTACTATAATATTACCATGTAAAAATAGAAACAATATATGAGTCACTTTCCAGCCGTGATTCATGGTTATTACATGAAAACTAATGATATGGTTTCCAGGTTATTTTTTTATATGTTGATGTCCGTTGTAATGTAATATTACCATGAAATAAAATGAAAACATTCAATGGATAATTTTACAGACTGGTCTTTTGATTATTTCATATAAACAAACCAATTTTATAACTAGGTAATAATGACATTGTGTCATTATTTATTTATTATTTATTTTTCATTATATAGTTGTGTCATTATGTAAAATGTAAATAAAGACAGACTACTTGCAAATTATTTTAACCTATATTTAATAGAACACACAAAAACGAAGATGTATTTATTGTTCTAACTGATAAACATGCTTTGATTTTTGCAAATCTTGAATTTGATGCATGTTAAAAAAGCTGGGGCACTGGCAGCAAAAAAAAGGTAAAGGATAAGGTTAAGGAATGCTCAGCAAATACTTGTTTAGAACATTTTACAGGTGAACAGGTTAATTTACAGGTGAAACCCACTAAAAACAAGAACAAAAAAAGTATGACATAAACGACATCATTTACGTCATACTATTCTAGCGCCTAATGGGGTCGGGGGACAGCTGTTGTTGTACATATGACGAGGCTAACAGCAGAGCGCATCTTGGAATTGTGTGTACATGCTCTGCTTGCAGTGGTTAGCGCTGGATGCTTGCCATCCAACATGGTGGCGTAAACAGTAAAAACCACTTGACTGCATGCTCTCTATATAATATAATAAACACATATGAAAACAAAAATCTAACCTTTGAATTTTGCTACAGTTGAGGAAGTGAAGAATAATTTGACCCTCTCTGTATTTGTAAGGAAAAATTATCAATATATATGCAGTCAATTATTGATGCATTCATGAGTACTGTAACTGTGTTTCATGGTTTCATCATTCAGCAGAAATTAAGCAAAGAATAATACAGTCCGTGATCTACATAAATCAGGAAAAAAGCTGAGGCTCATTTTTAATGAAGATCACTTTAAAATAGGCACAAAACACTATCTTCTGACACCATGAATGCTTTTTCCCCGTGTGTATATACAATCTACTACTACCCCAATGAAATGTTACCGAGTACAACCACTAGAGGGGGCTGTTGTGCACTATTTCAGTGGAGCCATGCTGCACTACTGTAATTATCTATACCTGCATTTAGACTTCATGTCTGCATATAGAGGTTTTCTTTGCTTTTAAAATGATGTTTAATGATAATAATTTTTTAGCCCACGCTTTTTCTAATAATCGTTTGTCTTTATTTGAGCCTTTGACCCAAACAAAGAGATATTTTTTCACCAGTAGACAAGATAATATTTTTTAAAATATTTTTCTCCTTGTGATTTTTTAGTGAAAATATGCTTTTCTTTACATCTGACCTGATGTAAGATTTGATTATATTGCAAAATAAAGATAGTTTGATAGAGTATTTGTACAGACAATAATAAAGGTGTGTCAAACTTATATTTTTTTTAATTAAATATACAATTTTTCTCATATATAGGCTTATTAAAAAGAACATTTAAGTTACAAAAAATTCAAGAATGGTTGTGCTAAAAATGATCAAATTGATTTTTGTTTCAGGACATTTTTCACAATTTCTTTAATCCTCTACAGCATGACATAAGAAGAAGTGGGTAAAAAGTCAGATTGTTAAACCTAAAGTCTTTATTTCACTTTTTAATAAACTGTAAAAAAAAATCATCTATTCACTTTTTGGAATTTTTACTATTTATTACCAAATGAAAGGTAAAAAATCATTGTAGTGCAATCTTCTGCTTTCTGGTGCTCACCAGGATTAAGGATACGAGTATCATATGAATAACAACTAGGTTTTTAATAATGTTTATATCACAACGTGATGCAAACTGTCTCAGAAACTGTATGTATCAAACACAATAGGCTTTAAGGGATTAACTGCTATGACTCTTTTTTTTTTTCTTTTAGTAATATGGATTTCAGCTATTTGCAAATGTGGACAGTAGAGATAGTTTGAATAATCCCATTCATGGTACGTTTAAACTCTGCTATGAATGAATGAGTAACTAGCCTATTTTATTTTTAGCTCAAAATGTGTTAGAAATCCTTCCCTTATTGGCATATTAGCTGGGTAATTCAACTTAACAAATAGGTTACCACTTATCTGCTTTGGTGATTTAGTTAAACAACTTTACAAATGTTGTTGACCATGGAGATTGTTAGTAAGAACGTAGTTCAAGTGGAAAACATCAGGTTGCAACTGTGAAAACAGAAAAAACAAAATTATACAAAAGATCATTACTGAATAATGATAATATAACTAAATCCCACAACCATCTACTCCGAACACCTGTTTCTATACAACTGGCTGGATGAATGTCTCTTTAAGAGGAAGGAAATGAAAAAGGGGAAGTGAAGTAAGAAGGAACTGCTTCCTCGGTACCCCCACAACCAAAACATTATATCTGCGCAATGGGAGAGTCTGCGTCTTCGGAAGCACGTTTTTCCATCTAAAAGCAGGCGAAAATAGTCGAGAATTTTCTCGAATATCGTTTGCTCCGCCATGCTTCAGCTGAACGACACGATGGACCCGGAGAGTCCGGGTGTTGCGGTTCTCCACCCTGCAGAAACCGAGGAGGGGGTGGAGGTCGCCTTTACGCCGCCGGAGGCCGGCCGAAGCCTCGGACACGCGGCTTCAGTGGCATGTTGCCCCCCTCTGCAAACACTTACGCCTTTTCATGTGCACAACCCCACGATGCAGGCAAAAGTGAAGGACTACTTCGTTTTCAGGGTGAGTTGTTTGTGTTCATATTGTTAGCTGTGCCAGAAAAAACAACCCTTTGCCCAACGCCCCCATCATGCCAGCACGTAATTCGCGCAGGCAGTGGACTGTAAACTACAGTAATACATCTTGTGAGATGATGCTGATGCTGGTGTGATGCTGATCTCAGCCAGGTACCATTGAACAGGCAGTGAGCGACATCCGCACTGTGGCGCTCCCATCTGAGGACGGGGAGGTGCTCAGCGTCTGGCTGCTGGCAGAGTGAGTTTCTCATCAGCCTGGAAAAAAGGATGAACTACTGCATGCAATAAAGGATTCATTCACAATATCACATACATTTGATCTGAAGGTTTTTTTTGTTTGTTTTTTTTTAAAAAAAAAATAATAAACTTGTCATGTTTCTGTGACTTCAACAGAATCGACCACTGGAACAATGACAAGGAGAGACTTGTGCTTATAACAGATAGGTGAGTGGGTGTGTTTTATTGCTAACACTTTATAGTAAGTTATACATCTATTAATCGTAATCGTAATGTTGCTTATGGAGATTTAATAATTCATTTAAATCGGAATATGTTTTCCAGTTGGTCCCAATAAATCCTAATGACTTAACACAGTAAATCAGATCATAACAGTTAAACTACTATCTGGCCATACGTTTCCTAGTTTGAGGCTATTTGTTTAAAGAACTTCACATACTTTACACCTAAAACTGTAAATAAATTTAAAAAATATGCCCATCACTCACTCAATACTGATTAGATAAAGAACCACAAGCCTTCAGAGTACACTGAGGCGTTCCTGGTGATTAGTGGATGAAAGACACTGTTGTGTGTAGATGAGATGAATATTTGTTATTTGAAAGCAGCTCATTTTGGTAGCAAATTGAAGAATTAATTCCTGATGTACCTTTTAAAATATCAGAAGGAGCAATGTTGGTTTAATTCAGCATTATAAGAAA
>JBAMHX010000015.1:17384085-17397826 GCA_037177515.1 Pseudomugil tenellus
ATACCCACCACTGTTAACTGATCTTATATAGATTGTTTTAGAACCAATAACCATTTAATGATTGTGATTAAATGTCTGACATGTATCATCTCATTGTATTGTGAACTGTAGGCATTTTGTTTCATTTTCACCAGAAAGGTGACTATTCCTAACTTAGTACAGAATAGTATGAGCATATATGCATTTTCATATTGTTACCATTTAATTTCTAAATTCCAGTTAAACACAACATGACTACATATCACTCCTTTGGACTTTCATCACCTCCAAGCAAGTTAACTTTCAGGACTGATTCCAGTTTGCATCATATTTTTTTGGTGTTAAAGACCTGCTTCAGAGCCCACTCTCACCTGGACCAATCAGGCAGCACTTTGAAGACCACGTTTTTTATTTTCTCAGGTGCTTTCGATGAAATTCAGCTGCTTTTGTGAGAAGCTCTATAAATTCCAGGAAGGTACCTCCCTGAATCCCTGCTCTAAAACAGCAGACTCGAAATAATGAGTCATTGAACAAAACTCATAAGCTGATGGACTCATTTCATTCAAATCTGGTGTGTTGCCATGGTGACCCGTGGCCCTCGTGGATCAAAATTGAAAACTCTAAACTTACTTCTTACGGAAGCTAAAATCATTCCATGTCTGATTGTTTGATGTGTTCTGTAAGTCTGTTGTAGAAAGTGCAATCTGTTTTCCAGCATCTGCTGGGCAAGCAGAACCAGAACCTGAAGAAAGTGTTTAAACATATTAGTTCTCGAGCAAACGGGGGTTTGACTGTCTAGAGGCAAATATTATAAGCTGCTGGAGATAAAGCACAACTGCACACCCTCTACACAACACTGAGGATTTAGTTGTTCAAGCAGTCTTCCTCGGGTTTACACGAAGGCAGAAACTTAGAGATCAATAGTAGCCATCGTTGTCAGTCAGTCATAATTTTTTTCTTAATAAAACATTGTCACAACAACACTTATATTACTTTTTGGGATTAATTGGTGTATTTAGGTGACACCATCCTACTGGTAACAATAAGAAATGGAGTAAAAAGGTCTCATATTTGCAGACCTCCTCTATCACCCTCAGAAGCTCAAAGATCTGTTGAAAAAAAAGTGCAAAAAAAAATCCATCTTTAAATACGAACTGATACAATTTTTAATTACACACTGGTCACTTAAAATCAGAGTTTCAGATGCTGTTTAAGCCGGAGAGGTGGATGGATACTACCAGAGGTACAATCTGTTGGAACACATCTTTCCATTAATTGGATCAATTTGTAGTGTCTGAAAAAAAGTAAAATGCAAACATGAAATCAATGAAACAGAATATAATTATTAAGAGCAAAATTTGTTGACTATCTTTAACTGATGCCTGGAAAACACAGCTAGAACACCTCCTCTCTTAACTGTACCCACAATCCTGCAGATGATGACAAAAAAAATTTAAAAAAAATATTTAGAAGCAGCTTTTTCAAAAAGCAAAAAGTGAATAAACTACATGGCGAATCATTTTTTTAAATGTAATGTTAAAGGGCTGCACGGTGGCGAGGTGGTTAGCACTGTAGCCTCACAACAAGCAGGTTGCCAGTTTGATCCCGGGCGGTGGCCTATCTGTGTGGAGTTTGCATGTTCTCCCCGTGTTAGTGTGGGTTCTCACCGGGTTCTCCGGCTTCCTCCCACAGTCCAAAGACATGCAGCTTGGGAATAGGCTGATTGGAGACTTTAAATTGCCCATAGGAATGAGTGTGCATGGTTGTTCGTCTATATGTGTAGCCCTGTGATAGACTGGAAACCCGTCCATGCTGTACCCCGCCTCTCGCTTATTGTTAGCTGGGATTGGCTCCAGCACCCCCGCGACCCCATTCGGGAATAAGCGATAGAAAATGGATGAATGGATGTTATATAACTAACAGATAACAGTGTTTTTGTATGTTTTAAAAAATTGGCTAATGTTCATATCTATTAGATTTACAATACCTTCTTTTTTCTGATTAATATCTAAAAAAGACATAGCTTTACACAACTGAACGATATTTTTTTTCTTGTAAAGATGACCAGGATGTCATATTAGTGATGTTCCCAAGCTGGCATTTTACTATGTTTACATCAGCATCCATTCAGATTTTCTTACAGAGGTGCAACACGACAACAAAATGTTCAACTTTGCTGCTTTTGCTTCAGTCATTCTTATGTGACACCAAAAACTACATTAACAAGAAAATGGTGTTGTGCCCTTGTCTTGTCACTGGAAACTGCACATCCACAGCTCTTTTTGTGGCATTTTCCTGCACTATTTTATGCAGCCAGCACTTGCATGTTTGGCACTGCAGCCTCTCCAGATACTCCACATCTAGGTACAGATATCCAATCACATAAAAAGAACTATTTATGATTTTTAAACACATACACAATCCAATTGTTATGCTTGTATAGTGCATATAAATGCATTTTCAGGAGGAAAACCACAAATGTAAATATACAAAACTCAATGAAGTTCTTATATTATTTTATTAAAAAACAATAGCTTTTTTAATTTACCAATAACCCAATGTATGTCCTGTTTTTTGGAAATACAGAACATGTGTAGCTCAGCTAAAACGAGTGAAAAAAATTAGAAAGACAAAACAAACACCACTGACGCGACTAAACACAAATATATATATTATACTACAGCTCACCAAAAAGCAAATTAAGTCATCATACGTTGTCAAGCTTCTGGTTAAAAGGACACATGTTTAGCAAAGCTAACGTTAGCCCACATCTTGAAGAGGGACTATTTTGAGAAGCAACAGCTAATGACTTCTAAATATTTGACATGTGGTATTTGTATATACTAAGAAGATTTTTAAAAAAGGATATTACACAAAATAGTACTTGTTAGATAGAAAATAATTTAAATACTATTTTACTTACGTTTTTTCTCAGTCACAACTCGCTTCCAGTAAGATCTTCTTGGGGTTATGTACGCATGTGCGTGTTACAGTCTTGCCACACGCACAAGAAAACTTCCGGTCTGGGCGTCTTCCGGCATTGAGAAGATGGATGCCCACATATCCGCCATCTTGCCTGCAGTTAGTTGCCTCTCCAATCCATGGCTTCCTGACTTCTCACGTTTTTGCCATGTCAAGCTCCTACACTAGCGACATCCATCTCAACAGCAATAACAAACTAATAACAATCAGTCGAATAACTTAGGACTGCTGCATTTGGTCTATTTTGCTGTCCAATGTTCCTTACATGTGTATCAATGTACTGACCTGATCCAGTGCTCAATCAATATGTCTCTTTATTTTAGCACTTACACAAGCAGACAGCAGCTAGCAGGAGAAGCCCGGTGTCCGGGGGCAGGCAGGAGATGAAGAAGGGTTGCAGGATGTAGGTGGAGAAAGTGAGAGCAAGCACAACCTGGCTTGTGGGGTAAATAACCAACACTGCAACCTATAGATGCAAGAACATGTGAGGGGTGATGCTGTGTGATTAATGAGGCAGATGCACGGCTGCAGACACACAGGATGATAGACTACAAGCTCTCAGTTGTAAAAATGTGTTGGATAGCAATGCAAAAGAGGCAGTAGCTAGCAGAGTAACACAGTTCAGTGAAGTATTTTTGTTGGAGAAAAGAGGAATTGAAAAAAAGTTGATCGACTTTCTCGGTTGCCCAGAAAAACAAAGCCACATTACACTTGTTTATCACGTGACAGCAAACATTTCTAAACCTGCACAGACAGCAATCTTCAAAGATGTCGTTGAAATAAGAGTAGTCTCCCCCTGACTTGGGGATGGTCACCCCCAACTCTGTATAGCAGAGCGCACTGGAGGTTGTTATAAGTCCAATAATTATGCACACAACGATAGCTACCCCCACTGAACCGGCATTCTCCAGGACGCCCTTGGGACTCACAAAAATTCCAAATCCTATGATGTTTACTAATGAAGCGAAAAAGAAGGAGGTATACTGCTGGATGGATTTTTGCAGACAACAGTAGCAGCTACACATTATAGGTAGACAAATAAAAAGCTGTCCAGCTTCCCGTCTGCTTGTTTTGTCTTTTAATATGATTAAAACGAAGAATTAGTTTGGCTTCTTGAACACAACTAGACACTGCAATTAAATCATAAACAGGCTGATCAAATAAAAAATACCAGCTGGCCACACAATCATTTCAAGCCCATTATCTGTTCGTGGTTATTCTGCAGAAAAATGTGATGATCTGAAAGCCTTTGTGGGTCTGAAGCAGGTGAAGCTCTTATTCTGGTGTATATGTGGATTTCATGGATCTCATAGTCGATAAGAACTCTCTCCTGAGCTTACATTTAGTCCATCTGGACAGACTGCACACCTACAGGCCCATCTTATCAAATACGTATCGTTTGCCAGCTCTCTGAGTAACAGCTGTAGGGGTTTTAAATTTATTTAGATGACTGTATGAATGTTGTGCATCTATGAGCTCTGGCCACTTGTGTCGCGTCTGCTTTCTGCACACATCGTGCTAAATTAACTGGACGTATCATCATATCATCCACGTAAAACAAGAGTAAAACAGTGAAGTCTAGAAACTTAAATATTTTTATGCACTTGTGCAAAATAATGTCATTCATCACTTAATCATAAGCGTATGAATAAAAGCAATAATACTAACTTAATGCCATGTCTACACTGTCTGGTGGGCAACACCAAGGTGGAAGGATGAAGATGTTACAGTGATAATATCTTTTATCATCTTTTATTCTGCTTGATGAATCTATGAAGTATATGCTTCATACACTTTAAATAAAAACTTGCCCTATAACACATCTAACTACACAAATCTCATCTACTTATTACAAACCTTGAGTTAATCCTCATTTATATCTTTATATTGTAATAATATTCCAGGAGACAGGTAAAATATTGAAATGTAGCTACTAAGGTGAAAGGCTACAAACACACTTAAGATGAATATGGAAATTACAATATGTGGTTAAAAGCTGAGGTGTGTGTGTGTGTTTTATAAACACACTGACAAATTACGTCACGATTATGTGCTCATTGACCAAGTTTCGGCCTGGCGGCAGAAAGACACATCCGCCGCTGCTGTTGCATATATTAACTAGAGCATAGCGTCATTTATTTTTACAGTTTGTAAACAAAGATTATGCAGAGTTTGTGTAATGCAGTAGGTTGCACAAACAGAACATTATGAACGTGTCGTCTTTTTGCTAAACATGTTTATGATTGTGAGTACAAGCAGTGGACACATCTGATTTTTACCAGATGTAATCCTGCAGGGAAACAAGTTAATCTGCTGCGTGTCCAATGTGCCTCTCTGTATGCGCTTTTGGAATGCAGGATGAGATTGTTTAATGATTTTACAGATCTGATGGTATTTTTTACTGCTTTCTGTCAGTTAATTGAAAACTGATGACGCAGTGTTTTAGTGCAGCGCTGTTGTATCGCTGTCAGCTGTGACTCTCACTCCTTTTGGTGCATGTGCACACGCTGAATTAAGTTGCTCTGCAGATTTTCGCGGCTTTGATAAACAATAAACCTCCTAGTTCATAAAATCTCGTAGACCTCCGTCAAAGCTGGAAAATTAGGCGACAATTACGGTGAAATCGATGCACTGAAACGATCGTCTGAGTCCGATATGTAACTCCAGTGTGTGTATTGTGGATACGTAGCAAACCGACCGACGCACATGTTGGCAGTCAGCTCGTTTCAGCCTCATAAATGTCCGTACAGGCTTCAGATCAGTTCTCCAAAAGAGCACAAATGTATCATTTCTGTTATACACACACATTTTTCAAACTCACTCAAAAAGTCAAGCCTTTACTTTGATTGCGGACGGAAGATTGTAACTCCGTAGGAAGCATAGTGAGTCAGAAACAATATATCCATTCAGCGATTTGTAAGCTTTCAATGCTTCGGCTGTGTAAAACCCAGGAGCGTTTATTAAATAGTTCCAGATGTCGCCATTCTGCACAAGGAGCCATTTCGACAGGTTATCGTCCCACTGCTTTTCATCAATTTCAAACAGAACAGGCAACAAAACACCATGCACATACAACTTCTGTTCGTATCTTTCACAATCCCTGTCCGATAAATGGTCAAGATGGTTCTCTTTTGCTTTTAAGCTACTTGATTTTTGCTTCGTTGCAAGTTCCATCATGTAAACACTACGGGTTATGCTGGTTACGCCGTGTCTTCTGCCAACAGCCAGTGCGCATGACCAGGGCCCTGTTCCAGAAAGGAGGTTATGTGATGTAACCGGGTAAGTTCAAGGGTAAGTTTTTTTGATAACCTTAACTTTGGGTTCCAAAACCGGAGGTAACTTTCAGGGTATGCTCTGTAGCAGGTTATGTTCCAGGTTAGTTTGCTTCGGAGAAGTCACTGAACATGGCTTGATCCTTTTATGTGATCTTGTGGATGTTGAAGCGCAAATTATATGAAACTTTTTTCATCGTGAGAAGGTGATAAGACGGAAATTTGAAAGAGCTTGACCGCTTTTCGGAAGAGTCGTTCATTTATTTTGCAAAGCTTTTGAAACCTTACATATGAAATGAGGCAAACTGTGGATCAGCAATCCCCACAGAACACATTTTGTGTATTGCTTCTTGTTTTTGTGCTTTTTTTGTGTTTTCAGATACATTTATGTATAATTTTGGTGATGCAGATCATGTGTTTAAAGGAGCGGTGTGTATGTTCGTATATGCCTTGCACTAAAACGGCTCCAAAAAATTGCTGCATGTAAAGATAAGGCAAGGCAAGGCAAGTTTATTTGTACAGCACCTTTCATGTAAGTGCCAAAATCAGTTTAATAAAAGGGTTTAAAAAACATTTTTTTTCCCATTTTTTCCCATTTTCCCAAGAATAAAAGAAATTAGATTTATATTGATTACTTTATATATTATATACTATGTAACAGATTAATCTCCACATACAGGTCGCACCTTAACTGTATGTGAACAGCTATATAAAAAAGCCTGCATGTTGCACTAATGAAACACTAACTACTGTTAATCACAATGTCTTCAAGAGACAGCAGTTACAGAAAGAATGAACTAACATTGACGTGATAGGTCGACTTATCTGCAGTAATGATATGATTTCAGTAACACCTTACAGTATAATATTTTTGTGGTTCATCTTGAGGTGCAATAGAGTTCTTCTGGCACCAGAAAGATTATATCTTAACAGAACCCAAAATATTAACAGTATTATGAAACTGAATTTAGAAAAGTAACTTAAGTAATTGTAGTTTACAGGGTTTTAAAAACTTTTCCACATGCTATTCGTCACCACTTGTTTCTGCCTTCTCTTCCTCTGCTCCCTTTCATGTCTCGGCCTCTGCAGCGTCATCTAGCTGCTGCTGCTACTCTTGATCTCTTAAAGCGGGAGTGACATGTTTAACAGTACACTTCTTTCTGCACATTATAGTTTTTTTTCTTTTAAATATCATTGAGGTTTGAATTAACTAAAGGAATAATAAAGTTAACTCAACTTTTGTTTGTTATTTTAATCACATTCTGTAATTAATTAAATAATTTTTCACAGTTTAACAGGGTTACATCCTCCCCTTCTTACCAAGTGCACGTTCCTGTGCATTCTAAATCTCATTACCTACAGGCTTTGAAGATTTCTGTTCTGTAAGAGAGTCTGTAAACACTTCACTCAAACTTTGGAAGAGAGACTGGACAATTGTAACTAATGGATTACCCAGTTCAGGGTGAGTCAGCCTTTTAGCTGCCCTTCTGTCTCTGATAGGTCTACTTGAACAGTCTCCTTTGGTTTGGGTCTCAGTTGGGTCAGAGTTGATAATGCTTTCACTTCTCCTTTGAGTAGTCTGAGCAGGGGGTCAGGGGGACTGAGCAACAGTTATATCTCCTATGTGTACGTTTCGAATTTCCTGGTCAGTGGTTGTGTTTCTCATGATCAGGGAAACTTTCTTTCCCTGGAGAAGAGAGTTGCAGGAAGAGACCCACATAGCAACAGCAGTACTCGGTGAAGAGTTCTTTGTGGACCGTCCTTCTACTCAGGCCTCACAACATATACTGGGATGTCTCCAACCTGTTTCAGGATAACATAGACATCTGATTCCCATCTGTCAGCTAACTTGTGCTTGCCTCTAAGACGGACATTTCTAACCAAAACTCTATCGCCTTCTCTAAGGGAGGAGTCAACCACATGTCTGTCAAACCTCGCCTTGTTGGGATCAGCTGTCTTTTTTGCCTTCTCTGCTGCAACTATGTAACTTCAAGCTGAGATTTAAGGTTACTGACATTCAGTGTGAGCCTGGCTGATGATTGACTGGCAAGCCAAAAGTGAGATCGACTGGCAATCTTGGCTGCAGTCCAAATATTAATTTGTAAGGGGTGAAGGCAGTAGTCTCATTTTTTAGTACAGTTATAAGCATGTACTAATGGCTTGACAAAATCCAGCCAGTGTTTTTTTCTGATTCTCCAGGGTTCCCAACATGTTAAGTAGGGTCCTGTTAAATCTTTCCACGAGGTTCCCTCTCGGGTGGTAAGGAGTAGTTCTCACCTTTCGAATGCCAATAAGTTCACACAGTTCTTTTATCATTTGGGACTTGAAATCAGGGCCTTTGTCGCTATGGAGCTTCTCTGGGATGCCATGGTGGAGAAGGAAATGGTCCCATAAGCTCATCGCCACCATTTTAGCCTTTTGGTTTGGGGTGGGCACAGCAACCGCATATTTTGTAAAATGGTCAGTTATGATCAGAATGTCTCTAGTGTTACTGGAGTCTGGCTCCACACTGAGTTCGTGCACACAAGCTCAAGTGGCCTAGTAGCGATGATGTTGACAAGTGGGGCAGCTTTCTCAGGCATGGATTTTCACCGTATGTTGAATTTCCGAACGAGATCAAGAGTGTGCTCTACACCCATATGACCCATGCCATTGTGCAGGCTTCCTAGAACTGATTGTCTCAGATCTCCAGGGGGCACAAGTTTGTATTGAGTCTGGGCGCCCTCTAGTCGCTTGCGATACAGGTCACGATTTAAGACCTCAAGCTTGTTCCAGACCCTTAATAAGAGGCCAAGCTCAGGAAGTTCTTTTCTTAGTAACGGTTGTAGTCTCTCTCTCGATTCCACCTGTCTGAATACCTCTCCAATACAAGTGTCAGCTCTTTGTTTTTCCCTCAATTCAGCTAATGTTAATGAGGGAAAGACAGGTAAGCCACCAAGCTGGTCTTCCTCTTCAAAGGTCTCTGGGAGAGCGTTTGGGTGGTGCACAAGTGACATAACCAACGTTGTATGGGGGGACGTATCCCCAGAGTGATTGTCTATCACTTGATTAACTAAATGCCTCTCACAAATGCCTTTGATGGTATTTTCATTAAGATTTGCATAATCTGCCTCTGTCAAATGTCTTTTCGCAAACTGCAGCTCTTTTTACAAGGATGGGTCATGCCATGAGGACGCCTAGACAGCCCATCTGCATCTTGGTTTTGCTTACCGGTTCTCTATTGTAACTGAAAGTCAAATGTTAACAGAGCCACCAACCACCTGTAGCTCGTTGCATCGAGCTTGGCAGAGGTAAGAATATATACATGTACGGGTTGCTGTCAGTGACTGCAAGGAATGGGCTCGCATACAGGTATTCTTGGAACTTCTCAGTTACTGCCCATTTAAGGGCAAATAATTGCAGTTTGTGAGCTGGATCCCTGGATTTACATTTGCACAGACCACGACTTGCATAGGCAACAACTCGTCTTTGACCTTGCTGCTCCTGGTAAAGGGTAGCAAGGCCTGTGTTGCTTGCATCTGTATGTTGGATGTAAGGGAATTTGAGGTCAGCAAACCCAAGGATGGGAGCTGTTGTCAGTTTTTCAAAAATGGTGTCACATGCAGCTTGGCAAGCAGGCGTCCATCTGTCACCAAATAGGTCTTTTGGGTGGTAATATTTCCCAGGATCCACTGTGGTTATGGTGCATTTTCTAAGCGATGGATAACCAGCTGTGAGATTGTTGAGTGGTTTCACTATCTTTGAGTAATCTTTCACGAATCTGCGGTAATAACCACAAAATCCCAGGAAGGTTCTCTACTCTTTTAAGCTGTTTGGTTTTGGCCAGGTTTTTAATGCTGGTATTTTTTCAAGATTTGTCTCAATACCCCTTTCAGATACAATGTGACCAAGATACTTTACAGAGGTCTGGAACAATTTGCACCTCTCTGGTGACAGCTTCATGCCAAACTCTTTCAAGCGATTGAGCACCGGTCAATGCAGAGAATGACTGCATGTTGGGTAAAGCGTAGAAGTCTTTTACAGTCTGAGAGTTCACTTATCCATAGTCTATGCAGAGTCTGACCTCACCATTCTTTTTCCTAACGACTACAATCAGTGAAGACAGAGGAGACTCTGATTCACGGATGACTTCTGCATCAAGAAGCTGGTGAAGGTGATTACGCACAGCTTCTACATCTTGGGGGTGTATAGGTCTTGGCTTATGTTTAAATGGTGTATTGTCAGAGAGGGTTATGTAATGTTTAATTATGTCTGTGCGACAGAAATCAAGGTCATGCAATGCAAATACCTCTGGCATGGAGTCCAGCTTTTTTGCTATTCTTTCCTTCCACTCCTTCGGTACAGGAGAGTCTCCAAAGTCAAACTGGTGACTTTGTTTTTTGGTGAGGTTTTAAAAGAGCACTTGAGTCAGGGGTTTTAACAGGTTGAATAGATCTGACATGTTTTTCTGCTATAACAGCCTTTGGAGACAGGGAGATGTCATGATCTGACTCGTTCTTGAGGATGACTGGTCTGCAGCATGGCAGCTTAGAGGGCAGGGTTGTTAAACCGTTTATCACCAGGATGCCACCTGGCAATGAAGCTGATCTTGGTGAACTACCATCACCCACTTTCCAGCATTTGGTGTCCGGCAGGACAGCAATCCTTCAAGGACCCTGGTCTGACCAGCTCAAATTGTTTCAATGTCTTTGCTGGAAAACCTTACTTCTCCCAGACTGGAATCTGCAGATTGTTTCTTCCTAAGTTCAAGGGTCTTTAAGATTACTCTAAAGCCATAAGGAAGAGAATCATAGTTTTGGGGCATAATGTCTGCACACTGCTCATAAAGAACATCCAAAGTTTTTTTGGCCTATCAGCACAAGTGGAGTGCATATCAGGTACCACTAAAGCTAGAGTGGGCATTTCAATATCTGCTCCAAATGAGCTTTTGGAAAACTTTATCGTGGCCTCAACATAGCCAAAATAAGAGACACTCTGACCATTAGCTCCTTCTACCTCAAGCAAGTCGTTCAATGAACGGATAGGCAAGTGGGACATGTACTTTAGGTAGAAAGAATTGGGGATTGTTGTTACCTGAGAACCTGAATCTAACAAGCAACTACATTCTTTTTCACCTATTGTCACGTGAGCAGTACACTTGGCTCCAACCAGACCCTTAGGCAAGGGTGAAGGCTGTTTTTTGGTATGAGAATGTATGTAGGCCTTGTTCTGCCTCCCTTTGGAACACTGTTTCTGTGTTCCAGTCCCCGTTTGTCCCTCAACAGGAACTGGTTCTAGTTGAAATGATCAGGTGTTGGAATGCCATTTTTAATACCCGATGCTTGTTGCTTTTCTTCTAGCTGCTTTCTCTTTAAGGCTACAAGAGAGGAGTTTGGCTCACTCTCACACTGAGGCTTAATATGCCTGTCTTATCCACACCAAAAGAAATTCCAGTGTTTTGGTCTGTTGCTTTGTTGTGTTTGAGATACTGAGGTGATTACTGAAGATTTTTTAGTAGCTGTCTGAGGGGTCACTGATTTGGCAGATGGTTTAGTTCTTCCACAGTCTTTATGAGCGATACGTGCAAGCTGGGACTGCAGATCAGCTATTTGCTTTTTAGGTCCTGAATTTCTGATCTGTGACCAAGAGTTGGCTGGGATGCATTACATTGTTCTTCATAGTGGGTAGAAATGCCTTGGTAATGTGAAGATACTTTGTCTTTGAAACACTGAGATGTCGTTTCATACGGGATCCTTTGGATGTCTGCTTATCTTCTGTTGTGCGGAGCAACAAGAGTAGTTCCGCAAATGTAGGTGGATTATTTTTCTTTTATTCAAGTTGGAGTTCAGGTATCAAACTGTTGTCCCAAAAGCCTCTAACAAACTGCCTAAGAAGCTGCCGGTCTAGGTCACTTTTGTTTACACCTCCTCTTCTGAGGGTGGTGTTTAACATCACATGCAACTGTTGGAGATAAGTTGAGAGGTTTTCACCATTATCTTGCATTGTGTTAAGAAACTCTGCAAAAAGATCATCTCCATCTTCAACGGTACCATAAGCAGAGTCCAAGATCACCAAATATACATTAAGGGGTGTTTCGGGTGTCAGGTGTTTTACTATATCAACAGCAGGTGGTAAGAGACTTTCAAGGAGCTTCCTTGGCTTAACCACATCTGACTGTGTTGTGTCTTTAACAAAAAGTTCCAAACTAGAGCACTAAGTCTCATAGTCTGCTTCATTGTTGAGTCTGGGACAGCGTCCAGAGAAAGGTCTGAGTCTCAAGGAGCTGTGCACCTGCAGACCAGGATCTGCATTTCTTACTATATGTTTGACTATTACTTTCTGTATGCCAGGTGGATTGATATCAGAAAGTTTTACGCCTGGCTGTGCCCTGTCTTTAGGTGGGGCTGCTGGCGGGGACCCATTACATTGAACGTGCTGCTCTTAAACTGTGTTGGGAGCAAGAGTCTCCCGTGCAGCACTTCCAGGAGCATGTTTGTCCAGGGTAGCAAATGAGTCCTGTTTTACATCTTCCCTTTGGGTGACTGGGATAACTAGATCAATACTCTCGCTGATGTTAAAAAGCTCTGAGGAATGCCGCAAAATCTTTGTCAGTTCATTTTGCAATGTCCTTTAAATTAACTACATAGGTCTGTGTAGCTGTATTACTAGCTATAGTATAGTATAGACACTGGGTAAGACTCTAATGTGGTAACTGGTTTCAGTATGAATCTTGCTGTCAAGTGTGTATGGCAATATTGGTAACAGCAACAGTAACACTGTGCCATGCATGAACTCAACGATAATCTTTTTTTCAGACTCAGATTCAGGTGAATTTACTGGAAAGATTCCTTTAATAGAGCCATATTTCTTAAGAAAGGCATATAGTTCTTCATCAGTTTCTGTGCCAGCTATACCACTAACAGAGTTAGGGATTTTCATATTACCCTCTTTAACTACTTCCATATTGGACAATGAAATTTGCCTTATCTGATCTCTGGTTACCAGTTTTGTCTATTTTTAAGAACTCCTGGGTGGCTCGCTAATTTGTGTAGCACCACTGTCAGTTAAACAAACTAAATGTGCCACTGGACCACTTCTAGGTTCTGAGGAGTGGATGGTAAAATAAATAGACCAGAGACCGTAATTTTAAGCGCAAATGCCGGCAATTTAATACTATAACAAATGCGTTTTAACCACACAAAAACCAATGGGAAAGAAAAAAATAAAGTAAACCTGCAGGTTTGGAAGAAGAAATATATTGTTATCAGTTGGTACAACCCCCACCCTTTGATTTTGAAGGAAATTACTTTAGGGTAATTTCAAGCTAATTTTAGAATTTCTTAACCTATTTTGGTTAAAGTATAGTTCCTCTGTAATTTATTAAAATACACTACACCTATTTTAGATCTATTTAGTTCCTGAGTTAACTCTTTTCTTCCTAATGATCTACCACAGGTAGGGCATATTCAAACAAACCCAAGTGGACCAGAATAATCACAATTCAAAATATTAACAATATTGAATATATA
>JBAMHX010000015.1:17397926-17414671 GCA_037177515.1 Pseudomugil tenellus
ATTCTAAAATGTACAGGCAGCCAGTGGAGGGAGGCCAGGATGGGGGTTATGTGCTCCCTCTTACGAGCTCCAGTTAAGAGGCGTGCGGCTGTGTTTTGCACCAACTGGAGACGAGCGAGGGAGGACTGGCTCACCCCAAAACCCCAAATATCAGCAAAGAAGTTTGTGAAATTATAAAATTAAAGAAATGAATTATAATAGTTTAACTGCTATCACATGACAAGCATAAAATGGATACCAAAGGTCATGGTGAGACAAGTTGAAAAATGACTGTTACATCTGAGACAGACACCAGTAAGCTAAAGAATCTGTATGGAATTGAGTTTAATAAGTTTAACCCTTCAATCTCAGGCTTGAGCTTGAAAATTTCATGCCCATAATGAATTGAGTATATCTCTGCAACCAGTTTGTAGTCACTGTGAAGGGAAAACAAAAAGATGTGTTAATTAATAGGATATTGATGTGTATGTTAAGAATAAACGACCACTTTAGAAAAGGACTAACTCTAAGCCTCTATCAAACCATCGTACAATATGTGAGTACAGTCCCTGCAAAGCTCAGATCTGATAAAGTGGAAATGAACATAATTAACAAGATTTTAGTAGACAGTTCATGGAATCTCAGCAAAATGGCCATTTTGACACAGTTTAGCAATGTCTGTTCTCAAAGTCACCCAGTTGCAGGACCTTTGGTTATAAAAGTTTAAGTTCTTTAGACAGAATTTTTTCATCTTAACGTTTTATTTATTCTCTTTTGCCTTTTGGGAAATTCAGTCCAAATTTGGTTGGATCTGTGATATCCTAGATGTCATATTTACAGATTCCACCAGCATTCAAGTAACCTAAAGGTAACATCTGTGCAGAAAATGCACTGAAAAACGTATTTAAACCAAATCACATTTCTATCAGTGCTTCTGCAGCATTCTTGGCTGTTTGACTTACTTAGTCGTCACATCTGGTGGTTTTGTGACTTAAGCATCCTCTTTATTAAATGCAAAGAGGTTTTGAAAACTATAGGCTACATTATGATAAAGAACATGTTTCCAATATAAGATGAAATAAAATGTCATATAAAAACATTTCATGCTACATTCAAATGCAGTTGGGTTTCTGATCATTACTCAGTTTACACTAAATATTTATTCAGATGTGATTGTCTGTTCTTAGGGTGGCACCTGGGGGAACAGGTTATGTTTGTGGAACCTCAGTGTTCTGTCCTGGATGCGTTCAGAACTCTTTCTTCACATCAAGACTCTGGAGACATATTGCTGCTGTCCTCAGGTTTATTGACGAAGGGAAAGTTTGAAACTGAAGAAATAAAGAAAACAATATTGTGCATAAACAATTTGCACATTACTGTTCAAAGCTAGCATAAAGCTAAAAAGACTGTTATGATGGCTGTCTTGTTTTTTTCTTTCAGACTGTTTCCCTTTGCAGCACCAGGAGGGGTCTGATTTGTGATTACTCACCTGTGTTTCTACTCAGCTGCAGCCTATCCTCTCATCATCTGCTTGCTCTTAAGCTCCTCTCATGCTTCATTCCAGTGCAGGTTCTCCAGCGGTTGTGACCTTCAGCTCTGAGCCAGTTCTTGCTGCTGCTGCAAAGTGACAGTCTCTTTCCCTGCTTGGATTAAGTCATTCCACTCCGAGTCCTTGCTGTGGTCCTTACCACGGACACCTTCTGTTCAATAAACCTGTGAATTGAGTCAAGCTTTTGGATCCTCCTTTTTCTGGCTAACAGCCTTAACAGAAGAACCTGCCAACTATGGATCCAGCAGACTCTCCTCCAGGACCAGACCTCCGGGAAGTCCTTAGTCACCAAGGAACTTTACTGGGACAACATGAGCAAACGCTGGTCACTCTCCAAGCTCAGAATCAACAATTATGCCAACAAGTTAGTGAACTCTGTCAACTTGTTTCTGATCTCACCTCTTGTTCTGCTCCTGCAGCCTCCACTCCGGCCCAGCCCCAGTTTGAGCCCTGTGTTGCTACACCCGAGCCATATGATGGTTCACTAGGTAAATGCCGTGGTTTCCTCCTGCAGTGTACTCATATTTTTGCTATGCAGCCACAGTCCTACCACACAGACAAGGCCAAGATTTTCTTTATTGTGGGCCTCCTCTGGGATCGGGCTTTGGTTTGGGCGGAGGCAAAGGATTCCAGTCAACATTTGGCTTCCTGTTCCTTGACCAGCTTCCCGGAGGCCTTCCGGTCAGTTTTTGACCTCCCCGATTATACCAGAAATGTTGCCCAGTGTCTTCTTCAACTCTCTCAAGGTGCTAGCTCAGTGGCTGATTACTCTATCCAGTTCCGGACCCTGGCTGCAGAAACCAGTTGGGATGAGGGTGCTCTACAAAGTATATACCTCCGGGGCCTCAGTGGTCAGCTTAAAGATGAACTGGCCTCGAGGGATGAGCCTCCTGACCTTAACACTCCAATCACCCTTACCATCTGGCTGGATAAGCGCCTGCGGGAACGTCGTCGGGACCAACAAGGTCGATCTTCCCAGCTAGCTGGGTTTCGATCTCCACCTTCCACTCCTCGGTTGGTCTCCCAACACACTTCACCTTCTACCATCAGCAGTGACCCCCCCTTTGAGCCTTCTGAGCCAATGCAGCTGGGTAGGACTCGCCTTTCCCGATAGGAAAGGAACCGTAGGTTCAGTGAGGGTAGGGAAACTAGGTCACCACATTTCTGCCTGTTCAGTTCAGCCAACAGATGGTGCTCACCTATAGAACCAAGGTTATTGGTGAGCCCAACTGCCTTAGCTCCTAGTAGCAAATCCTGGTTATCGCTTCCTTGCACTATCAATGTTAACTCCTCCTCTGTTTCTGTTTTAGCCCTTGTGGACTCTGGTGTAGATGGTAATTTCATTGACGCTGATTTCTGCCGTAAATCACAGATTCCCTTGGTACTCTTAGAGGCTCCCGTTCAGGCTACTGCACTCGACAGTCGGCTCTTGGCTCGGGTAACCCATAGCACACTTACGGTTGAGGTAATCACTTCTGGTAACCACCGTGAGCAGCTGTCTTTTTTTAAAATTAATTTTAGGTTTCCCTTGGCTTCAACACCACAATCCTCACATTGATTGGCTGGGAGAGAGGATTCTGAGCTGGAGTGTCGTTTGCCACGCCTTGTGCCTCCGCTCTGCTGCCTTCCCGGCTCTGGAGGGTGATGCTCCAGCTTTGAAGCCTCCTGACCTCGCTGTTGTTCCTTCCCAGTACCATGACCTGGCGGAGGTTTTCAGTAAAGGTAAAGCGCTAGTCTTGCCACCTCACCGTCCTTACGACCGTTCCATTGACCACCTTCCGGGCGTGCAGTTCCCTAAATCCAGTTTGTACAGTTTGTCGCAACCAGAGAGGGAGTCAATGGAACAGTATATACGCGAATCACTGGCTTCTGGTATAATCCGGCCTTCATCCTCCCCACTTGGCGCAGGCTTCTTCTTTGTTAAGAAGAAATATGAGTCATTGCGGCCTTGCATAGACTATCAGAGTCTTAACCAGATCACAGTGCAGAATAAATATCCACTTCCCCTTCTAAACTCTGCTTTTGAGCTGCTCCAAGGTGCGCGTTTCTTCACCAAACTGGACCTGCGAAACGCTTGCCACTTGGTCCGTATCCGGGAGGGGGACGAGTGGAAGACGGCTTTTAACACTCCTATAGGCCACTACGATTATTTGGTTATGCCGTTTGGTCTTACCAATGCACCAGCAGTTTTCCAAGCTTTAATAAATGATGTCCTCAGAGATTTTCTAAATTGTTTTGTTTTTGTCTATCTGGACGATATTCTCATTTTTTCTCCTGCTCTGAAGTGGATGGCAAGCTCCATCCATGTGCGTTCTTTTCACCCAAACTTTCTCCAGCGGAAAGAAACTATGATGTTGGGAACCAAGAGCTGCTTGCAGTCAAATTGGCCCTGGAGACTTCCAGACACTGGCTGGAGGGAGCTGAGCAACCTTTTTTAGTTTGGACTGATCACAAGAATCTGGCGTACATTCAGAATGCCCAAAGACTCAACTCTCGCCAAGCTCGTTGGCAGTTGTTTTTTGCACGCTTTAATTTTGTCTTGACTTACAGACCCAGCTCCCGTAATACCAAACCCGATGCGCTATTCCACTAGTACACCACTGATGAACCATTCTCTGGGCCAGAGACGGTCCTTCCATCCTCTAGAGTGGTAGAAGCCATTACCTGGGATATTGACACCTTGATCCAGAGATCTCTACAAGTGGACCCTGACCCAGGCAACAGTCCACCTAACCGCTCTTATGTTCCCCTGGCAGCCCGTTCCAAGATTCTCCAGTGGGCTCACTCATCACGATGGGCCTGTCATCCTGGGGTGTCTCGTACCTTGGCCTTACTGAGGAAGCGTTTCTGGTGGCCCACTATTGGTGAGGATACCCGTAGGTTTGTGGCCGCTTGCTCAGTTTGCGCCCAGGGAAAGTCGTCACACCGTCCTCCTGCTGGACTTCTACGACCCTTGTCTGTACCTTCCCGACCCTGGTCCCACATTGCCCTGGACTTTGTAACAGACCTGCCACCATCTAGCGGTAATACAGTCATCCTTACTGTCTCTTCTGGTTATCACCCTCAGACCAACGGGCAGACTGAGCGGGCTAACCAGCACCTGGAGTCCACACTGCGCTGTGTAGTGGCATCGGATCCTGTGTCCTGGACTTTTAACCTTCCTTGGGTTGAATATGCCCACAACACCCAAACCAGTTCTGCTACGGGTCTGTCCCCCTTTGAGGCTTCTTTGGGTTACTTTCCACCCCTGTTCCCTTCTCAGGAGGAGGAGATTGCCGTACCCTCTGTCCAGCACCATTTCCGCCGTTGCCGTCGAGTCTGGAGGACTGCTAACCGTTCATTGTTACGGACTACTGAACAGAACACCAGGTTCGCCAATCGCCGCCGCATCCCAGGTCCTCAGTATCAAGAGGGAAAGCCTGTGTGGCTGTCTACCAAGGACATTCCCCTTCGGTCAGATTCCCGTAAGCTCTCTCCCTTGTTCATCGGCCCCTTCACCATCTTGTCAGTCATCAACCCGGTCAAAGTCAAGCTGGCTCTACCCACTACTATGAAGATCCACCCGGTATTCCACATCTCCCAAATCAAGCTGTATGTTGAGGACCCCCTTCAACCTTTGGCAGGACCTTATATACGATGCCCAAGTCGGAACAACACCGTCCAAATTGCGCAAACTCTTCGTGCCAATGCGAGAAGTGCATCAACTATGCGCAACCTATGCGTCAACTCATCGTGCCAGTTCATGTCAATGCGGACACTGATGGGCATGCATTCGTGAACTATTCGTGAACTAGTCGTGAACTATGCATGAACTAGACGTGGACAGTGCAGAAGCCTGCTGGTTCGTGCCCCAAAATGCCACGACAAAAATCGTGGCCAAAAGTCATGCAAGTGTCACCCTACCCAAAGGAGAATAATGTTAGATTTGAATAGCCAATTCTATCAGCTAACCGTGCATGGAGCCGTTTTCAATTCAATTTTCAATTTATTTATTTATATAGCACATAACAAGCAGCTTCCGCTGACCAAAGTGCTTTCCAGTACATAAAAGAGAAAACGATACTTATACACTATATAAAATATTTGACAATGACTTAAAGGTATAAAGCGAAAACATGGACATAAAACATAAACAATAAAATCAGAATGAAATAAAATGAAGTGAGATGAGCGACAGAGCTCAATTGATCATTTAGTCTTAAAAGCCACCGAGAAAAGGTGGGTCTTTAAGCTGGACTTAAAAAGATTGATATTTTGGGCAGATCTCACTGAGAGCGGGAGACTGTTCCATAATTTCGGACCTACTACTGAGAAGGCTCTTTCCCCTCTCGACTTCAGTCTGGCTTTAGGAACGACCAGCAGCAACTGGTCTGCTGACCTTAAGGCCCTAGGGGGCGTATATAGATGAAGGAGCTCAGTCAGGTAAGGGGGCGCCAAAGAATGGATGCATTTAAAAACAATCAATAAGACTTTAAAATCTACCCTTGCAGCAACAGGGAGCCAGTGAAGGGAGCGTAAAACAGGATTGATGGATTCACGTCTCCTGGTATACTTTGGAGACGCTTGAGCGAGCGCTGGTCTAACCCCACATATAAAAAATTGCAATAATCTAGCCGGGAGGTTATAAAAGCATGAATGGCTCTTTCAAGCTCAACTTGGGGGAGGTAGGATTTGATCTTAGCCAGCGTTCTGAGCTGGAAGAAACTGCCCTTGATGACAGTGTTTATATGACGGTCCAGTTTAAAATCTTATATAGATTGTTTTAGAACCAATAACCATTTAATGATTGTAATTACATGTCTTACATTTATCATCTCATTGTATAGTGAACTGTAGGCATTTTGTGTCATTTTCACCAGAAAGTTGACTATTCCTAACTTAGTACAGAATAGTGTGAGCATATATGAGTCATGGTATCCATTGCATTTTCATATTGTTAGCATTTAATTTCTATATTCCAGTTAAACACAACATGACTACATATCACTCCCCATGACTTTTATCAACTCACCTCCAAGCAAGTCAGCAACTTTCAGGACTGATTCCAGTTTGCATATCATATTTTTCTTGGTGTTAAAGACCTGCTTCAGAGTCCACTCTCACCTGGACCAATCGGGAAGTACTTTGAATACCATGTTCTTTATTTTCTCAGCTGCTTTTGATGAAATTCAGCAGTTTTTTGAGAAGCTCTATAAATTCCAGGAAGATACCTCCCTCAATCCCAGGTCCAAAACAACATACTACATACATACATAATAATGAGTCATTTGACAGATCGCATAAGCTGATGGACTCATTTCATTCAAATGTGGTGTGTTGCTGTAGTGATACATTGAAAACCTGTACCTTATGGCCCCAAATTAAGTATTCTAGATCATTTTCTGGGGCAGCAGAACAAAAGAGAACTGGAGATGTGACTGTCCAGAGGAAAATAATATATAATCCCCTGGACATAAAAGTTAACTACACACCATCTACACAACACTGACAAAACAGTATTTTCAGTCTGTCTTCTTTGGGTTAACTTGAAGGCAGAAAGTATAAGAGATCATTACCG
The DNA here is from genome assembly GCA_037177515.1 of Pseudomugil tenellus. NCBI lineage: Eukaryota > Metazoa > Chordata > Actinopteri > Atheriniformes > Pseudomugilidae > Pseudomugil > Pseudomugil tenellus. Next base: position 17,405,012 of record JBAMHX010000015.1, read on the forward strand.
CCAGTAACCATAGTCATCTGGATTAAGTAATTGCTTGGTTAATAAAACACTGTCACAACAATAACACTTATCAATTATTTTGGTGACACCATCCCACTAACATTAACAAATTGACTTCAGTTCTCATTTTTGCATTGAACTTTATTATTTTTTTAAATTGTCATTTATTTATCATTACACCATAAGAGCTTAAGGCAGGAAAATAGAGATACATGAAATAAAAACTATCCTTGAACAAAAATACAATAAACGCATCTTTGCACCTCCAAGATGGCAACTAAACTAAAACTAAAAATTAGATTGAGGACAGACCCAACAAGCACAAATTTTATACAAAATAGTCTTGTCTCTTGACAGTAACACAGATATATTTCAATCCAACACTATTAAAATAAATATATGCCAAAATACAAACAACTGAGTTAACACACAATCTTGACGCATGCTTTAAAACGTTATCATAAACAATAATATCTGCTTGGTCTTTTACTAATTTCTTACCGGAAAAACAAAACTAGAAGAAATATAGATGGTACAGGATTTGTGTTTTGAAAACCACACTCAAGGCATTTTTACATCCTTAAGTTCAAGTTTGATACAAAAAATAAATAAATAAAACAACACTAGTCTACACTGTCGAGACACAAGAGGTAAGTCCAAAATAAATCTGCCTGACAAAATGTTGTCTTTATTAGGTAAGAATAGTTTGTGATTTTCAATTAATCTTTCTTGTACAAAAAGGAAAGCATTGCCTGGAAACCCCGGTTGGTTGCTGGAGGTCATCATCTGAGGTCTGAAATCTGTGAAGAAGGATCTGCTAGTAATCCTGTATCTGAGTGGAGTACCACAGATAGCAGAATACTACAGACAGCAGCCCTCACGCGGCAGTGTTGTCAGTCACTGAAATATTAAAAGACAAATGGTTGAGGCTTAAAAAAAAAGAGTAAATAAAAAATGAACATGAAAAAATTAGGAGTCAAAAACAGAAAAACGAAATGGAGGTTTACATTTTAAAAACTCTCCCACAAGCCAATAATAATTCAGCTTGTAGCCGGGTCTGTCCTTTATGTTTCAGTATGCTTATCAGGATCTGAATCAATGATCCAATCATACCCTTTGCTGCTCCAAAGAATTCACTCCTTTTTTTCTTAGAAGTTTAAAATGAATAAAATATTGACCAAACTCAACTAATAATTTACCTTGATTTCCCAATCCAGAAAAACTGACCACATTACCTCTGGAAGCATGACATCAAAATTGACTTGACTTGACTTGACATGAAATCAATGAAAGAGGATGTAATTATTAATAGTAAAATATGTTTATTGCCTTTATCCGATCCTTGGAAAACTCAGCCAGAACCCCTCCTCTCTTGACTATATTATCAGTCCTGCAGAGGACGATACATTTTTAAAAATTTATTAGAAGCAACTTGTGCAAAAATAAGATTACATGAATGTAGTGACTTTATAAACTACACGGCCAATAATTTTTTATTATGTAATTTACTAAAAGTTAACACCACTTTTGTATGTTTTTAAAAATTGACTAATGTTTGTATCTATTATGGTACTGGTATAGTTACTGGTATAGTTTTACCTCAAACTTTTTTCTGATTAACATCTTACAAATACATGGTCTCAGATAACTAAAACATACTTTTTTCTTGTAAAGATGACAAGGATTTAGGATTAGTGATGCTCCCAAGCTGGCATTTTACTTTAAATTTTTTCAGCATACAAACATTTTTTCAGATTGTGCAGCATGCCAGCCAAATGTTCAAATTTTGCTGCTTTTTGCTTCTGTAATTCTTATTTTATCTTATCAAAGGCTACATTAATAACCAAATGGTGTTGTGCCTTGTGCTGTCATTGCAAACTGCACATCCACAGTTGAATGGCTCCTTGTGTAGTGTGTGGCATTTTCCTGCACAATTTTTGTGCAGCCAGCTATTGCAAGTGCCACTCCAGAGGCTCCACATCTGGGTACAGAAATCTAATCACATAAAAGAAACAACAATGTATGATTTATAAAACCATAAGTAAAAAATGTGTTTTGCTTGCAGAGTACATATAAATGCATTTTTAGGAATTAGTCTGCCACAGATGCAAATATACTAAACTCAATTAAGTTCTTTTGTTAATTCATTAAAAGGTGAAAAACATTAAAAGGTAGCACATTTTTCAGTTTTTAAATTAACCAATAACCCCACCTTTGCCCTGTGCTTTGTGAAGTCTGGTAAATACAGAACCTGTATGGGTTAGCCATGCACACTGGTTTGTTATTTGAGGCCTTCTCTGGCACGGTTACCCGAACAAGTCAGTTTTCAGAATTATGTTCATACCTTTTTGGCAAGTATGTCATGAAAAAGGATGTTCCAGGAAACATTTTGGACCTTAATGACTAAACGAGACAACCAAGTATAAACTAGGAATTAAAGCTTAAATTCTATAAAACTTTAAGTTTTATGGATCAAGGTCGCTCTTCATAACTAACCTCTGTGTCCTTCTCACGCTTCCTCTTCAGCCTGAAAACTGGAGCATACCTTCCCTCAAGGAGCTGGCATTCTTTGCTCCAGTGAGCAAATACTTTTCCATAACTAAAATGAAATTGTATGAGTAAAATGTTATTAGAAATGTAAATAATTTGTCAAGGTAAACAATGACAAGTCTGTCAGTAGAAACAACTGAATAAAAACTGATATAGTCAGTTTGAAAGAACTTGTTAGCTGGGATTGACCAAACTAACAATAACCAAAAACCTAGTCTTTTTTTTACCTGTTCAAAGTGTTGTTCTCCAATAGCAATAGGCACCACCACCTCCGCAAAATAGGCATGTCAACCTGAAGTAATTGCTACTTTTCACTTTTTTGCACAACACAAAATTAAAATGCCAGGACGTCATTTTTTTCACCAAGAAATGTACTTACAATTGTGTAGTCAAACTTTGCATTCAGGGCAATGTACCAAGTGGATTGTAGCAAAAAAATCATACACTTGCATCATAGTACATAAAAAGTACACATTGTACTAATATACATGTTTAAGCTTTATGACCATATTAAAATTGCAAAATGTACATATTTGCATAGCAACTTGCTATGACCTACCATTAACATGAATATGCCACTGTCTGATCCAAAGTTTTGCTGTGGGAAGCTCTATTTAAGAAAAGAAAAAAATAATAGTGTAATTAATTACATTAATATTTTACAGTCATTTAATAGCCGCTTTTCTCCAAAACGACATCTGAAAATAAGAACACAAGCTCTAAATCAAACAATAAAGGACATCAGAGATAAGTGCATTTGGACTGTTGTCTAGTTGGGTACAGGTGTTGCCTGCAGTGTTAGGGGCACTGGTTTTTTTGTACCCCATGTCATTGGAGCTAAGTTTTCGCAAAGTGGTAGAAAAATTTTTCCAAGTTAGTAGAATTTCTATTGATCATAGCTACGTGCAGAAATGCTACTTAAAGAGCTGTGTCTTTAGCTGTTCTTTAAAGTGGATAAGGACTGCAGTTTGCAGTTTTGTAGTTTGTTCCACCACCGAGGAACAACTGAGGATAGTCTCGCTTGTGATTTAGCCCCACGTAGTGATGGGAGTGTTAGGCGTCTTTCTAATTGTAATTCTACAGTCATTTAGCAGATGCTTTTATCCAAAGCGACTTACATCTGGGACATGGAGTTCAGTGTCTTTCCGAAAGACTTTCAGGTGGACAGACAACTCCTCTTACCTCCTGAGCTACAGCTTTCTCTTTCACTGGTTAATTACATATATTGTGAGACCAATGTAAAATATACCTCAAAATCCTTGCCCGTTTTCTCTCTCCATGTACCTGGACATATTTTCTGAGCAACATCCCTGTATATTGAAAAGAAAGAGAACAAGAGTTGTGAAAATGAAAGAAATGAATAAAAAGCATATGTATAACTTTCGATAATAATGTAACGGTCATATGAACATGACCATTTAAAATTCAAAACTCTAAGTAATGAAACACAGTGGCAAGAAAATATAGGTGAAACCACTGTATCCCAAAGCACTGTGTTAAAAGACCTTCATTAAAATATATGGTATTAGGTTAACCAAATAGTGGTTGTCTTTTTTCATGATTCAGATATTAAAAAAATCATATTTATGAAATTGTTATAGCAGACTGGGACATTTCAATGGGATTTATATATTTCTTATTGCCACTGTAAAATGTAAAGGTCAGAGAAACATGACCAAAAAAATTGTAAGGGTCAGAGGAACATAACCAAAGAAAAATTGTAAAAGGTCAGAGGAACGTGACCATATCCAAAATTTATTTTAGTGTAACCTCAGGAGTGGCATGTACTGGTGGCCTCTAAATCCTGACTCGGTCTGTGCATAAAGGGAGTCTAGAAACAGAATCTCTCTCTGAGATGGTATGATGACCTAAAAAAAACAGCCATTGTTTTTAGAGTAACATCTGTTTTTTATAGGAATATTTCAAATTACTGTTTCCTTGGTGGAGCTGCATGTTCCCCAGAAATAACTTGGAACCTGCCTGAAAATGTGAGTTATTCACAAGGAACAGACAATGCACTTAAACATACTCAAGCAAAATGACCTGTCAACACAATGGTCAAATTTTAAAAGAAATCAACACCGCACCAATAAACTTAAAAAAAAAAAAAGATACTCACACATATCTGGAAATGAACAGGTGTCCAGAGAGGGATGAAAATGGCATCCTTCTGATGAGCCTCAGTCTTATATAAAAGAATTCATTAAAAATTGTCCAGCAAATCCCCATGTATCCTACAAACATTATGCATTCTTACAGGTAGACTTGCCATTGGATCCTTATTGAGAGGAGGTAACCAGGTCGGGCAGACATACAAATCTACTATGTAGACATCCTTCCCCTAAACAAACGTTGACATACAGTATGAATTTTATGCCCAAAACATGCATACCAAATTATAAAATTCAAATACTTTTACTTGCTTAAGAAAAGAGTGTTCATCTGAGAAAATTTAAAATATTCATTTTGAAAAGACATCGTTCCATAGAGTATATTGTACCTTGGAAAGAGCAATCTTCTGTATCATTTCAAAGCAGGCATTCCCAATATAGGAAAAAAGTTTTTATTAATTAAAATAACTCAAATCATACTGTATTCAAAGTATAATGTGTACAGTTAACTCATGGTTGACTCCATGTCTTGCTTCAGGCCCAGTGTCAGAAAGTCTGATCGAGTCAAGGTACTTTTCAATGTACTTACAATGACTTCATTGCCTGGCCTTCTGGTGTCCAAAACGTAAAAAAAGAAACAACTATTAAAAAACAATTATTACACCTGCGTAAATGTTTTATTTATGACCCTCTTTAGGCTATTTAAAAGGACAAAGAGTATTACCACTCGTTCTTGATCCTGATGCAAAATAAATGACCAAGAAGTCCGTTTAGCTTGCACAGAGTTTAAATCAGTGATATTTGCACAGTGAGGCCCACAGGATAGTGCTGCATTGGAGGACTTGGGTGGGCTTTTGCAATCAATAACAGGTTCATCTTCACTGAACTTGGTTTCTAAAGACAAGAAAAGAACACAGTAATAAAAACCGTGGAATTTTATTCAAGGCTTAAAATATTCAAGGAGACAGACTATACCTTCAACAAGACAGCCCAAATCTGTAAGCGTTTGCTGTAGTGTTGTTGAGCATGGCTCTATGATAAAGTTTTAGATTACCTATTATCACCTGGCCCAAATCTGACAGGGTTGCAGCATGTAGCTGTTGGACTTGTAGACCTCTTATTAACAGACATTTCAACAGTTTTTTGTTCTGATGATTGTTTCTGTGTTCCAGGATGTTTCGCATGAGAAAAATGTGAGCTGAAGGACCCATGTTGTTCAAAAAGTAGTTGTTTTTTCGCAGACAAGCAAAGAGTTACTCTGCAACTTGACTATTCAAAGTCGCTTGAAGTTCTGGAGGAATACGGATCCTTCTCAGTATTTCCTGTGGGTCTTTTGTATTTGCTTGATGAAATTTATCATACAGGACATAGTGATGGTTGGAGCCTGTAATAGGATGGCCATTTGGCAATGGAGGGTCAACTTTTTCAACCAGCCATGGAAGATGCACTCTGAGTTTGCCATGGGCCGCATTCTCAACATTCTATTTTGTTGGGTCTGCAAGTCTTCCATCAAAAGGTTGGAATGGTGGGTTGTCAGGAACTCTAGACTTGGCATGGGCAACCAATCCGCGGGCGAAGTCATAAATGCAGACATTGGGTAAATGCTTCCATGAGAGAAGGAGGTCTGCAAAATCCCTAGGACTTTCTGCTCTGAGGTTGAACTTCAAACTGTACACAATGCCATGGGGACACAAAATGACAGACCAGCCACCTATAGGAATTGAAAATTAATATTAAGTTTAACTTTTTTTTGCTCTTTGATGTAATTTTGGTTAAAAAAAGACATTTCCTTACTCACCGGAGGCCCCCCAAATTGACTGAAATATCTTATCATAGGCCTGCCTGCTCTTCATCTCCTCCCGCAGCTGGTTAATGAGGTCCATGCGGGACCTCTTTTTGTCCATATTGCAACTTTTGTACAGCTTTCGAATAGTAGATACCTGTACCAGGTTATATTGAGTGAAGTAGGTAAGTATATCAATTTTTGGCAGTAATGATAAAACTTTTATATTTAAATGTAAAATTCATTGATCTACATCCTCCCTTTGCTGTAGCAATACAACACAATAAAAAACTTAATATAAAATTACAAGACTGTATGCTGAATATCTGACAAACACTGACATAGGACTTCCTAAAGATTGATATTGAAGTCGGGTGCAAATATATAAGAAAATTAAACAAAAAAATTAAAAGTTCATTATACCTTCTGCCTTAACAGCTCATCAACAAGGTGGTCTTCTGTTAGGTCACCTAGTTTAGGTTCTCCAGAAGATTTCTGCGATGGCACCTTTTTATACTCTGTATTTAAAACTGTGTTGCTTTGACGTGTCTCCTCTCCAATCCAAGGTGCCCAGTTGACGTATGTTGGTTTTACAACAAATGGATTCTGTGAAGGGACTTCAATAAATTCTAAGAAGAACATCACATATTATACAATGAATCTTACTCCAATTTTAAAGATTTAGATGGACTCACGCCGGAAACATTTGCGGCTGATCATGTGAAGACTGACTGATTCCCAGAAAGCCACCATATCATGTGCTCACCGTGAAAATCCTCTTTAGGTTGTTTGAGTTCACTCACTGAAATAAAGGCACATATCTAAATATCCTTGCATGGATCAAACTAATGTTAATAAATTTTATGTTATAACTGTCAAAGAAATATTCAACAAAGTTGGTAACGTACCCTCAAAACTGAATACTCCTTTTCTGTGGAGGTCCATTATCACAACAGGAGGATAAAACCCACAATTAACACAAGGGTATTAGTACTCTGTGTTGCAGAGTACCTCGAAATGGCAATATCCTTGAAAAATTAGGTCGGTGGCTGGAAAGTCAATCTTTAATAAACTCTCAAGACTGCTGATAACCCGGGAAACTGAGACATGATTCTGTAGAAAGAACAGGAAAATTGAAAATCAAGTACAAATTTAATCAATTTTAGGAACATGGCTAATTTAAGACATGTGTGACATCAAGTCAAAACATTGTTGTTTCTCACACACACCTGGAGATTGTGCCTCAAGTACACACAAAATTGCAGAGTTAGAATGACACGATCATTGAAGTTGTGTAATCCATCTCTCTAATCCTGGTATCGATACACCATTTTACAATTGGTGCACCGTCTATTGTACGTTGAGATGTCTATAATTGACATAAGTGAAAACATTAGAGCATTATAATAACTGTATGTGGTAAATCTGAAGATGTAGTACACTTACTTTGTATTACCTCTTGCATGCCAACTATTCTGGCTTTTTTGATACTTGTACAGCCTCCTCCAATTCAGGAGCATCTGGACAAAGCTGCCACGTTCTCTCGTCTGGAAACAAACTCTGAAGATAGCCTGTCATCATTCTTTGAGCTGTGACCTCTTCTGGAAGAGTGGCTGGAATTTTTTTGTATTTTTACACATACTTCAGAGTTCTCTCCATTTCACTGGTGGGAGGATGACTTCCATGGTGAGTAGATTGTGAAGTTGTGGTGTTCTGTTGTGTGGTACAGAAAAGATGTGTTTCTGAAAGAGATGCCACTTGCCAATATATGTACTTGCCTTTGTACAAGGACAATGCCAGGTGTTCTTTTTGTCGTTATGTGTAACTATGACCCTACCAACAGTGCAACTATGGTTCATACACTGAAAAACAAAAATGACTTTTAGATCCACTGAAACTTAGCAACAGAGACAAAGGGACACAGGCTTGATTTGCTTATATTTGTCTACTTTTGCACACTTCCACCTTTAAGCTACCAATAATATGGTGTTCCACCATTTCCTGTAGAACTTCTTGTTGTTGTGATGGCACATACTGAAAGACAGTCCACTACGTTGTACAAGCAAGTGGTACTGGCGACAGTCCACAATTTTACATTTTATGGTTTGTTGTTCCCCCATGTCTTGCGTTGAACATGTACAGGCACACTGAAACCCCTGGATGTTTTTCGGACAGCATAAATCCCATTCTTTTTGTCAATACAAATGCTTTTTAAATGGCATGTTGCTGTAACGTCTGAATTTTGGCCATGTTTCCGCTGTATGTGAACTGACAAGTTTCTTTTGTACAAAGTAAGTGGGCAATGAGGGCATCTAACATGTGATGTTGGCACAGTTACTTCTTCAATTGTGGTCTTCATTTGGCCTGACGTGGTAGTAGGTGTTGACTGTGTGAAAGGTGTTGACTTCAAATCTATAGAATATGTAGGGGCATTGGGTGACGGTGATTTAGCGTAAGAGCGGTCTGGACATTGTGAAGATACTAATGTTTTAAGTGTGTATGAATGGTTAGTTTTCTCACAAAAAGGACAATGAAAATTACCTCCAGCACGGCAGGGCAAACAGCAACAGCAAATGATGTTTTCTGTAAAAGGAAAGTAATTTTATCTTTCAAATTTTTTAATTACTGGCATCCTGCATAAAATGGAATTAACATTAGCATATAATTTATTCCAAACTATTTAAAGTGGAATGTTTAACATATTTTTATTAATACAGTTTGAATTTGTTTGAGCTGATCTTGACATTAAGCCCTTAAGTAGGGTAAGTAGGACTAAATGAGGACCCCTGGTTTGTTTTTATTCTGGGTGATTGTAATAGAATGCCAAGTTTAGAACTCAAAGCTATAACAGTTAAAATATGACTGCCTTTCACAAGCAATAACAAAAGTACCAATTCAACATAACTGTTACATGCAAAATATATAAGACCAGAAACAGAAAATTCTTATCGACATACCTTGGAATTGTATTCCATTAGCAGCAGTGTGGTTTTTTATGTGTCTCTCAATCACACCGTCAGTATCTGTCTGAAATTGAAGGCAGAGAGGACACCCAAACCCTGACTGCAGCCGACTTCGCTCCAAATTGTTTTCTATTGTCACAATTGATGGATGCATCTAGATTAGAGAAGGTCAACATTGTTATGGCGCGGGGAAGGTGGTGGACCCAAATGCAGAGAGTAGTTGAAGCAGGAGGCAGCCAGGGTGGACTGTAGC
>JBAMHX010000015.1:17452821-17475426 GCA_037177515.1 Pseudomugil tenellus
TTGGTCTGCTACAAGTTGATCTATTTGCTTTTCTGTCTCCACTATCAGAACGGGGCGGATTACGGTTTAGAACCCCACGACGCCCCTACAGATGTAATTATCCATATAGTTCTCCACAGTTCGCTAATGATCCTCATCTGTAGTTTTTGGTCTCCTACAAGTTGATCTATTTGTGTTTCTGCCTCTAGTATGAGCACGGGCCACATCACTACGGTTCAGGACCAGAGGAAATACCTACAGATGTAATTATCCATGTTGTGCTCCACTATATTCTGCTAAATCTCATCTGTACTTTTTAGTTTGCTACATGAAGCATCACATAAATATCATTTGGTCGAAACTATTTATTTACAGGTGTTATTTTCATTACAAATGCATGTTTTTTAATATAAATTTTCACCTGTATGAAATGAATTCAATGTGGCACTATAGAAATAATCAATTGTGTTTACAGTGCACATGTGTTTTCTCAGCTTTATCTACATAGCTTTGCTGGTGGTGTTCCTGGTACCATATTGTCCCCAAAACATTTCCCAGCGAAACACAAATATATGAATAGAAAAAAAAACAACTTTTTTTTATGAAAGATATGTGGAATTTTCTACATTTACATTTACTTTTTTATTGTAAAAATGTTCTGTTATTATTATTATTGTTGTAGTTATTATTCATTTATGTGTGTATTTATTTTGTCTACTCAGGTCTTCCCATTTGGCTTTACAACTGAAGGTGTTCCCCAACAAAACACTGATGTAAGAACATAGGAAGACAAAACAAAGCTCTTGATGTTTTTTCTTTTTACAGCATGCAATTTGTCTTTTTCCACCAGGAATCCTTCGATGCCAGTGCTCAGCCATCACAGGATCCGGTGTAAAAACTCCAGCAGAATATTTTTTCACAAAGGTAGCCAAGGTTCAAAGTAAGAAACAAATATTTAAAGTTAATTATGCAAAAATAGATGATGTGTTTTCTTATCTTTACTCATAGGTGTCACCAAACATATAATGGAGCAAATCATTCTTTCTTCCTCATCCTTTTCATTTTAAGTAGTTGTGTCTCTGTATATGTTTGTCAACATTTTAATTCTAAGTAAGATGGATAGATTGTCAGGAAATCATTTTTTTTATTTGATCAAATAATATTATCAATGTGTAAAAATTTTATTTGTATTGAATGTACCATAAATTATTTGGTCCCTATCATTGATTAACTATAATCTGACATTAAAATGCAAACTGTGGTGTGATTTCATGTCATGAATGTTGCATGTTCACTGTACCTGTTTCTTAGTTCTTCTCAAATAAACATTAACATTCTCCTTATTTGAACGGTTTTAAATGGTACCAAAAGTACAACCTGCAGTGTTTCTTATAAAATTACTCCAGTTACTGACACAATCATTAAGCTAGCAATACACAGAAAAACAAGAATATAAAAAGTGTAACATAAAATAGCCCCTTGCTATGCTCAACACTTTCAAGGCAGCTTCTTAACACCCCATTTATGAAACCTGCTTCTTCCATTGCAGGGTGGTAGGTGGGATCTATCACCACTGCTGCAAAAAAGACTCAAAGTGTATCATGGGACAAACATAGAGGAACAAATAGTCCTGATTATGTAGGTAATGGATGACCTTGTTTTTTTTAGCATAATAATATCAAAACAAGAGGATTCCAACACTACAGTTGGAATTTAATGTTTGTGTGGTGAGATACGCCCTCTCCAGGTCCCAGCAATAGTCTTTCATGTTTATTTTTGCTTCATTTAATGAACTTGGACCAAATGTACTTTGGTTTATAGATGAGAGAAAAAAGTAAAAAAGCATGATGTCCCCCTTTTTTTCAGGACAAGCCAGTTTTTCAACATGTTTTATTGAAGAAAATCAGATGGTTTTTTTTCTAAAAACAATAAAATTTACATTTATTCATGCTGTAAAATGACACAGCATTAAAAGGTGCATTAAAGTCCCAGATAGACACAACTGATTTCTCGCACCATTTGTTGCCAAAAGGCTGCAAAAATAACGCCTACCAGCAGGGAGCGCCATTGAACCAACGTATTTCTCTCAAGCAAAAGGCACATTTCATGGACAGTCCTCAGCACTGACAAGTGTTTGCTTCTAATTTCACTTTTGATTCTGATGCTTTCACAGAGCGACAAATCTATCTGATCTGAAATCTGTTCCAATCAGATCAGATGGGGATATGGTTGAGAATGCTAAAAGCAGGAGGTGTGTGTGTGTGTGTGTGTGTGTGTGTGTGTGTGTGTGTCTCAAAATTCAAAACACGATTTTTAAAGCAACACATTTTGCTTTTGCAAGATGTAAAATATTGAACAATGGATCGGCATATGAGGAAAACATCTTCCCTCCACACCTGTCCTGCTTAGGGCATTGAAAAAAATGATGTTATCCCACATTCTTACAAACTGAGGCAGAAACCATCAGACAAAATAATCAAAACAGGTTATTATAAGCAGGTATCTCTGGCTGGAGACGGAACAAATGCATTGCTTTTTTTGCTTTTATGCTTTGCCGCCTGAAATGGAGACACTGTGGTTCTTCTCTCTTCAACATGTTTCCACTGTCTAAGTTTCCACTTAGACAAAAATTTAAAACACCATGCTGAGCTCTTTTGAAGTCTACATATTTGGGATAATGTGTGGGTCAACGTGAAGTCAATCCTCAATTTGCAACGCAGTTTATAATTCAATGCTTGTTTTGGATCATTGTCACTTTGTAGAAGCTCGTCTTCTTCCTGAGTCATCCTTGTACTTAACGTATGAAATAAACTACACAACTGCAAACTTTCTTAAAAAAACGCTTTTTTCCGCAACCAAAATGCTTTATATAACTTTATTTGTAGAGGCAATTAAAAAGTAGCTACAATTTGAAAAAACTACAATTTTTATAAAAACAGAAAACAATGAAGCTTCTTTTTATCGATGGAATTAGGCCTTAATTTAATAAACAACATTACAAATGATTGTCGGAGTGTTCATATGTCGACCGTTGCATGTAGAAAATGTAAACAAATCAATGACTTGTTGCAGCAGTCTGAGGATACTAATTGTTTTTGTTCAATTAAACAGCAAAATGAATATGTTAATTCCTTCTGAATATTAGATTTCAGCTGCTCAAAAGTCCAGGAAGAAGTGAAAACAGATGATAAAGTGTAAGAAGGGTAGAAAAAGATATAAAAGGAGAAGGGGGGGATAAAAGAGAAAAAGGAAAAGGCAGAAAATGATAAGAGGGAAGAAAAAGATTGTGAAAAGTTGTGAAAAGAAAGAAAAGGAGAAGACTGATGAGGCAAAAGAGGAAGAAGTAAAGGGTTACGTTGAAAAAGGGGAGAATAGAGACAAGAAAGAGACAATATAAGACTATGGTTTTACAAAAATGGTTTGTTCTTGTCTATAGATAAAATCAAATCTTTATCACAAACACATCTGTCACAGTGAACATGCTTCTTAAATGACTCAGTGGACGCTATTTAAACAAGTTTAATATGCACAACTTGTACCAAAAAGGTTTCCCTATCATGCATGCAGCACTTATAAATAAATACAGCTATGAGTAACAATTCTTACATTTAATCAGTTGTTCCATTTGTTGTTGTTATTTATTCTTATATTCATGATTATATATATGTACAGAATCATCATTTATTTCTGCGAATGTGGCACACATAAATCACTCATGGTTTGACTGGGACTCACTGCAACAACCTGAGACCATTACTCAGACAGTAAGTCTAACTACGGTAATCTTAAGAGCTTGAATTGAAGGCGACTGGACTCCTTGTTGCCTCATGAAAACATTTAGACTTCCATTCAAAACATTCGTTCAGTTTTAAACTGAATGGTGAAGAGATCCAGGCGTACAAGCTGTTGTTGGCCATTTACACTTCAGGGTTGTTGAAGAGACATAAGTGCTGTCCATCCATCTGTCCTGTGGTCCATAGGACCGTTGTTTGTGAGTTTTTAACCTGACCAAAATGTGGTGTGTTTTGGTCAAAAGTGTCTGAGTGAGCCAGGGAAGGAAAACCAACACTGCAAAGTAGATGTTGGGCCTGAGGCCTCCTCCTCCATTAAATGCTGTTTGTCTCTTTTCTTTCAGCCTTCCTTGTCCAAAATGATGACATTGTGTTCTAAAACGAGTGCCTCCTATCTTTAAGATGCAGGCTGAAGAGCAGACTATTCGGTGTTGTTGTGAAATTTTTGATTTGTTTCTTCTCTATGAGGTTTTGTGTAGCTGACCAAACAACTACTCAGGTTTGAACTAGTATTTTAGATGAGATGTGAGATATTTTTAACAGTAAAGGAAGCAAAGTTGTCTTCAGTTCAAGCTTTTATGATCATCATTATTGAAAGTCTAACAGAAGGTTTAACTCAGGTTTAACATTGGACATTTAAAGTGCTTTAGCCATATTTCCGGCATTTACATTTTTCATGATCATGAGAGTTTTGCTTCTTTTTGTGATAATCATAAATATTCGGGAAGTTAGAAAAATGTTTAGCAGAATTGTGTTTTAAATTAACAATAAATTAACATGAAATCTTCTCATTTTAAAGGGGTTTACATTTATTTTTGCATTTAACAAAGTGAGATTTAGAAAGCATAAAGAGTGAAGGTTACAAATGCAATAAATGTTTACAACTGAAATTAAGATGAAAAGACAACGAGTCACAAGCATCCTTCATAAAATAACGGACAAATTATAAATATATCTCAACATGTCTGTTATCTTAAAACCTACTAGTGTATTAGATATGTTAGCTAAAGAACTTTGACCTCATCCTTTCATGGTGACACTAGTTATTTCTTTTAAAGAAATAACTAGTATAAAAACATCAGTTAATTTTCCAATTTATTTATTTTTTTACAAGTAATGTCATAATATCTTACATATAAGACAACAACCCACTCTGCTGTGAAAAGTGGTCTCACAACTGTATCATTGTACTAATAGGATGTCATATAAAACCCTCCACCAGGTGGCGTCTAAATGTTTAACATCTGAGAGATTCAGGATTCACTACTTACTACAGAGAGAATGGGCATCATTTATGGACATGACCAATTACAAATAAGCAACCATGTCAACATTATGTGAGATAGGTAAAGTAGTATTAAAAGGGAAAATTCAATCATATTTTTGGAAAAATGTTGCATAGGTGTGGTTTGTTGTTGGGCTGGGCTGGTGTGCAAGAATGTTTTGTGTGTTTTGGACCTTTCTGTTTCATTCTCTTTTGTTAGACTGTGACCCTTTTTCTGGCTCAACTGACCCAGACTGTTTTATTTAAAATGTACATTTTCCATCTGAATTATCAAGCAGAGAGTGTATTTGTTATTCGTCTGTCTCCGTAGATAGAAACAGAAAGGGGGAAACTAATTAACATGTACAGCTAGTACAATGAACTACCTGTGAGTCAGACTACTGCAGGTTAGCATAAGTGCCATGACCCAAAGAGCTGCCATGTTATCAGGAAATAACGATGCCTTGTTTGCAACGGCATCAGATAAGAAGATGTTTCTGTTAATGACACATTATTTACTCTTCTCATCAAAGGTTACCCTTTCCTGTGTATAACAATTAATGTGATAAACTTATAGCAGATTTCTGTAATACGTATGAGCTGTCTGGTATATCAAATTAAGCTAAATTAGCTCATTATTCAGGCTTGTAAGTACATACTTTCTTTCAGCTGCAACATCTCTGTACAGTCTCTGAGCTCATTTCTTATTTCTGCATTCATGTCAAATTATATTACTCAGATCTACAATGTTGCAGTAATGATTTTATTATAGGATTTGTTTATTTTTCCTCAGGTGAATGAGGGGGAATCGTTTACCGGTGAGTGGCAGAAGCATTTCCATGTGTCCTGAATGGCATTTTGGTGCAGTTTATGC
Organism: Pseudomugil tenellus; assembly: GCA_037177515.1. Lineage (NCBI taxonomy): Eukaryota > Metazoa > Chordata > Actinopteri > Atheriniformes > Pseudomugilidae > Pseudomugil > Pseudomugil tenellus. The sequence goes on from JBAMHX010000015.1 coordinate 17,458,730, forward strand.
AGTTTTCCTCAGAGTACTTTAAGGTTTATTCATAGATTAAAAAAACAGATCTATTCACTCATTTATTTTTTTTATATACAGTTAACAAACAACTTGAACTGTGAACAGAAAACAGTTTTCATTGAAAGTGAGACATCTGAAAAGCAATAATAAATGTCACACCTATAAATGACTGAAAACAGAGAAAAAGCTATTGATGCCCTTTGTGATACACTCAAAACTGATACCTGATATCTTTGTCTTAACAATTTGAAGCTGAGCTGCTTTTTCATTCTGTCGAGAAATGGTAATAAATATTCAGTTATGTGTGTTAAATAATAAAATGTCCTACTTTAATGTGGGAATGTGTCATGTTATGTAATTTAGTTCAATTAAACTGAATTTGAACTCCATATCACTGCATAAAAACAAACAAACAAATGTTATGATTTTACAAAATGCTAATTGATGGGAACTAAATTAGGGTCAGATGTTACCAAAATGCTTTAAGTTCAGGTTATTTTATTTGTACCTGTTGGTTCATTTTTTAGCAATAACATGCATAACATCCAGTTTGACACACAGTAGCACAACTTGCTAAGAAAACGTAAATAGGAGACAAATAAAAGGTTTGTTAAAAATAGATTAACACATGATATAACATGAGAATAGCTGACACACGTGTCCAAAATCCTACTTTTTATTTAACTCAGCAACAGCAGCATGAACAAAGCATAGAACACATACACACTGTGCCAATTAGCCTCAAAGCTAAGTTTTGAATCAATCACGGTTCCAAGATATTGTAATGATCCCACCCTCAACAGACCCTAAACAAAAGGCTTTGATGAACTGGTCCACCTAATGTTGGAATTTTGATGACTACTTTTAACTCAGAGAAAGCTGGATGTGTTTGATTTGTGGAGTGGGGCCAACAAGACTGATAACCTTTCTCCACCACCTCAAGACTCTCTCCACAGGACGCCAGGACACAAAAGGAATTACCCCTCTGATAACCTTTCTTTCCACACTTCAAGACTGTCTACAGGAAGCCAGATCAACTCATCAAAGGACAGAGGGAGGGGTGAAAAGCTTTTTCCTGCTTTCTGGAGAGAATGGTGCTTACATTCCGGCCCCTAATTGTTATTGCTTACATATGACAATTACATCTTGTGATATTTAAGCGGCATGTAACTCCAAACACAAAACTACAATAACTAAATACGAGAACACAATATTGTATCAGTCTGAACAATGTGTAGCGGGTCCCAGTTAGGCCTCCGCTGGCAGATAGATAATCCGGGCAGGAGCGCTGGAAACACAGGGCAGTGACAAATGAAACAGGACATGACTGCTCATTCTCCAAGTCCTTCGGATTATTTTTATTCTCACATTCACTGCAACTATGAATTATATCTGTTATTTTGTCTGCAATGAAGCACTGGTATTTACCACAATGAAATAGCATTCACATTAAATGAATCATTTTCTGTATTTCTCAGAAATAAACTCAATCAAAATGGGTATTAAACCCGAGTAAAAGATTTCCCTTTATAATTATGTCATCTGTCCATCATCAATCATATATAAGCTTTTCTCTCAAACACACATCTTTACTTCTCAGTGGAGAGTATTTCTTTAACTGTACATAAAGTACACTAAGTGCATTAAGTACTCACTTAATAAGATAGCCAGCTACGCCGTTAGCGCCATTTTTCCTACTTCCGTGGTCACGTTATATTACGTTTTGCTTCACCCACTTAAAAAAGCTTCAGCTTGTGGACCTCACAACACAGGATTTACTCAAGTTCACTAACATCAGGAGTCACATAAACAAAACAATAACCAACCTGGAAACACAGGGCAGTGACAAATGAAACAGGGCACGACTGCTCATTCTCCAAGTCCTTCGGATTATGGGCTTGACTTCCGCAATGCGCTGTAAAGAGTCCCAGTGACGCTGTTGGTAAGTGCTGCCGCCAAGTGCCCGTTTCTCAGTGCTGCCACCCAGTGTCCGTTTCCCGTAACTGAAACCCATTTTGTGTTTCTCTTTCTATTTTAATAGATATAAATTAACCTCATACAATGGTTTAGAAGCTGTAAACCCACAAATTACTCCTGATGAAATCATGTAATAATAATAATAACTCCACAAAACACTTTTGTGAGTATCACAAATGCTAGTTTAGTTTAGCCTCTTAAACACAATATCTTACTAATATGACAAAGGTTAAACTTACATCCAAACAGTATTGTATCAGCCACCATATCAGCATAACCTTTACTCATCCATTTCAAGTAACAAACACAATTTATCAACTGGCCTTTCCAAAACACTTGATTTAGTTTTAACAAACACACGTCTGACAAGTCTATTTGAGTCAGAAAGGGTCCTTTCAACTTTCCCCATCAACCAAGAACCCCTAGGTGCACTGTCATCCACAATGAGGACAACATCTCCTGGTCTCAGATTTCTTTTGGCAGCTGACCACTTCTGTCTCTCTTGAGAGAGTGGAAGATACTCTTTTATCCATCTTTTCCAAAAAATGTCTGGCAGGTACCTGCTTCCATCTCTTCCTAGAATACAAATCTTCTCTCTGAAACAGTCCAGGAGGTAAAGCTGGTAGTCTCTTGAGAAGAAGCAGATGATTGGGTGTTAGTGCCTCTATGTCATTTTGATCATTTGACACCCTTGTTATTGGTCTGCCATTCACAATGACTTCCACTTTACATAGTAATGTCTGAAGGCCCTCATCAACAAGAGATTGCTGTTTTAGGAGTTGATTAAGAATCCTCCTTACAGATCGAATCTGTCTCTCCCAGATTCCTCCAAAATGTGAGCCTGCAGGTGGGTTAAATATCCAGGAGACATTCCTTTGCATGAGTACATTTGAAATCCATGAATGATTCCATCCGTTGATTGCTTCACGCATTTTGGTTCTGTGCACCCACCAGGTTTGTACCATTATCTGATCTCATAACTTGATACTTGGCCCCTCCTGGCAATAAACCTTCTGCATGCGTTTATGCATGAATCTGTATCAAGTGAATGGGTGACTTCTATGTAAATTGCCCTGACTGTGAGACATGTAAACAACACACCATATCTTTTTACTTTACTTCTCCCATATTTCACCTCAAAGGGACCGAAGTAGTCAATTCCAACATTGGTGAATGGTGACTTGTCAGGTATTAAATTATCTTGTGGCAGGTCTGCCATTTTTTGTTCTCCGGGTTTGGCCGACAGTCTTTTGCACATTACACATTTTGACAGTATTTTTCTGACAGCAGAATCTGCTTTTTAAATCCAAAATCTCTCTCTTAGCTTAGACAATATGTAGTTCCTCCAACTATATCCTGTTTCCTGATGTATATGTCTTATAATCAATGTAGAAAAACAATGATCTTTAGGAAGAATCACAGAATGCTTGACATCTGTCGGCATGGCAGATTTGTGCAGCCTACCTCCTATTCTCAAAATCCCATTGTCAACAACAGGGAGAAGCTTGACAATGTGACTACTCCTTTTAAGTTTGTCACCTTTAAGCTCCTCACTGAAGCCTTGTCTTTGACACAATTTGATGATTTCCATTTCTCCCATTGCAACATCTGATGCAGTAAGCAATGATCCGTTGAGAGTTAATTTGAACTTCTGCATTTGTCTATCAACCATCTCACTTTTCTTTTCTGGACCTGATGTTGTCACTGGATATGTACTTTAGAACGGTAGTGCTGTCAGTCCAAAACATTGATTCTCCCTGTGGCACTTGTAGCTCCCTTCTCATATGTCTGTCCGTTTACTGCAACTGTGGCTGCTGTTAATTCCAGTCGTGGAATTGTTGTGTGCTTTAATGGTGACACTCGTGACTTGGCGATAATGAAAGAACAATGGCTTTCTTTCCTGTCATTTGACATTTGAAGGTAAGAAACAACACCATAGCCTTCTGGGAGAAGATGTTGCACCAAACAAGTGCACCACCATTTTGTATTCTTGTAATGGTTCGCTCAGGTTTCCATCTGGCCACCAAAGAAATCGCAGAAAATCACTATCTTCTGGTGGCACTCTCACCTGATGATACATAGCCTCAATGTCTGACATTAAAGCAATTTAATCATGTCTAAATCGGGTCAACACTCCTATCAAGGTGTTTGTCAGATCTGGACCTTGCAACAGTTCTGCATTCAATGACTTGCCTTGATATGATGAAGCACAGTCAAAAACTACTCTGAGTTTCCGCTTCTGTGGGTGATATACCGTGTGATGAGGTATATACCAAACTCTTCCATTTGCAGGCTCAGACTCTTCATGTGGTATTTTGACTGCATATCCTTTGCTTAACAGATCGAACATGAAGGCCTTGTAGTCTCTGTAGAAATCTGTGTTTTTGAGAAGTTTCCTCTTCAAGTTTTCTGCTCTTTGCAGAACAACATTGCGATTGTTTGGCATTGTGATATTTTTGTTCCTGAAGGGAAGACCGATACTGTAATGCCCTTCAACCTTTTTTACTGTTTCAAAGTCCATGAACTGAACATCTTTCAAAGACATTTCCTCTCTTTCTTCACTAGCCTTTTCTGGGAAGTCCTAACTAAACTGTTGTTTTAGCAGGACTTCGACAGTAGGAATGGAAATACGATTTACAGCAAAACTTTGTTCCTCTGATGACGTGATACTATTATCTCCCCAGAGCGGACCATTAACAACGCAACCTAAGACTGTTCGAACAGTATATGGACCACCACCTTCACTGTGAATGATCTCCCATGGCTCCATGGCTCTATGTACATCACATCGTATTAAAAGCCCAATCTCTGCGTCTATGTGTGGTAGCTGAATTCCACGAAGATGTGGCCAACGTTCCAAGTCTTTCTGTACAGGAATGTTATCTTTGGACACTGGAATGTCTGAGTTGGTATAAACATCCGGTAGGTCAATGTACCCTTTTTCCTTCAAACCACACACTTCTAGTCCTGACAGATGATAGCTTTGCACTAACTTTTCTTGACCCATTGTGCGCAGCAAGATTTGAGTCCTTTTGCCCTCTATGCCCAATTGTTGCATCAACTCAAAATGTGGCTTGGCTTCCATTGTCCATAAATGCATAAGTCTCTACTCCCTTGTAGCCTTTCTTCAGTTTCACAAAAACAGGTACAATTGACAAGACCCGACTGTCTTTTCCGGCCCCAGTAGCACCACAAGTTCCTCCAGAAAGATGCACTATTGGTTCACTATTTGTGGTGTCCATAGTATTTCTTGCAGGATTTTCAGTTGTTTCGTTGTCACCTTTTTTTGAAACATGAAGCATTGATGAATGTCTCTTAGAGCAATATTCATACAATGTGCTTTTCTCACAGTCTTTGCTTAAATGCCCATGCGTCAAACATGAGAAGCACAGACCCTTTCCTTTCAGAAACTGTAATTGCTCTTTATAAGGTTGATTTCTGAATTTATAGCACTCTGCCAGAGTATGTTGTTTTTCACAATATATGCATGGCTTCTGGAAAGCATTGAAAGGCTGGCTAAAGAGTAGGTCTGGCTAATTTCAGTAGGTCTTTCTTTTGATGCTGGGACAATACTTGTGGCAAATGTGCACCCCTTTGATCTGGTTGCACTGTTTATTTTTCCATTATCATAGGGTTTTGTCTTCTTGTCACCCTTTATGTCTCCAAACACAGCATCTGCAGCTATTTTATCTTGCCTGTTGATGAATTTCACTAAATCCTCAAATCATTCCACTTTTTTCTTGAATGTCAAAAGCAACAACTCTCCACATTTCTCTTATTTTGTAACTTAGAAACAATGGTTCTGAGGTTTGTCGGATGTTGTATCTCTTGAAGCTAGATAATGTCTTGCATTGCATTGTTACAACCAATGAGAAAGAGTGAGTAATTGTGAAGAGCCTTTGCATCATCTGGTTTAATTTCTGGCCAATTTAAGGCTCTGTTCATGTAGGCACTTGCAACTTTCAGTTCATTGCCATAGTGATATGAGAGCAACTTCCTAGCTTCCTTGTATCCTTGCTGATATCAGGACTCTGCATGCCATTTTCATGTTTCACTTCAATGTATTTTACAACTAATGGCACTGGGTGTTGATTACTAGCATCTGGTACAGGGTTGCTCAGCTGTTTATGGCGTGTCACACTCAGTCCAGAATGAGAGATCACAGTTATCGTACCTTCTTCACTTTCACAATCTTCAAGCACCTTTATTTTGGCAGTAGAAGCAGCAATAGCTGTCTCCATCTCAAGTTGTTCTCTTCTTAGTTTGAGTTTGTGTTCTTCAATATCCATTGCTTGCTTTTCTTTCAGGGAAGCTGCCCGTGCAACCAAGGCGGCATGTTCTGCCTTTTCTCTTTATTTTGCAGATGCTATAGATGAAGATCTTGATGATCCTGAAGAACTCGATGTTCGACTGCTAGTCCTACTTATAAAGGATTCAGCGTTCTTTCTTTTTCTTTTGTTGATCCATCTTTTACAGACACACTGTCATCTGGATTTATATCCTCATCCTCACACTTGTTTGTTGATGCCATGATCCAATTTTCAACTTCAGTCATGAAATTACTTATCTGCTCATTCTTTGGGTTGAATCAAGACATCTGATGATTGTCTCTTACATCCTCAGGTAGCAACAACACCACCTCTTCATTGGCTTCAATAAACTCCTTTAAAAGTTTTGAGCACTCATTCAAATGTTCATCAACAATTTCTGGGTTTTCATTGTCTTTCATTAGACTATTCATTTTGTTAGCCTTTGATGTTAATTGTGACAACTTGGCTCTTCTTGCACCGATATGCCTGTTCAGTTGTTCTTCAAGGCCCTTTTCTGTGTATTTGGGCACCCTCTTGTGGCTACATTTGCTCCTGCAGCTCTGCGTCTTGAGCCTGGAAAAAACGTGCATCTCATCCGCCAAGTCCGTCATTTTCGTTGCGACTTCTAGTTCAACAAGTGATCAGAAATGAATGAGGTCTATGACAAAAAGCACAACAGACCTCTGTAACATTGCCATCTTCAGCAGACCAAATCATACTTGTTGTCTTCTTCAAAGCCGAGGTGGAGAGGTTTCACAGCGGTACACAAACATCCTTGGTGTTGTTACACATGCTGTTCTTACAGTGTGGAAACACAGTCTTTTTTCTTTGGAGCAGAAGGTTGTTTTACTTAATGTAGCGGTTATTCATGGTTATCTTTTTCCTATTCACATTTAAAAGAAGTCTTTTAACCACCCTATAAACGTACAGATGACATCAGACTGTCTTACGCGTTGAGTCGGCTTAATTGGCTACACCAACGGTAGAACAACCGTTTAGCTCCGCCATCCGCTCATGTATTTCTCTATCACATGAGAACACAGAACAGCGTACATTCTGTCTATGTACGGAGGCCGAGAAGCTGAACAGCGATTTGTCATATTGAAACACTGTAATTTCTTATAACTTCAATTATTTCAATCATCAATAACAAATAATCACAAAATGGCACTCAAAGTATTTATTCTTTTATCTTGATTCAAGGACTTCAATCTGTGTTTTATGTTTAATTTGATATCCTCCACAGAACCCTGATTGGCTGGCAGGATCCAGACCTGCCAGCTCAGCCAAGCCCGCCTATCTTCAAAAGACAACACAGACTCTGTTAGCTCTCTTCTATCTTACAACTCTTCTTGTTGACCTCTTTTTTGCCTGGACTCCAGGCCTTACCTCTTAGCTCTCTCAGCTAATTATGTGTGTGTGAAAAGCTTTGTCCCGCTTGCTGGAGAACAAAAGGAGCGCCACATGGTCTGAACACATGGCTGCTCCCTCAGGAACCTAGAATGAGGAATTAAGCTTTCACTCTGCAAATAATTTTATACCTCCTGAACGGAAATTAGATTTTCCACAACTCCAGCTTAAACCACCTCAATTTTGGACATTATTGAACTTTTCCATCTTCGGCCTCAACTACCAGCCATCGACCTAAAAGGAACCACTGAAAGCTGGGAACCCCAACAACAGGCTTCTCCCCAATTCCAACGGTGCCAATACGGACCAACACCGTCTCAGCACCCAAGAACGGATCTGACACTAGCCCAGTCCACTGGTCGTAAGCTGCCTTTCTGAACGAACCCCATTACCTCAGCGCGGAGTTACTGGTCTCTAATGATATCTCATCTAGGCCTTAGAATGGTTCAACCTCTTAGACATGATTAAGGAACATCACAGTTTACTTAATACATGTTTAATCCCACACACTAGCTAATCCAGTTACTTAAAGCTGGGTCCTCCAGGTACTTATTCCCCTCAATAACAACCAGTCCAGCATTGCTTCACAATAAATTCATAGGATGAAATACACCTGTACATAGATAACTTATACACCCAATCAATTCTCTACTTTCCTCTCATGTGATCTGCCTGATTCTACGGCCTTAATTAGTCTGCTATTGGTTAAAACCTGAAGCTTAGGGGATGATGTTAGTCTGAATCTGACTTCTTCAAGCTTTTTATGTAGCTGCACAGAACTCATTTCAATCTGCCATCAACATGGTTTTTTATTAATGTGGCAGCTACAACTACAATTAACAAACACTGCATATAATAGTTAATATATAGTGAATGTTCAGCTCTTATTGTACAGGTACAGGTAATGGATAAAAAGTTGGGATGGGGAGAAAGTGGCAACATAAAAAAGATCATAAAGAAACATCTAAATTTAAAGATTTTTTCCGAAAGATTTCTAGAGAAAAATTATGCCAAAGGTAAGATATCAAAGCACTGAATTATCATGAAGTCAACAGTGATGAGAGAAAATGAAAAAGTCTTGACAGACTGAGTGCTGTAGAGTGATGGACAGCATGTCATTAACCCTGGGGAAATTGCTGCCTACAAGGCAAATATCCTGGAGAAGATATTTCTCTGATGGATGTGGAGCTAAAGGGATCTTAAAGCAACATCAAATAGGGAGTAAAGTGTTTTTGTTTCTAACATAGCAGTGAAACAATGCTACATTCTCATTATGATAAGTTATTTAATGGTATTTTATCAATACTATAAATGTTTTTATACATTTTTTGGCGTCATAGCTCTATAATCCAGGGCAACAAGCCAAATAGGTGGTTTTTACTGACCTACTTGACATAAAAAGCATAGATAACCTACAGAAAAGTTGCTCTCAATAAGATAGTTTAACCATATCTATTCTTCTTTTTTATTATTACTAACAACAGATGTAAGTACAAGTGAAACTGTTCTTTATTTTTTTTTTTAGTAATTGTCTAAACAATCCACACTTCAAAAGAATGTTTTAATTATGTTTTACAAAGAACCTTTCTATGTTTTACTTATTCACACATGCACTTACACAGTAATTATTCTATATGCACTCAACTGGAACATGCGGAAGAGCTGGAGGGTCAGAACATTGACCTTGGGATCGGACAGCAAACACATGTAGCCCATGAGCCATGGCTGATTACTATAGTCTTATCAAACCAGGCCGATGCCGTTGTAAGTGACGGCTAGGGCTATATCCCCGACGCCCCCAATCCTCCTATTCTCCAATCCTCAAATAGACACAATAAAATAATATGAGGCCGCACATGTTCTGTCACAAAGCTCCACCTGGTGTGGAAACTTTGAACCAACCCGGTATGATATCAAGACAGGATCCATCCTGAGGTCATGATCTTTTATTTGCACTTGATTTGCAGTCAAAAAGATGAATAGTTCTAGGGATATAGCGAAAATTCAGAATTTTTGTACATAAAGCACCACCTGGTGGAGTAACTATTAATCCCAAAATTTTAATCTGGGGGTGGGGGGGCAGGAGCCAATCCCAGCTGACATTGGGCAAGAGGCAGGGTACACCCTGGACTGGTCACCAGTCCATCACAGGGCCAATACACATAGACAAACAACCATGCACACACTCACACCTATGGGCAATTTAGAGTCTCCAGCCTATCCCCAAGGTGCACGTCTTTGGATGGTGGGAGGACGCTGGAGTACCCAGAGAGAACCCACGCTAACACGGGGAGAACATGCAAACTGCACACAGAAAGCGCCACCGTCTGAGCCGGGGAACGAACCGGCAACCAGCTTGCTGTGAGGGTACAGCACTAACCGTCGCGCTGCAGTGCCTTAAATTATAAATTAATTTTAAAAATTGTTCAAGTTATTGCGCTCACAAAAAAGGATATAGATGCAGACATGGTTTCAGCGGTCATGGCAAAACCATAACATCCCCAACACTCCACATTTGAGTATATAGCTATAAGGTTCTGTGTGTAAGAATTACTGCCATCAAGAAGTAAAGATGTGCAAAGAAATTGTTTCAAATATAGAGCACAGTTGTTAATGGATGGTGGCTGACAGTGGCAAACAGTCTTCCAGACATAAGCTTGTTTTCATCTCGGAGAGAATTCGAAGCCTCAGGAGCAGCAATGATTGAGTCCCCAATAGTTGGATCAGATTTCTCAAACTCTGGGGTAAACAACAAAAGCTCTTGATCATTGTTTCTTAAAGAGTGGGGGGCCAGAATGACTGTAACGGGGTTTAAGTGTCTGTATGTCCAAACCAAGAGTTATATCCACGATCTTAGCAGTGAGTCAAACTTTCACACTGCTTGTTGGTCTCTGCCAGTCTCTTCATAACTAGTCTTGTTTGTGATCTCAAGCCACAGTCAGGATGAGGATGGGCAAATAAATGAAAAACCTAAGGTTGCATAGTTGCAGATTATATAGTTTTGTTGGCTTCCTCGACAAAAGATATTCAGCACAAACTCAAGAAGTTTGCAGCTTAGTGTGAAGTAGTTAGACTGAAAGTTACCCTTCAAGTCTGAATGCGTGGCACTAAACTGAAAAAAAGGGTGGCGTGTCCTTCATTGCCTCATTTGAATATCTCAGGATCTTTTTAATGACAGACAGCAGTGAAGCCAGTCTATCATCCATCAGCAAATAAATTATGTTTTTTTTTTTAATCGAGCCGTACGTTAGCTAGCTCAGATACGCAACTTGAGCCGCTCTGTGGTTTCCTGTGTAATTTGTCTTACATAGATGGCAGATATCAAACATAACCATCCTGTCTCTGTGGTTCGCTTGAAGCTCATATTATATTGCTCTTTGTTTTGTACTTTCTGTTGCCTCACAAAACAAAAAAAACCTCTTGCATTTCATGCGAATGTGGCATGAAACACAACATGCGGCTAGCTTTTCTGCCCCTCCATCCTCCCAGGATCCACCTGTAGGCTTGGGGAAGCCAGCTGGCTGTTTAGTTATTTGTCAGGAAAGGTTTGTGCTTGAAAGACACATCAATAGCAGCTGCTTGTGGAAACAGCGCAGATGATGTGAAAATGAAATGTGAAAAAATGTGCTTCACACATTATTGCTTTTATAGCAGTTAGAGTGCTGAAGTGTCACTGGGCCTCCCCAGGTCTTCCAGGAACCTGACAAATTTAACTATGCTGTGTGTGTTTATTACTTTTCATCAGAATATGCTTTCATATCAAAGTAAAGAGAACAGAGAATGGGTTTTTGCTTGAAATAAACTCCAATAAATCAAGTCCCCTGGTAGCTTTACAGCCTTAAACTGATTTTATTCTCTACTATAATTTGTCTTTTTATCTTTTAATTAGTACTTTTTCATCTTCTATTAGTCTATGCTTTTTTACTCTTTTTACTACACTCTGTAATGGTTTCGAGCTCCTTGAAAACAAGCACAATATAAATGACAACAAATTCTATTCTATTTTAAAGTTGGAATATCTGCTGGCAGGGATCATAAAGACTAAATGCAGCAGAGCTCCCATCAGTCAGAGCAGAAACAAAAATCAATATGTAAATTCAAACTTGCTCATTGGTTTTGTTCACATTTTGCAGTCTATGAACTCTGATATCCATTATTTATGTTGGGATTTTTCTGCTGGACCTTCATGACTTCATGGAAGTGTGTTGGTTTATGTGTAGCAGTAGAGAGTTTACACCCCCAGGAGATGGCTCTAACCAATCAACACTCTGCAGTGTTTCAGTCTCACTATATACTGTAGTTTGGAATTGGTATGTGTGGAACCTTAGCTGACACAACTGAAACCCTTGCAAAGTGAACCCAGCTATACAATAACATGCAGCTTCATGTACAGTGAGTTAACGTGAACCATTTTAAAATAATACAAAGCAAAAATAACAGAATTGTCTGCAGCTTGGATGTTGCAGGTCCTACAAGACTTTTGTCCTGCCAAGAACTCTAAATAGCATTGCTGGTACATGTTCAGCTACTCTATTTACTTTAATTTCTACTGTTATGCTGATCACTAAACCCGAATTCAGTGACTTTTGTTATGCTTACAAATATGACAAGAAACGATGTATCAGTCAAATAAATTTAAGGTTTTCCATTAAAGAGCTAAACAATGCTGTTTAATCATTTCTGTTGACAATGAGTTTGTTTATATAAGCAGCATCTTACTTTTGTCTGTCCTCCAGCAGAGTTTTATTAGCTGCTACCAGACTAGAATTTGCAGATAAGCATCATGTGTAACTTTCTTTCACTGGAGTGCTTGAAGAAGATGAACCATTTGTCTGGGAAAAAAAAAAAACCCAAAACGATGAGTCATTAAGAGTCAAACGAAATAAACAATGCAGCACCAAGTTTTTTGTTTTTATTGCCATCGTAACTTGAGGAATCTCTGTATATTTTGTACATTAACCAATTATGTTTATAAAGCAGGTAATTGTGGCCCAGGTCCATTCAAAGTTCTCCACCAGTATGATTGATGTTGCTTTGATTCTCAGATTCTTCATTGTCATGTAAAAGTATTCTGTGGGCTTAAATACTCCCTATAGTTCTGGACAGTAAAATAATCAAATTTCACTTCACAACAATGCCATTTCAGGAAAGACAGATAAACATGCTCTGCAACTTGCATCCAGGAAGACCTGCAGAAAAAGGACGGCAGGACTGTTAATGATGAAAAGAGAAAGAAGTGCTCAGGTCATTATGAAACGCTGCTATGGCTGCATAGCTAACTGATGTGTGGAACTGGATAAATAAACATTGGCTGTGAATGTGCACCCTATGCCCTAACCCCTCATTCACAACATAGGGCTGCACTACATAGTGCACTATATAGTCCCCTCAATTTCATTGTATTCGGACACGAAGCTCACTACTTTTTCTCTGTCACGCATCACATGACTGCCAGCTGTAACTATGGCAACCACAACAGACTTGAAAGTTACGTTGCAAATCCAATCTAATTTCGTGTGAAAGTGTCTTATTTACTCATATTGCATTTTATTTTTGAGACTTAGCAACAGTAGTTATCTTAATTGCTCTTTTTATTAGAAATAAAACTGTGTCTTTGAAAAAAAGGAAAAATGCAATATCAGTTATTTATTTGTCGCTGTTGTTTTTTTAAAAAGAAAATTTCATTGGACTGATATACAAACCTGTTGGTACAATTTGGTTGACTAACTGGGAGACCACTATAGAAGCAGTGATGGTTACAAACATTTTAGATGTTTAACTTGAAAACAATTTATATAAAGAGTCTTTGCGGCAGCACTATCTTATCTTATGGAGCCCGGAGAAGCATCTTCTGTCTAGCTTCAACAGTGCAATTCCTCATAGTAATACTGATAGCAGGGCATGATCATTAGCGCTTTATGATTTAATTTAAAAAACAGGATGGTTTCTCATTTGCTGTACATTCATCTCCTCAACCACGACCTGCCTGCACTGTTGCTGGACTTGAGGCACCCTTGCTAGATAGAAAAAATATATATATGTTGAATTATAACTAGCTAATTGATTTGTTTAGGTGATCTTGAAGGTCACTGACTGATGTGAGCCAGGTTGGTTATTTTGAGCATACTTTAACTTACTGTGTAACCTTGTAACAAGTGTGTTTGTGTGACTTATTTCCTGCTGGCACACCATTAACACATTAAAGTTTCCTTTTAATGCTTTAAACTAGCCATGTGATGGACTGGCGATCTGTCCAGGATGTACCCTGCTTCTCGCCCAATGACTGCTGGCATAGGTTCCAGCTACCTGCGACCTTGAATTGGAGGAAGTAGTCAAGAAAATTGATGGATGAATACTATAAAATACTTGTGTGCAGTGGAAATCTGATAAAGATGTGACAAACTTTTTTGAAACAATGTCATTTGTTTTTTTCTGGGTGCAAGTTAAAAAAAAAACTATACTGGTGAAAAACCAGTCCACAGCCGGATTTACAAAATTGTGGTCATTAACACAAATAACATTTCTTTGGCAGTTGTGCAGTTGTGTCTTGGTAATGTTGCTTTGTGATCTGTAGTCTACCAAACTCCTGGTTCGGGTCATGGATCATGGATTTCTGTAAACTACTAATCCTTTACTAGGTCTGTACAGAAACACTCTTACAGAACTTCTAGGAATGCCAAACACATCTGTTCAATTAACCAAATAGAGCATATGAAATCCCATTGCTCATTTACTCCACTGGTTACCCATGCCTGCTTGAAACAAATTCAAGACATTAATGCTCCCTTGCAGACTGGCTGGAGCTCTGCACCCAGCTATATAAACACATCAGACTTGTGCTTCTTCTTGACCACAGCGAGAATTAGACACACTCAGGGATGTATGCAGGCTTGAAATGCACAAATTAATTTGTATAAATAAGTGAAAAACTCATGAAAATGTCATTATTTTATCTTTACCCAGGGAATAAATAGTAAGTAAGTAGCCAAATTACCAGGCGACATGTGTACCTCACACATGTATCAAGAGCAACTTCAACCAGAGGAAGATATGACAATATTCTCTCCATGATTCCAAAGCTGGAATTTACCAAATTTCAGAAAAAAATTCATGCAAAGCAAATGTAACCAAATACAAAAAGGGTCAAGATTAACAGATATTAAGAACCACTGTTTATTTTTGTCCAGTCATTCATTCATACTCTTTATCCCTTTTTCCTTACATCTTCATCAACTTCACTTTTAATGCTAAGACTGTCACAGGAAAACAAAGAACATCAAATTTTGATTTTGTAACTTTCTGTCCTCAGTATAAAGGGAATCTATCACCTGAAGCATT
Organism: Pseudomugil tenellus; assembly: GCA_037177515.1. Taxonomy (NCBI): domain Eukaryota; kingdom Metazoa; phylum Chordata; class Actinopteri; order Atheriniformes; family Pseudomugilidae; genus Pseudomugil; species Pseudomugil tenellus. The sequence continues at coordinate 17,473,768 of JBAMHX010000015.1, forward strand.
TCCTCCAAACCTGTTTGATGTCTCTGCCGTAAAAATAACTTTAAAAAATCTCTGTGATTAATATTCACAAGAGTTTTCACAAAAGTGTTTTGAAAAGGAGAAAAAAATTAATGGTATGAAATGTGATCAGGGCTGATTAAAAATCCTCAGATAAAAAACAAATTATTAAAAAAAAGAGACGTGTAGGTGGAGATAGAAACAAGCAAGCTAATGTGTGAAGCTCACAGATGTTTTTAAAGGGAAAGAGAGGGATTATAATGAGCAGGGCAAACGTGACATTTCAGTTTATTACCAAGAAAACGTCTAAAGACAGCAGTCCCGGGATGTCATTTGAGTAGAAAAAAGCGGTATTCATGAAAATTTATTGATTTAACTGAATGTGATGTAAAATCACTTAAATGATTTTATGATGCACGAGGAATCTGACTACGAGATGTATTTGTAGGACACAAATTTAATTATCATAATAGTCATTCTAACATATTGCATACCAAAAGATATGATTTTTAAAAAGTCATATAAAAGAGCAGAAGGCTCCAACTGTGGTTCTCAGGAGCTACCATCCTGCAGGTTTTAGTGTTTAACACACCTGTGTGTTAGTGTGTAACACACTTAACACAAATCAATGTTTCATTAACAAGCAGGTGCAGAGGATGACTAGAAGTTGGAGAACATTCTCATTTGAATCAGTTGTGTTTTATCAGGGAAACACTAAATCCTGCAGCATGGTAGTGCTCGAGGACCAGCGTTGGTGACCCTTGTAATAGAGTAAAGCTGTTTAATTAATGTGTTACTGTTTCAAGAATTGAAAGTCATTGGCAATAAAACTATAAACAAAGCTGAAAAAACCAGACGGTTTTAGGTTGCAGCACCATATGATGAATCACAATAAGTATTCAGTAATGGGATAAATGGCATTCATTATTCACCAAGATGTTTCCATTAATCAAGAGAAAAACTGGATAACTGGTAGGGATAAGCAACTCCTGTCATCAGGGACTGATGTCCTGCAAGTTTAAGTTCTTTTTTAGCTGCAACATACTTGATTAAAATAAAATGGCTGCACAGTTTGATGTCAAGTTCTGCGCAAGTCTGGTAATTACCCACACATTTCTAATCTGAATTGGTCCTCTTCCAGCCCTGACTCATAATATTATTTCAGTTCATATGAGTTTATGGTCTGAATGCTGGTTTGTTTGTTTTTTCTTTATTAGAGTATCCTGTTTATTTGGTAAATCTGGAATCCAATTTAAAATTAAATACACGATTTTAGATAGCATACCTTCCTCATACTGGACACACCAGGAATATATTGGAATGTGAAGCATCCCTTTATGTTTTATGTGTTGTCTATGTGTTCTTTTAAAACAAAATCTTCACCCGCTTGTCAGTTTGCAAAGGATAAAATTTTTGTTTTAAGGGTACAGAAAGGTGGTTCATAGACTAGTTTTTCAATTATCTACATAAAATTAACATCTGAGAGATTAGCCATGAGGTTGCACAGTATACAAAATTAAACAGTCTCACTACAAGACTCGATGTAACCATAAATAAAGTTTGCCAAAACAAATTGGTCCACTTTAGTTTTATTATTATTATTATTATTATTATTATTATTATTATTATTATTATTATTATTATTATTATTATTATTATTAT
>JBAMHX010000015.1:17522778-17533473 GCA_037177515.1 Pseudomugil tenellus
AAGGCTACCCTCCCCAAACACTCTCGAGGGATGGAACCACTTTTTTGCTGAACTGAGAATTTGCCACCAAGAAAAAGGAGTGGGGATAAAAAAAAAAAAAAAAAAAAAAAAAAAAAAAAAAAAAAAAAAAGCAGTAACGGGAAAAAATTACGACAATTTAAAAGGATAAAAGTTAGAAATGTGTATTTATACTTATTCTTTATACTTATTTTGTTTAATGTGGCGACTTTCTCCCAACTTTAATCTAGAGCAGTGTCTTGAGATGTAGACCAAATATCTATTGTCTTTAAACACAAAACAATGCTTATACACCCTTAATTTCATGGCTGTGTACTTTAACCAGGACTTAGGTGCATTGAAGATACCTGAACAGTCCCGTCTTGTCATCTGGAGAGGCCTACAGGACATGAAACAAGGTGCTCCCCTCCAGCTTCCCACCTCAACTCATCACCATGACTATCATGGTCAGCAGCTGCTTCGCTCCAGCAGCAACGTGGCTGCCTCTGCAATGGCAGCCATTGGTGCCACCGGTGGGGAACTCCAACGTCAACGTGTCATGGAGGCTGTGCACTTTCGAGTCCGCCACACCATCACTATTCCTAACAGGTCTGGTGTTGTTGGACCGTCAGGAATGGCAGCTGCTGATGAATGGGCTGACTTTGGTTTCGACATGCCTGACTGCAAAGTGTCACGTAGCAAGCACTCTATCAAGGAGGAATTCATGGAAAGCGATGTTCACTGACAGCAATAGATATGTTGACTGCTTTTCCCTGTGTCAACATCATCCTATTACTAACAAGTAGAGTCTTCAGAGTCCACTTAGGTGTAACTGTCATAACTTAGAGCAGTGATCTTTCCAGAGAATCAGCTTCCATTTTGTATATCTGATACTTTTAAACTGAAAGTCACGTTCTTGTGCAATTTGACCCTGCTGCTTCAGCTGTTATTCTACTTGCAGCCACGAGCAGCAGATACAACACAAAAAACATTTCTCTCACATCTGTAATAGCATTCTCAATACAATCTCATCACACACGACCCAGGCAATACTTTTTGGGACACTGATTAGTGTGAAGAGGTTGAGCCTGGGTGCATTGTGCAACAATAAGTGACATTTTTGTAGTTTTCAAGCAGTGTGCCCAAATATCAGCATAGGCGTACCACCACAGTCAGTTTACTAGTTTTTTGTGAGTGGGGGAAAAAATAAAGAAAAGAAAAAAAGCTGTTATTACCCTTATTTAATTTTTCTTTTAATTGTACAGATGTATATTCTAACCTTATCATGTAAATGGTTTGGATTAGATGTGGTTGAAATGAGTACTTAGATCCTAAATAATATCCTGTTTGTACTAAATGTATAGAACTAATAAGTAAATCAAACTCTTTGCAACAAAAACAAAGTCACATGTATCTGTAATAGCAAAGTGAGGACCTCTGATCCTGGCTGCTTTTATTATTTCACTGTTAAGATTTGTTTGCTCTCTTTAACACTGATAGCATGTACATTAACACATACTGAGCACTGTTTCTAGTTTTTGATCAATTATAGAGATCATAATGTTAACTTTCGTGTAGTATCACAGTAGCAAACTGTTCAAATTAAAGCTGTCATAAACAGTATTATATTGTTATAGCAGGTCATTTACTAGATTTGTGAAAATGCCTTCATGTTTTGTTAAGACATTAGAAAAGGCACATTTTATCTTTCACTGTATTTGAAAAACCTTGCAGGGCAAGGTCCTCTTGTATTGATTCTGGCAAATTGTACGGTATGTTTCTTGGCACTTGTTTGTAAATATTTAATGACAACATTCCAGTTTTCTTTTTTAGAATAACAATAATCAAGGGTAAATGTTTAATCAGTGTCCAAACATGTTTCTGGTTCTCCCAATCATTTTCCATTTCTAAGGTCCCATTTTTATAAAAACCCATAGTGTCGTCCATTAAGAACAAACTGGTAAGACAAGAAGCACTTTAATGCTTAAATGTAACTAAAATAGGATTATCAGTATTATTCATTTCAAGTACTATGTAAATCGAAACTGTTTTGATGTTCCTGTTTTTTCTTTCCTTTTTAAATTATCTGTTTTGTAAAGACGTGCATGTAGTATACCTATGTATTGCTGTTCACAAATGTTATTTGTTTCTGTGGGTAATCACATTGCTTGTTTTGAATATTGCCTTCCTTTATGTCTCTTTCTCAAAACAATAAAACGTGTTTTAACGTATAATATCCGATTTGAACTGTCGTAAGTAGCCTAAATGTTAGTTATACATGGACATTTGTTTTGTAGTAATATTCTATAGGATATGCAACAACATTTTTCATAGTGCATTCTTACACAGTTCATTAGTTAAAATGTAATCGCACCTCAGGATCATAGACTGCATCAGGGCTGCATAGTTTTCGAGGCTCTGCTAGTCTTCCTGTTCTACGTTCTGATCTGCGCGGAAGTACTGACGTGTTCACACCAGTTTGCACAGAAGTGGCTAGTGTAGCTAGCTAGATAGAGCCGGGTGGTGACACAGCTGCCGCATCAGGTAAGAAAGCACCGTCACTCTTGATTTTTGCTGTGTTTGCTGACACTACTAACATCTACTAATAGGTATTAGATCAGCGAAACAAATCCCAGACGATATTTTAATTCAGTGATTTCAGACACGTCACTAGAGAGTGGTTATATTTCTAACTGTGCTAACATGCTAGCTGTTGGCAACGTAGTACAGCATCACCGGAAGTGAGTTGTCAGTCTTCCGAGTGCGATGCCGGTATTTGTAGTTTAAAAATGTCCGTAGAACTCGCTCTTGCAAAGGACCGAGACACAGACGAACTACAAGTTCTTCTACCAGGCTTTGCTAAACATAACGCATGATTTTTGGGAACTGTAGTTACTTTTTATATTATTTCAGGCTGATGTGTTGTACTGAAACCTCACGAGAACTACACAACCCATATAAGCTGTAATTTGGGCCAAAGGGTAACGTACATTTACATGGCTAGTTAGCTATTTCAATAGCTAATTTGTTAGCTATTGTAAGTCTTTCAAAATCACATAACAGCCGATATGTTAGTATCACTTTTCTTGACAAGCTTAGCTGCAAGTAAGCGAGTTTGATTTATTCATTTGCTATATAACCTTACAGTCTTAGCTTGTTAGCTAGTAACACAGCTAATGTTGGCTAGCTACAACCAGTAATAGTCTTACATGATAATTTTTTACTGACCAGTTATAATATTGAAATTAAACAGTTATATAAAAAAAAAAACAACACTGTGACTGGAAACAGGATTAGTAAATAATCGAAAACATGCCCCCAGATTAAAGTGGCTAACGATACTTAAACATGAACGATTTTATTTTATAAGAGGGAAAAAAACGTCCATTTCTGACTCCCTACTGTAGGGAGCCAAACATGGATCCTTTATTTAGATTGTAAAAGGTGTATTTTATATGTCGAACTTGGAAAATAAAAGCCTTTCCCCATATGGTTGTTGCTAGGATAAACAGACATAAACCTGATCTTTAAGTGCTAATTAAGTGTAGCATTTATGATACGGTTAATTTCACATTGCAAACTATCTTCTTTATCTTCATTCTAACCGAGGGAGTACAAAACCAAACAGTTTATTCAATTTATATAGATATATTGTGTATTAGTATCTAAATTTTGTTGGATGAGTTATTTTGGGTGTCCTCAAATGAACATTTCCCCCGTGTAAATTAAACTGTTTTAATTTATAAGTTTTGTGTGAAGTAGCTGGTAAAATATACCTGTTGTAGAGTTCTGCTAAAAAGCGATTTGCACTAGACTTTTGCATGTTGACATACTGCAGCTTAAATGGTATAGGCTGCATTTGTTCTGCTATTTAACAAAGCATTTATATTTTCACTGGCAGAATGTCAGAAGGGGACAGTGTTGGAGAATCAATCCATGGCAAACCATCTGTAGTCACTGCCTTTTTCACAAGGATTGGACAGGTAATGTCAGACTATTATTTAGACCTTAAATTGATCATAATAAGATCTGATGTACAACTCATTGGGCATGTTTCTGCGGTCATTAAGTGGTGTTTTATTCAACATTAAATCTTGGTGGTATTCTTTCTGTTCGCGTGGTTTCATTCTTTATTAATGTAATAGGTCTATCAGTCATGGCTTGACAAGTCAACACCATTCTATGCGGTGAGATGGGCAGGCACTCTACTACTTACTCTTGTCTACATGATCAGAGTGTACATACTACAGGTAATCTTTTGTCCTCCATTTATTATGTCATCATTTTCACAAGGAATATGTAACCAATACTTGCAGTGTCACATACACACAGATAACTGCTTGCCATTAAATGTTGAGATTTTCCCTTTTGTTACACACAGGTGTGAATTTACTTCTAATTATTTTACAAATATTTTGTTGTGTTGTATTGTTGTTTTTTGCACCACTAATACAAGGTGAAAAGTTGTGAATATAAAATTCAAACCTCACTCTTGCTTATTTGTGAATTCTTCATTAGTAACACTGTTTATTCCCCATTAAGAAATACTTTTCATCTGGTGTTTTTTTTTTTTTCTTAACTCTTTTTCAGGGGTGGTATATTGTAACATATGCATTGGGAATCTATCATCTCAACCTGTTCATTGCATTTCTATCGCCAAAAGTGGACCCCTCACTGCTTGATGAAGGCAAGTGGAAAGAATTACATCAGTCGTTTTTTGTTGTTGTTGCATGGCCTTGGTATGTAGGCCTCCTGAGATTAGAGTTGCTCCCAAAATGCTTATTTATTTAGGGTTTGGTTGAATAGTAAATGGTTTTCACTTATATGATGCTTTACTTTCATCTCTTGATGACCAAAGCGCTTCACAGATCCAGCTATCCACTCATTTACACACATACTCACACACTGATGAGCTGCCACACACACAGGCACCAGGAGCAACTGGGCTTTCTGTGTCTTGCTCAAGGACACTTCTACATGCAGACTTCAGAAATGAACTCATGACCCACCTTTCAGAGGTTGGCCACACTACACCTGTGCCACAGCCGCCCCCATATTTTAGATATGATTAATTTAAACACCATCATATGTCTGAGGAAAAACAGATAATACCAAGTAGAACAATAGTTGTTAGATGACATGTAAACCACTCGGTCATCATTTAACCTCTTTCTCATGCAGATGAAGGCCCATCCCTTCCTACCAAGCAGAACGAGGAGTTCCGCCCTTTCATCAGGAGGTTGCCTGAATTCAAATTCTGGTAAGAGTCTAGCTTGGGGTCTGGCCTTTTGTCATACTTTTTCAGAGAATGATTGCAAATAATTTCCTTCAAAATGACCTATGTGGTGAGAAATAAGTCATGCAGAGCTCATTTGAAAGAGGATGTAGCTTTTTAGCATAAACCAGAGATAGTTGGTTGAGATCTCTGTCTTTGCATTTGAAACTATGAGGTGGTGCATCCTTGTAACCCACAGGATATGTATATGAAGCAGGGCTCTAAAACTACTTTAAATATATGGGCTCCTGATATTTGTAAGTGTCCCTTCAATACGTTTCACAACTGCAGCAGATTATTTATTTCATGGTTATGTCTCTGCAGAGGAACTTGTTTAATTAGTTAATTATTGTAGCACATTGTGAAGTGTTTTTGTGGTTATGCAATTTCTGCACTTTTTCACACTAAAACAGAAGGAAAATGGCTTTTAGTCATAAAGTTGCTTGATACATGAGATTATTTTAGCTCTTTCAGAATATTTTAGAATAAAGGTTTTAGCACACTAATAATTCTGCCAAGATTTTTAGGGGAAAAATGGCTTTAAACATGTTTTTAGGGTTTTTTTTTTTTTTTTTTTAGATATTACCTTCACAATGTCATTTGAAAGATGAATTCAGAACTTTAGAGTTATACCACACCATAACATTTTTATTTCTAAAGCACTTTAAAAACAACTGACCAAATGCTGCCTAATAACAGCAAAAACATACAACATCACAAAGAAAATATATATAAAACAGCTTTAAAAAAAAGGCACAGATTAAAACTCATTCCTGCCTGAAGGCCAAAGCATAAAAGTGAGTTTTTAGACAACATTTTAAAAACAGCAAGATAAGTTGCCTGTCTGACTTGCAAAGGGAGATCATCCCAGATTTGTTTGGAGATGGAAATGATAAATGCTCTGTCTGCTCTGGATTTATACTGCATCTGGTCAGCGAATCTGAGAGCACATTGTGGTGTGTTATGCAGCAAATCGGTAAGATAAAAAGGGGCAAGGCTGATAAAGAGACTTGAAAATAAATAAAAGAATCTTGAAATCGATCCTAAAATGAATCAAAAACCAGCGAAGAGATGCTAAAACTCTTCTTTTCTTGTACCAGTGAAAAACTTGCAGCAGCATTCTGTACCAGCGGGAGAGCACTTTCTTGCTGATTCCAATAAACACTGAATTACAATAATCCAGGCATGAGGGAATAAAAGCAAGGATCAAGGTCTCTAGATGGCGTGTAGATAAAAGGAAGAAGCAGGACCCTAATTTAAAGACGTCAGTACTTAATTGAGATGTATGTGTTACATCTCTTAAGCAACATTTTTACTCTCGCCAGTTAAAATGCCGCTTTTGCCAACTAAAACAGGAGTTTCGACTTGTCAAGAATATGGTGAAGATGTCCTCACTTCGAGAGTTATGTAGTCACCATTCCTCTCAGCTAACATTGTTGATGTTATAGAAGTAACAGGATCCATTAAATGCAATGATTAAATGTAGTTGTCAGACATTGGTCACCACTTTACTATTGTAACATGGAATCACTTTGATAATCTGATGCAATATGTGTGCCCGACCACACATTTGTTTTTTTTCTAAAATATTAAAGTAGTTCGTTGTGACTAGCTGTTTTTGCATTGTTGTTGTTTTGAAGAATGTATTTTTAATTAGATTTAGTACTGAATATGCCACAATCTGTACGTAAGTTACAGAGTTCAGGATTCTTGACAAAGTAGGCTTCTTCAGCGGCACACATTTATTTCCATTAATTTAATTGAAACATGTTTCTTTTCTTATCAGGCACTCAGCGACAAAAGGCATCGTCATCGCCATGATTTGCACATTTTTCGATGCCTTCAATGTGCCAGTGTTTTGGCCTATACTTGTAATGTACTTCATCATGCTGTTTTGCATCACCATGAAGAGGCAGATTAAGGTAAAACACAGGAAGACATACAGTCTGTATATGCTGACTCTGTGGCAGCAGTATGCTAACGACAACACTGTAATGAAAACACTGCAGTCCATCAGTTTGGGAAATGTGTTGCTAATCGCAAGATGTGTATCTATGCTCTATGCATTTTAACTTGTTCTTTAATAAACAATATTTAGAAATGTTTTAAAAAATAATTTTTAATTCTTAATCATTTTAAGAAAAATATTTTAATATTCATGAAGTTCCCTGTTTTAAAATAGATTTTTTTTTTTTATCAACTTAATGGTATTACAGAACAAGTATTGTTATTTGGGACTGTCCCACCCTTTTCCCTCATAGATATGTATGAATAAGTCTCTATGCAAGTCCGTCACATGAGTGCACTTACTGAAAATATTTTGTTTAACCCTGCCTGTTATTAATTTGTGTTTGTTTCTATCCAACCTTCTCTAGCATATGATCAAGTACAGATACCTACCATTCACACATGGGAAGAGGACATATAAAGGCAAGGAAGACACAGGGAAAACTTTTGCTAGTTAAGAACTCCCACTTACCATTTGTCTCTTTCTCATTTGAAATTTATTGGTCACAGCTAATGGGGAGTGACAAGGATTAGATTTTGTTTTTGTTAACTGGACAGTAACATTAAAAATCTAAGTTTTGATCCATGTTTCTTAGTGTTGGAATAGGGCGTGGGCAGCATGGATCAAAATTATCTTGGAATACTGCCACCTTTTGTTTTTTGTGTGTTTGGTTGTTTTTTTTTTAAGATTGATTTGCATCTATTAAGTAGCGGGTGAAACTCAGTGCTGCCTTTTGCCTTTTTAACCCCATTAGTTAGTGAATAGTCATGAAGGAAACCACACTGAAAAAAACTTGCAGTAAAATTTATAATTTTGTGTTCTTTCATTGATGAGGATTCTGATATGTCTCTCTCTGCCAACTTTTAACACGTTTCCTACATATTTGTAACAGCTTGAACTCTATTGAAAGTAAGTGCAGTTTAGTTGCAGAAAGTGTGATTAAATCTCAGTCAAATTTGATTTACAATAAGTTTTCACATTGAACAATTTAATATTTTGTCATTAAATGTGCTGCTCTAACAAATGTCTGAGACAGTTGCTCTCTATCGTAAATGAGAGTTTAGGAGCAATTAGTGACATGTCATCCAAGTTAGTATTCATCCAGTAGTCTGTGATTTACCTGAAATCAGTCTTTTACGGCGCAAATGTAGAAAATAAGAGTTAAAAAATGGGACACGGTTTCACGGAGCACCCAGTAAAAGAAAATAAATGTAAAAAATCTTGATAGGTCTTTATATGAGTAGATGGGGTTGGGGTTGGGGTGGGGGGGGGGGGGGGTTGGCTTGAAATTTCAACTCATTAAGCTTTGCCTCAGACTTTTACACCATGTTGAGAATTGTTCCAGACATATTTTGTCTTCAAAGTTTTTTGCAACCAGTATTCAAATGTATTTCAAAACACGGTGATACTGAGGTTACAGTTTAGAAAACAAGCTTATCCTTAAAACCCTTTTCTCTTTGGAGCATTTGCCCATATGTGCTCTGATGACTGAGGTCCATTTGTTTTTTATAGCCTAGGTCTTGTTATCCTTTACCATCTATGTTTACTTTGAAAAAAGCAAAATGGTCAAATATAGTCATTCCAAACAAACTGTTGTTCTCTTTCTTTTGCAGAGGAAACATAGGAAAACAAAGATTGAGAGCTTTTATTATAACAAATGGATGAAGTGGGTGGCGAACACGCATTTTCTATGAACCTTTTGGTTTTCTTTTCTTATCACAATGCTGGGAATCTGTCATCACAAAACTTTGATTAGCACTGTAGTAAAGGATCAGAACATTTTCCTGTAAAAAGTTTGTTTCAAAAGGGTTGTCTGGATTTCTGTATATACAGTATATATATTTTAAAATATAAATTTTTGAGATAATTTTTATTTAGGTTTTTCTTTTCTGTTTTCATTAAGCCACCAACTGTTTGCAAGTGTAAATCAATTTAAGTTGAAATTGATGAAAGCTAAACTGGTAAATCGGGTTCTAAAGTTGTTCTGTTTTTCATGGATTGCATGATAATTCCTTGTGCTACAGATGAAAACAAAAACTTGATTTTAATAACTTAAGTGTAATCATTTTTTTTCCACTCCAAAACTATTAAAGAGGCTGTGTTCCTTCAAACAGTACAAACATGTCTTGGTTTTTTTTGTTGTGATGCCTTTGTGGAGAGTTTCCGTCGGACTGACACAAAATTTCTGGAAAAGCTGGATTAATTTATTGTTCATTTTGTAGCTATTTATTTGCTATCTAGTTCTGTTTTTCTTTCTTTTCAACTTTGTGTAAATAGTTGTGAGGAAGATGAATGGCAGTGTTATTTTTTTTATCATTGCCTGTCTTTTAAAAAGTAGAGGCAAATTAAATTATAAAGTACATTTAATTTACAAGGCAATTCAAAGTACTGTGAACACAGATGGCACAAAGAAGCATTTCACTGGAACAATTTGATTCTCGTGTGCTTCATATGGACTTTAGAAACATTGGGTCAAGTGAATTTTGTATTTTTATTTGAAGTGTTCAAATACTACAGTATTGGATTTGAATTTAAGAACAAGCTCAACCATCTGCCAATATCATGAAGTTTTATTTGTTCGTATTAAGTGTAGAAAACCATAACTGACAGGGAAACAGGTTGATTCTCAGCTTCACCTAATGAGTTTTCTTCAGGATGCTGTTTCAGATGGAAGGGGATTTAAATGGGGAGTTTATTAAAAAATGTTACTGAACTCTTCCCCCAAAAGAATGAATTTCCTCCTTCAGGTGAGTGAAAAATACTTTAATTGTATGTCTCTAGCAGCTACAATGTTAAGATCTTTGTTTTACCTTTCAACTGGAACAGTTCATGGCTGTTCCACCTTATTTGTATTTGTCACCTCAGTCAAAATAAATTAAAATACCTCCAAGTGTTTAAATCTGTTCACAATGGAGTGTCAACAAAGGATCTACTGTGCAAACAGTATTGTACTGTCACTCTGTCCACAGTGAATGCAGAATTCTATCACTTGATAAGATTCTCTGTTAAGGAAAGCGGAAATTGATGAACATAAAGTTAGTTTGCTTGAATGAAAGGGCAGAGTCGGTCAACTTTGCACAAGCAGTAGGTTTTGCAGCATTGGTCGACAGTTACAGTCGTGGACAAAATTGTTGGTACCCCTCAGTTAAAGGAAAAACCCACAATTCTCACTGAAATCACTTAAAACTTAAAGTAACAATAAATAAAAAAATGTTAAATTAAATAATCAAAATCAGCCATCACTTTTGAATTGCTGATTAACATAATCATTTAAAAAAAAAAACAAATGAAACAGGCCTGGACAAAAATGATGGTACCCATAACTTAATATTTTGTTTCACAACCTTTTGAGGCAATCACTGCAATTAAACGATTTCTGTATTTGTCAATGAACGTTCTGCAGCTCTCAACAGGT
>JBAMHX010000015.1:17567353-17578501 GCA_037177515.1 Pseudomugil tenellus
CTTGACAATTTTAAAGAATTATAGATGCGCAGTGGACTGCGCTGGACCTATAAGTCAACGCATTGTTGCAGTTGCTATAACTTTCCCAAGCTTTAACCCTTTTCAGTGAGCAGTGTGGAAAATCGAGAGTCAAGGAACCAAGGACAGGGGGCGGCCCGCGATTCTCCTCGGTGCCTCACTGAGGTTGGTATGAAGACAAAAAGTGGTCAAGCACAAAAGCTAAAGAATCCCCAAAGAGAAAATATGTCTTTAAAATATGTTAACGTATTCGTATATTTGACATTTAAAAATATTTCATTTTTGTGTATATTTTAAAAACACCTAGTTTCATCATTTGCCATACAGCAGCTTGTCTGGTTTTAACAAAGTTGCTAATGCAAAAACTTTTCCCATCACCGGCCACCAGAAAATCGAGATGTTGCGGAGACATGAAGGGAATTAGCACGGTGCTGCCTTCAACCTGGTGGCGTGAAACTCGGGTATAATACAGGAGTCAATGGTGTCCATGCTGCACACCAAGTAGAACCTCTATGATTATATGTTTATCCTTTTTACGCCTCTGTTTAATATTTGTTCTCCTTGTGCATGCAGATAACGTAGCCATTATACAGCTCAGTAGGCTACACTGTCTGATTTGCATTCCGTACAAAGTCTGTAGGATAAATATAGTTTTACATCTATATGTCTCCTTGTTGTTTATAGGCTACATAGGCTAGTTAAATCACTTTGGCCCACTAAACTGGTTCCCTCTCCAGGGCCTAGAAGTTGCTGACAGAAAATAACAGGTGGGATTGGGTTATCATCAGGAAATTCAAATAAAAATACGATTTTTCTTTGTTGGATCTGCGTGTGTTTGGTTTGGCTGCAAGCGCTGCTTATTTGAGCGTGTGAGACAGGCGGTCCTATTTGCATTGAGATGTTAAGTGAGTGTGCCTATATAAACCCACCCAGGACCTACTCCCAGATTGTGGTGGAATGGTGAGGGCGATAGAGATTAACCTGACCGAACCCCCCAAACAAAGGACATAAAATGGTGGCAATGACAAACTGCGTGGAAAAACCCAAACCCACTGCTGGAAACAAGGTATGTGGAAATGAAAGAAAATGTGTTTGAAATGGGAAAAGACGAAATACTAACTTTTCAAAAAATACTTCTCAGGTATCCAAACCACTTATGGAAAAGAAGAGACGAGCTCGCATAAACCAGTGTTTGGACGAGTTGAAAACACTTCTAGAGAGTTACTACAGCAGCAGTGTGAGTTTACAGGCTACAACTTAAGAAATACTTTCATTTCTAAACTTTTGTTTTTGTCAATTTATAACAACCTTTGGGGGGAAATTAAATGCCAACCTCATTTCAAACAGATTCAAAAGCGCAAACTGGAAAAGGCCGACATCTTGGAACTCACAGTGAAACATTTGAGAAACCTCCACAAGACCAAAGGCTGTAAGCGTCCGTTGAATTTTATCACCCACAAGCTTTATTACTCGACTGATTCAAAATAATGTTAATAGTGCTTAAAATGTATTTCAAAGGTCAAATTCTTATTCCTGCATTATGACTTTTTTGTGGCTTTCAGGCACTGCAGCAGCTTCCGAGTGTCCTGATTACCAAGTTGGCTTCCGCAGTTGTCTGGCAAACTTTAACCAGTATTTGCTGATGGCAGATCATTTGAACGGGAGTGATCGCTGGATGTTAATGCAGTTTTCCAACAAACTGTGCCGTTCTTGGCGGAGAGGGGAAGTCTTCAGCACCACGGACAGCGGTCTTCACCAAGCCAAGACGCAGAAGGAGGCGCGGGAACTTCTGCAGTCCAAAGCTGGATCAAACAAAGGAAACACGAGCAAATGTAAAGCTTTGAAACTTCACATTGCGTCGCACTTTGATCAGTCAGTGCAAAATACAAACGGAGAAAACAACAATCACAAAAACTTTGACTGCGTCAGTCACACAGTTGCAAACACACAGCACAGCATGTGGCGGCCTTGGTAGAGCTGACAAATTGTACATCTTTAGTAATAGTTTGAATGTTTATAATTGCACTATAGATTCCGCCACATAGTTTTATATGTTATTCCGGATATGCATTATTTTATTAATAAAGATGTTGAGAATGATTGTGTGTTTCTTCTAATTAAGATTAAACCTTTCGTGGAAAGGGTAGATGAGAACATGGAGATTGAAGTGAGTCCAATAGGTCTATGGCTTAATAGGGAAAAACAATGATGAGTCCTAAAGTTTTCTTTAAAAATCAACATAAAACTATAACAAATTCGGGGTGGTAGCTACACTCTCTAGTCCTACAGAAAACCTCAAGCAATTTATCATTTCCTTCATTTATCTTTTTACATTTTCAGTCTTCACTAGTCATTTTTGACTATGTTAGGCTTCTGTTTAATAAAAAAGAAACAAAGGAATTTTGTAAAGAATGGTGGGCATTGGGCTACTGAACGAGGCAGCAGGAACAAGAAATCACGAGGCCTTTTGCTTTTATCGCTAAACAACATAATGGATCAAACTGAGAACCCACCCAAAAGGAAAATGAAGCATAACATGGACAAAATACCAACATGCAAAATAACCAAAGTGTGACAAGTAAACATAAGCAAAAAAAAAAAAAAAAAAAGTAAATTATCAAAACGAGATGGTCCTAGTGTGAATTGTGAGATTGGTGGCTCTACAACTTGTAATTTAGTAGTTTTTACTCATATGGCCTATTATTCAATTCAAATACTAATTACATTGAAGCACATTTACTTATCAAGATGATCAGCTCTGAACATGATCCAGATGAGATGGTCTGTGTGCTGTTAATTTGGTGGCACTAAGTATAACAGTTTAGTTTAGTCTTATTTTTATGATAAACCATTTAAATGGATAGTCTCTTGTCCTAAGTAAGTGGATGTGGTTCATAAAGCTAACACTTATTGCTAATTGATTTATTTTTCTATCTAACACTTTACAAGCGATTTTACTGAAAAATTAGCTGTTCAAGGCTTTTCAAAATATTGTTGAAACAATCTGAAAGTTATTTTTTCTCATCCAAGAAATATAGTGGACCTATAGGCCCTTAATAATGCATATATTACAAATTTGGGTCTATTGTTGTTGACTTTAGTGCTTGGAGACTGATTCATTTTTTTTTTTTTTTTTTTAAAGAAAAACGTTCATACATAATCTGTAATAATTTATAAAACAAACGCAAAGATCTCAACCTCATTTATGTTGTTTTGGCATATTAGACCATGTTTCTCTTGTTGCCATTAAAATACAGACTTTTCTTTCTTGTTCCAGACATAAAAAAATGAATATTTCCAATGTGAACGCAGCTATTGCGTTTTTAGTCAACTTAACATATAAGTTGTTGTAACTACTAGCTGCATTGTGGAATAGGCCAGCTGCGTAATTGCCTATAACAGTTAACTCGTTAACTTTTTTAAAGTGCCCTTTAGTTTTCTTCCGCTGCTACTTTGGCAGGGACGGCATAAAGTGTCTCCATTCTTAAGCCCTAGCGCTGGGAAGGACGGCACCTTGTAGCGAGGAGAATTGCTGAAACGCCCATAACTCTTTCACGTGGCACTACTGAAAAGACGCAGTTGGCTCGAAGAATGGTGTTCCTGCGCACGATCAGCAAAAAGCTCTACGTTTCAACATTTTCCCAATCAAAGAGAAAACAGACTCGTGGATTTTTTTTCTATTCTGCTTTTTTCTGTTTTTATTGGATAGGGTTAGCTCGTAAACCTTGCCTGTAAATCCCTTAATGCTCATTCAACACAAAGTCAACGTCATCACGTCAACTGAGGCCCAAGAAACAGCGGAGTTTGTTTAATGCAAGAAAGGAAACGTCACGTGACGACCATACTGAATGGCTTTACACTTTGCTAAAATATTCTATGAACTCTTCACTGCATTGTTTCAATGACTAAGTTCGGTCAAGTAGAATAGTGAGGGATAGAGGGGGTTGAGAACCGAGGGGGGCAGCCAGAATCCATTATTTGCACGAGATTGAGGCCAGTCAAGCGTTCTTAACAGAGCAGACACAGATGAAGTGCAAACGCTCTGTGGTAACTTAGATGTGCTATTGCATGCCAGTTTCAAAACTGTCTCAACATTTTTAATTGATTTGTGAAAGTAAAACATGCAGTATGCATTTTATTCTAAAACTCACAAGTAAGCGTTGAGCATACACAATACAGACCACTTTAGTTGCAAGCAGACCACCAGTACACCGTGGAATTAGCTTTTACCTCAGATAAACAGCCGTGTCCATGCACTGTTGTGGACAACTCTTTCATTAGACAGCACAGACTTCTCTTCAAGGCATGTCTGCGTGCACAGTATGTGTAATGTGCAATCATCTGGTGGGACACACCTTTATGAAAAACCTTCATTCAATTTCTATACCGCTTAATCCAGTGTAGGGTCATGGGGACGTTGTAGTCTCACAGGAGGTATTTACACCCTGGCCAGGTTGCGAGTCCATCACAGGGCCATGAAACACTTTCCTTAAATCATTGCACTAACTGGTCAAAAGTTGAGAAGTGCCACTGAAAACACACATAAACAGGGTAAACACACTGTTATAAACAGTACACAGTTGGTTCATATGTCTTCATTTAAATGTTTTAAGCAAATATTTATTATGGTTCCTATATTTTGAGAGGTTTTAAGAAATCTATGATTATTAAATAGAAGCAACCTCTTATTGTAGATTTTTCTATACCAAGAAGCTTGCAGGCTGGGTTTTATCCCAGCTGTCATCAAGTAACAGGTAAAAGACAGAGTACAGCCCTGGGCTTTTACTGTCGTACTTTAACCAACAGCAGCCTCCATGAACCTGTGATGAAGGGGCAAATACTATGCATCTTCACATTCACAGTCAATTTAAAAATCAAGTTTTGAATTGTGGGAGGAGGCTTGAAGTCCCAAAGAAAATCTGCACAAGGACTTTGAAAACCTGCAAAATCCCCACCAAAAGCCCTCAGCTAGGGTCTTGCCCTCAGACTGCAGCACTAAACACCACTGCCAGTCTTATCTAGGTCTGCGAAAGAAGAATGAGGTGCATGCCATACAAAAAAGGGACTACAACAATGAAAAGATGGCACTCTGTATGCTAATCAGGTCAGTAGTAATAAGGTTAAGATTGCAACTCTAAGGGAAACATTGTAAACACTTTTTTAGAATTTATTTTTGTGAATTTAATCAGTCAACTTTTTAACAAAGTTATCAGCTTAACAAGAAAATCATAACATTTAACATCATTCATATTTGACTCATAAATCTTTGAATATGTTACAAAATTATATTTGAATATTGTAAACACAACCAAATGGAAAAGATCTGACTGAGCAAAATTTAACAGGGGAGCATGATGTTTCCAAGGAAACACATTTTAGCTAACATGTCCAATGAGAACTTAAACATTTAAAGGACGGAAACTATCTGAGAGCAATAAAGTCCAACATGTGAAACTTTATTAAATGCTGATAGCAAAAGACTTTATAGGCTATCAAAGGGGATAATTCTAATTTATAGCATCTCGTTTCAATTTCTTTGAACACTTTCACATCATTGGTGCAAATACATTCACATTAGCAGTAAGTGTCCACAAGAGGTCCAAGCTGAAATGTGCATCAGCAGCAGTTTTTACTCACTGTTCTTTAGTAATCTAACAATTACCTCCATGCAGATGGATGCACACAAAGAGTTCTTTGCTTATTAAGTGTGCTAAGTTATGTTATTTCCATCATTATATTATCTTATGATTAGAAATAATTCCATCCTCTCCCCAAATAAGCCTAAATTTTCTTTTCTTTCTTTGACGCTTTGAGGATGTTTGCATGTAAAATAAGTTATTTCAAGGAGTTTACATCAATCAGGTGTTTAAAAATGTTATATCAGACTGAAAATTTGGACAGAAATGTCCAGTTAGAGGCCTTTCACTTTCAATGATAATAAATACTGTTTTTCAGTAACATGTGACTTATAAGTTAATTTTGTTTGCAACCAAACTTGTTTTGTATTTGTAAAGCACAGCCTGAAGGGCTGTCATTATTAACCTCTTGCACATTATAGAAATCATTAAATTACTGGAATAAATACATGGAGATGCTAGTTAATGAGGATAAAGCATCATTTGCATATTAGTCTCATGATCTGATCTGTGATCTGCAAAGTCAAAAAGTAACTAAATTTGCAAGGAACTGTTCTAAGCAAAACAGAAAACACCAAAAACATAAGTCCAATATCCTTCATATATACATCTCAAATATCTTAAAATTGACCTCACATTGGCATTAAGGATTAAGGGGTCTTCAGGTTGTATGTCAATACCTCACACAAACATTTACTGGGCTCGTCATAGTTTGGGATTACCACTCATTTCACTTCAAAACAGGTGCTCAAAGAAAGCTTTTTCATGTGTTGTGAATAGTAACGTAGATAGAAAAGTTGTACGCCATGATCATAATTAAACAAATATGTAAAATGCATCACGTCTTCAAATCAAGCTCATAAAGTAAATGTGCGGAATTTAAGAGAGCTTGTGTCCATATTACAACACACACACTAATTACAGGCCAATTAAAACACAAATTGAGGTCAAATTTTTAAGTGAAAAAAAAAAATAAAGAGAGAAATCATTCTGACAAACACCTCTGAAAATCCTTTCATTAGAAACAATATCAAACAGCCATAACAAGGTTGAGGAATGTCCACGCTGCTTAAAAAGAGTTTGTGTCAGTGCTGGGAGAAAAGTGTTCTTCAGTGGATATTTTGTGATGTGAAAGTTGAAAAGCTGGACCTGCTAATATAAAGTCACCAGCCTACACTTTAGTTAAAGGCCTATTCAGAAAATTTGTCCAAATCTCCTGATACCATTTCGCATAATAGATGTTTATTTATTACGCAGTAAATATGAACAGTGGTAACATTAAAAAGGCTGCTGGATTTCTGAATGTCGCTTTTCTTTAAACACTGATATCCCAGAGGTTTTCTTTATAATAATAATGTTGATATTAACAAAGCAACTTTGCTTTCAGGTGGCGGAGCCTACAGAATCAGAGGGAAAAGTGATGTATCCCGAAGAAGATGCTGAAGGTGTGCTTACAAAACTGTTTGTGCTTCCTTTACTCTCAGCCTTGCTCAGGATCTTCTGATGTCCCAAGTCAGGTCCAGCCCCAGACCCGGCACCCCCACCTGTCCTTTGCCTACTGGACGAGAACCCAAGAGTCTGCTGGCGGCGGCCAGGTGAGCCTACTTCTTCCTGCTGTTTCCCATCTCGTGTACGGTCTCTGCAGCCTTTCCCTGAACCACAAGCTCCATGGCTTTTCTTTCCAGAAGGTCCATCTGGTTTGGGTGACCCCTCAGGCGAGTTGCCTCTACTACTGCTTCTTTTGTGTTCTGTCGGTCGCCTGAGTGCTTGAGGTTCATGCTCAAAGTCTGTGAGGGGGAAGTGAGGAAGGAGAACTGTGTGGCGTTCATACACGTTGGGGATTAGGGAGATGGTGGATGAGCGCCTTGGGCTCTTCCTTGGACTCGGCAACGGCGTCTCATCTATGAAGTTGATCACCTCATCGCGGCTGAAACAACGCAGTTCGTCTTCGTAGCGCTCCCCACCACATACCACTCGAGGCAGGTGCTTGAGGGAGTGCATGCTGTCCTCAGAGCGTCGCCGCTTTCGGTGAGGGTGATGATGGTGGTGGCTCTCCTCGTGGTAGGAGACCAGGCTGCTCCTGCGCCTCTCGCGGCGCGGCAAGGTGGAGCTGTAATGGGCACTCACTATCATGTCCTCGGTGGAGCCCCAACGGTGCAGGTATGAGGGGATCCGGTCGCTGGTCCACATGTCGGTTTCGTCGTGGGAGTATCTTCTTGTAGGGGGCACCTGGAGGAAAGAGACACATCACACACTCCAGTGTATAAAAAAACATGAACATTTATTTAAATACTAAAATGATTAGAATAAAAGTTCCTCATATTAGATAAGACACATGCTGAGGAACATTGCTGATTTTAATTTAATGCCATTATCAATTACCAAGCATAATACATGTAGGATTCTTTATCATGTCAAGTACAATGTAGTTTAACCCAGATTTCTCAAAGTGATTCCTTAATTGCATTGTGTAAATTTGTGGATTGGTCGCTGACATTTCTGAAAGAAATCCCACATGTAGTACATGTTTAAAATGCTTGTATAATCATGCATAAATAATCCCTCAGGATACATCTGAACTTCAACACAGATTGTATTCGTCTTCTATATTTTGAGATGAAAAATTTAATGATCTACAGTTGCCTACATGTTATACTCACATTCTGCTCTGACAACTATGCAAGAGACAGAGGGTTTGTCAAGGTGACGTCAAGAGCCTCAAGATTGATTTCAGCCTGCCCCCCTGTGGTGGCTTTCAGTAAATGCAGAGAAATGACACAGCAGATGATACAGTAGCATTGAATGTTTTAAGAGGAAGAGCTAACACTAGAGGGCAGCACAAGCTTTAGAATGAGATGCAGGACAGATTTGGAAGGATGGCTAAAAGGGGAGCCAATAAAGCTGAAAAAGCTTTATTCTGTAACCGGACCCTTTGAGAGGCACAGTAGTTCTGTGATGGAAGAACTACTTGATAAAGATCTGAAAAGTTTGACAGATTCATGCTCTACTAGAATAACTCTTATGTGCAACAGAAATAAGGCGACTGAATCCCAGTTCAGTCAGTTGTCCTGTGACAAACCAAAACGTAACTGTAAGTAATGTAACTTTCACAATCACACACAAGGGATGAGACAGCTGGATATTAATTTGTTGTATTGTGAATCTAGCACAGAGACAATGGATGGAGGAATGATTTGTTTAAATGGAGTGATGGCTACTGTACACATCTCTGTTTCAAGACTTTAAAAAAAGTCAAATTGAATAGATTAGATCTCCATTGGAACATTCGTGTCCATTACAATGTTGGACATCTGGGGTAATGGACCAATTTAAATAGCTTTTTTTTAAAAATCAAGTTGCATATAAAGACTTGGGCCTCAGGATGCCCTTGTCAAATTGTTTACTCCAAAGATGACACAGTATTACTGCATGATGCTTTATATAAGTTAATATTGTGCGGGTTGCATCGACTGGTCTGAAGTTACATATCCTCACCACAGTCTTCCAGGCCAAGTCAAGTCATTTATATTCTCACAATTTTTTTTAGCTACATGAATTATAAATGGACCAGAAGTCTGGATAATTAAAACAGTATTATAATTAAATTGAAATTTATTGGTTTTGTAGAATTGCCCTAGAAGGCTGCATGTCAGTTCGAGCTTTGTTGTTAATGCAGGCTGAAAATGAGTATTTTGCAACACCGCATCTGACTGGGATGGATGCTGGATCCAATGGACACAATGCTTTTTGGGCACAACATAAGCAGATGTTTATATTGCTTTCCAGAAGCCTTGAGGGATTCCTGAAATGCAGAATGTAAGTCAGTTACTACACTCTTACCGTTTTACACAATAACAATGTTTGACCTGCTGCTAGTAGATCCATGACTAAGACACGCTCTTTGGTAAATTAAGCAAATCTAATGTGTTGATGGAACTGCTGATGGTCATATTTACCAAACATTAGTCAGTCTGAGTGTCTTTTGGAATCACGTTTTTTTTTTTTTTTTTTTTTTAAAAAAAAAAAAAAAGAAAGTCCCCCCCAAAAAATCAGTGGTAAATCAGAGAAATAGCATCATCATATGTCTAATGCTTCTAGGAAATTCAATCAAAATACTGTTAATGCTGTTATAGGCACAAAAGGCCATTTCATGCACATTAGCAAGAAAATAAATTAAATAAAACGATAAAAATAAAAGAAATGAAGAAAATAAATAAAAAATATACCTGCAAATACTGCATTTTATCTTCCTGTTGTTCCCTCACTGGATACCCTTGCAGAACCCCCCTTTCTAAGGTAGAGAACTCATACTTGGCATTACGGTCTACCGTCACGATTTCAGGCGCCGAGCTATAGTCATATGGTCTGTCATATATTAAGTCGGCATGAATTCCTCCATCTTGGCTGTTTTCTGCAAAGTGCAGAAAAGCACGAGTGTCAGAATTAGAGAGCCACGGACTACATACACAAGACATACAGACAGACAGACGAAAAAGATAAGAGAGACAAGATCAATCGTTCTCTGATTTGTGGATTTTTTTCCTAAGTGTCTCCTCAGTAATACAAAATTTAATTTAAAAATAAGAGAATTTTGCCTAAAAAGTTGACAATAATTCCATATTTAATGCTTTAAACGGGTAAAAATAAACCAAAACAAAAAACCTCCTACTGGCTTTGGGAATTTATAAACACTGTTAAATGGTTGCATCAAGAATCTCAGGGCTTACATTGTTTAACAAAAGAAAGAATGTTGCTTATAATGACTCTTTAACCAAGATATTTTCCCAATTACTGCATTTATGTTCATTACAGATCAGTTGGAGATGAGTGTAAAATGCTGATCTTGAGGAAAATGCTGGTCGAAAGGATGAAAGATGAGAGCAGCTATTTCTACAGGTAGCTTTGCATGCAAGTCGGCAGCTTTGGAAGAACAGTAAACATTTTTTATACATACAACTGTGATGGGTTATACATGGCAAGCCCTCTGGAAAAAAGCAGAGAACTGGCAGTGTTAAATATCACACAGAATATGGACTGCCTTGTGTTTTATTTATGGCTCCTGTTGGACAATGAGTAGTTCTGAGGAAGGATGTCAAAAGAGGAAGAGGATCAAAAAGTTTAGAGGGTTAGAAGAAGGTGAGAAGGGGTTCAGATTGGGTTGAGTTTAAACAATGCCAATAGATTTTAAAAAGTCATTACAGTCATCAGTTTTCAAGAGGTTTAAATATCATGGACCCAGTTTAGAGTTTATCCAAGATTATCATGTGACCTAATTGTGGAACCAGATTTTGTTAAAGTGTCTGTGTTTCTGGTGAAATGTTTTACTTTCATCCCCCTACATGTGTATTTGTGATAAACGTACTCCTTTTCATTTCTGTTCACCTGAAATTCACTAAACCCTGTTTAATCAGTGCTCCTGCCTTAAAGGAGAACTTCGCTTTTTTTTAACCTGGGGTCTGTTGTCATCTTTCCTTCCATACATGTGAGTGATGTA
>JBAMHX010000015.1:17584715-17607383 GCA_037177515.1 Pseudomugil tenellus
ATATATCATCTACACAAATCAGAGGGGTTACAGCTGGAATGAGCCTTCTTGGTTACTCTGCCTTGTTACGTTATCTTGTTATGTTGACATCAAAAGATGGAAACAGATTGAGTGCAGATGTGGCTTTGTACTATTCAGCGCTGGGAAATGAATCCATGCAAAATAATTGTGATGCTCGTAAAAGTATCATTATTTCTTTGACAATCATATCCACATATTGTGATCCTTATGATTGTTGTGTTTTCTTAGCTGCTTTCAGATGTTTACTCTCTTTCCAGGTGTAGCACCTTGCTGTTTAGTGTTTAGACTCAACTGCAGTCTCTGTGGGTTTCCATCTTTTGTTACGCTCTCCCCTTTGCTCTCTTTTCTCATCTCTCCTCTTTCCACCTTTTTTCTTATCCTGTTACTGTAGTATAGTCCAGCACTGATAAGTTCTTTTTTTTTTACAATTTAAAATAAAAAATAAAGTTCAAACAAAATATTCATAAATAATAACATTTAATAAAAATAAACTCCAACAGTAGTTTCTCCTGATGATGTTACCAGCACTATTTAAAAGAAGTTATCTAGTTGACACACCTCTTTAAAATATTTTACATAATTAAACAAAAGATCTTTCTTTGATGGGAGCAGTGGTTTGTAGAAAAAAGGGTTGTAGCTCATGGAGAGCAAAGACTGGCACATGCAGACTGAGATAACAGCAAATCAAGTCCCAAGTTTAGAAGATTTGGAACAAGTGTGCTTACAAAAAAATCCAGTAGAAAGTCAGAAAACAATAAAGATACATTATATTGTTTAGTATTATGTTAAACCCATTTACCACGACATATATTTCTAGGTGGTCTAAAACAAGCAGAAGGTTTGCATCAAATAATGTCCAAGATCCTATTCTGTATGGAGAAAGCTCTTCTGAGGCAACTTGCTTTTATAAAGCTAGGCTGGTTTGTTTTGATGCATCACAAACAATTAGCCTTGAGCTTTCTGCAGGCTCTTGAATCCACCGAGAAACCCTGTGAATTAACATGTTAAAAAAATAAATGAGAAGCTGAGGGAGGAATTTGCAAACCAATGCTAACACTGTAAAACAGCACTTAATCTCCAACTCAAGATTCCAGATTGTATTTACTTGTTACACAATGCAACGTTGCATAATAAAAGTAAAGACACAGCCGCTCAAGTCACTAAAACAAAACTATTTAAACCCAAATGGGACTAAATTAGTCAAAGAAGGGATAGGATGTCTTTAGCAAACTTGCATCAGCAAGTAAACGTGTTGGTTTTAGTTAAACTAGCTATTTTTTAGTAGTCAGTTCAGATAAAAATGAATAATTCAAATAATGACCCTCTCTACCCTCACTGTCTTTGACCTTAATAGAGAGAATGTTGGAGCAAATCCACTGTAACACATCTCAACATTTAGAAGAAGCTCTGATGTGGATTTGGTGCAGATGGGAAAATTACCTCAGAAAATGTAGTTATTTTTAATTTTTTGTTTCAAGACAATATTATACATATTTATTGTGATTAACACCAGTTAATTAGACTGACTGTCAAATAAGCAACCATTTTTAACAACAATCCTTTGAGTTAAACACTCACCAGTATGGGGAAGCCTGTCAGAAAGTCATATATGAAGACAATGCCACTGATGAGGTATGTGATCTGCAGAGACGTCTTGAGAGGTTCTGATCCATCGATGGATGATCGACGCTTCCCCTGAGCATCCTCCACCACTATTGTGGGGACATTGAACTTGTTCTTGTCAGCCTTGTGGCCTGCCTGAATGGAGAAGGTTTGGAAAAGAGCAATGCCGATGCAAATGACTCCCATTGTCACACTGCCACCGATCAGCAGCAGAAAACATACACCAAAGCCCAGGCCGATCTCTGTCACGATGAATCTGCAGTCTGAGGTGTAGAAGCGGTCAATGGTGTCATGCCAGCCAACTGCTGGGAGTGTGGACAGGATAAAAGACACCATCCAGATGCCCATCACGGTGTGCACTGCCTGCTTCTTGGTGTTACTCAACCTGGAAGCACAATGAAAGATTTTTTGCATCTTGTCAGTTGAACTGTTATAAGGATTTTAGGTCTTCTTTTGTGTTGTGCAGGCCCTGTAGCTCAGTGGTTCTTAAACTGTTTGAGCTATGATCCTCGAGATTACATACATTTGATTGAATTGATTTATTGTTACACAATCTGCGTTTTCGCTTATGTCACTCGTTTGACATATGTGACCCTTAAATTGCCAGGATTACATCAGCCATCAGAATATGTGAATTCACTGTACCTTCTTTAGGATAAACTCATATTTCAATTTCCCCACTGAGATAAAGTTTTTCTTATTCAAGTTATTAGTTTCATGCAAGACGTTGCTCACCTTTCAAGACATACATTATGCAGAGAAATGCAGACTAGTGCACCCAGTCACAGATTCTGATGGGTGACAGATTTTATTGTAACAACAGCAGCAACTTCTTTAACTGATTTGGAGATTTTACTGTTACAGCAGAGGCTAAAAGTTATCAGCATGTCAAAGACACTTCAAACTAAATAGAAGCTCAAAAATATGCACGTAAAAAGATTGATAGTTTTTTTGCATATCAATATATTGTCTCTTAAAAATATATTGCGATATGTCGATATTTTCTAACAGCCCTAGAATAGATCAATGATATAGTAGCTAAATGCCAGGGACAAAAGGTGAATTACATGCACAGTGTTATGAAGCCAGATTCCTATTTAATAAGTAAATTAAAAAAAAAAAATCTGTTGCACACTTTGGGTCCTGTCTCGTAATACCTTCATAAAATCTATGAGCTTTGCGCTATTCTCATGCAACTTGGTACAGTTGTATTTAAGATGTTGTTGAATGTAAGTAGTGGCATATTTATGCATAGAGTCTATATTTACTGTGAAAACAATCAGGCATGGATATAAATGAAAACATTTCCATTAGTTTATGACAGTTTGCTTAGGCTGAACATTCACAATCTTTCTGACATTGGAAATACATTCTGTCAGAAGATTACATTTCAAGACAGTGCGACCTGATTATGTTTGAGCTAATTTAGTTGTTGCTTAGTTTGGTTATCGATTGAATTTTGGGTGGGTCTGTTTAGATGAATCACATCCAAAAACCTTACAGGTCAACCAGGTAATATAGCATGTTCTATACTGTATCCTAACTTTGTTATCTTTGTGTTAATGTCTTAGAAAATTAATGTGCTAATTTTACACAAAATGTTTAATTTTGACAACACTGATAAAAATCCCAAATGTACTTGATAAATGTAAGCAATATAGTTTTTGAACATATCTCACAATCTCTTGAAATAATCTTTCAATTGAAAGTTTCAGAACCACAGCTAATAGAAATTGAAAGTAAAGGGTTGACCTTGACTTTTATATAAAAGGCAAAACTTCCAGCCTGTTTGTTATATTTATACGTTATACAACGTTCCAAAAAGACAAAGCCCAATTCAGTGCATGTATGAAAAACTATGCTTTACTACAATGTCTATTTTCATTGAAAGCTTTTGAACTGAAAAACTAAAAAACAGCATTAGTAGGAAAGTCTGTTTTCATTAAGAGGGGAGAGATGGTAAGCGTTTTTTTAAGCAGATGTAGACTTTATATAAGTATACCCAACTTTATTCACTGTTACTACAAAATGGAAAATTTTTGCAAGTAACCTGAAAAAGTTTTATTCGACAGAGTCATTGTTAGAATAAACTGGAGATTAATGTGGAGAGAAATCAATTCTTTGTGAGGGCAAAAGATTGCTTTTCACATGCCTCGGTCTATTTGTCAACTAGGTCCATTTCATCTCACCTCCAAGTAACTGTTACGATGAAGAATTTCTCAATTTGTTTG
The DNA here is from genome assembly GCA_037177515.1 of Pseudomugil tenellus. Lineage (NCBI taxonomy): Eukaryota > Metazoa > Chordata > Actinopteri > Atheriniformes > Pseudomugilidae > Pseudomugil > Pseudomugil tenellus. Next base: position 17,588,591 of record JBAMHX010000015.1, read on the forward strand.
TGGCTGTATCCTGCACTTCAGAAAATATGGTACAGATTGGTTTTTAATTTCCAAGACTTCTTGAAAGACTGCTATCCTGCCAAGACATTTACAAGTAAAGTAGCGCTGAGCTGTTCAATGCATTACCGACAAATCGTTTGTTTAGGCAAACATGCATATGTCAATATTTGGAGAAAATTGCGATAAATTTCCCATTAGAAATAAAAATTCCTATATATTGGATAGGAAGACTGCAGTTTGGAATCGGTGTGCAACCTCGATGACTGGAAGTCAAACTGCCTTTGTGGTAATTATGAATTGTATATAACTCCAGGGAGGCATAATGTCAAAGTGAAAGTCCATGATCTGGGGTTTAGGAGAGCATGGGTGAAAGACAACAAACTATAGTACCCAAATGCATCAGCATCAAATTATGAGACAAATTTATATAGTAAAAATAATATAAATTCATATAATAGTTATAAATTGTCTCAGGGTATTTTCATCTGTCATTGTAACTTCAGTTCCGCATATATTCATTTTTCTTAGAAAAAAATTTAATCAATTAAGTGTCATATAGACAGGCAGATATAAAGTGTTTCTTCTGCTTAATTTGTGTTGCTAAAGGATGCACTGTTTATCCTCTGCTTAGTGTCAGTTGTCCTTGAGCAATTTAACTGGATAGTCAATCTGCCTACCCAAGAGAATGAAAGCACATGTTGCCTTTCTTCCTAAACGTCTCATAAGAATCCTTCAGAGTAGGACTGTATAGATGAAGTGCATATATTTTTACATGAGAAAATTAGTCAAAATATATTCAAATAATATTTTTTAATATCCTGAAGTATTCTGTTACATGTATTAATAGAGTATGAATGAGACACAGGGGGCAGCAGTCATCTCTATATTTGCACTGTGGCTTTTTGCAAAGACAAGTAGGTCTTGTTGTCACAGTGAGTAATAATGCTAGCCTTTCCTGAATGTGCCTGAGGTACATGGGGAGGTTACGTCACCAAGTTGTATGAATCTATTACCAGAGAGAGAAAGCATTGCAAGACAAATAACTCCTATGAGATAGTTAATACAGGGTGATGAAAACAGCTGCCTAAGTACAATGCTGGAATTTATAATTCAGGGTTTCAGTGTATGTTAATGTCAGAGACAAAGCAGCAATGCTAGCTCAGCAGGGTAAATGCGAAGTAAGTTAAATGAAACATAAAAAGCAATTACATACATAACTACCTGAGTTTTACATCCACCATATGATTGGTACAACTGACTTGAAAACAAAAGGACAAACCACAAAGGAAAAAAATATATACTTCCAGCCATAAGATGAAAGAATATATAGTGTGATTAACAAAGGGATAGACGAGAACGATAAGAAGCATTTGAGTAAAGCCTGATATCTCTGTGGGTATCTGCCAATAGTGACAGCTGCACAGGCACTGTAGATAGCGAGACTGGGCATAGATTTAAAAGGAAGTTTGCATATCTTATTTGAACGTCTGCTTATCTGCAAAATTGAGCATCTGTAGGCCTGATGCCATAGGCAGCGCAATTATCCTTTGTTTTTCATCAGGGGAGAGAAGATGGAGGCAACAGAATCTTTATTATATACACCACATCTTAAGTCTTGGCAAAATTTCAGGGATCCATATGGCGACTAGTACGTTTTATGTTTATATAAATGCTTATTTAATGTATTTTGGCTGTATTTGTTGCATCATTTGCTCTAGAAATGCTCTAGTGATGCCGGTGTCTGTTTTTTTTCCAGCTGACAGGTTTATGAAATAACCCAACCTCTTGATATGAAATACATGCTAAATATTCAAGTAAAGACTGATTTTATTTGGCTTTAAAAAGTACCCTTGCGAACAGAGTAAAACTGGCAATTGGCTACAAGACTGTAGGTTATGCGCTTTGCACCGGTGTATTTAAAGACCCCATCACGCATCAAAAGTTTAGGGCATCTTGCCTTCACCCTGCAATAATTTGGGAGTATATAAGTCACACTTGACTATAAGTCGCAGGTACAGTCAAATGATTAAAAAAAGTGTGAATTATTGTCCGGAAAATAGGGTAGTTTTTATTGGATAACATACATGACAAAAGCTTAAACTAATCATTGAATTGTGCTAAAATATATTTTACATATGCTGCTTTCAAATTATTTTCAGCAAGTCTTATTATGGTCAGCATGGGCATATTTCCGAATGTAAATACAGCATCAAATTATTTTTCAAAGGAAGCAGCAATGCTACTAGAACATCTGATTCTGTGTGAACAGCAGATGTCCTTGTAGTCTGACAGGACTAAGACTGTGTTAGTGTTGTTAATGTGTGCCAAACCTCATTTGTCACATTCAGCGTTTTGAGAAGCCACATAAAGGTAGAAATCCACATTAGCAGATGCTCATTCTAGGGAGTTTGACCTGATATTACCCTAAATAACTCCAACCAGCAGATATGGAGGTATGAGAAATTTCAATTGGTGCAGAACATCCCACTTGAAAACTGAAAAAAAACTCATAATATGTCTTGATTGAAGACACGTGTTACTTTCTTTGCTCTGTGTTGAACTGTAGGAGATACACTGAGCAACATTTTAAATCTCAAAATACAAAATACTGCATATGCTCTCACTTTCCTCACACCTATTCTGGAGATAATCCCAAGAAAATAGCAACCATTTTTCAGCACAGAAGTAAAAAGTCCATTTAAATTTGCAAGTAGAGCAAGCAAAAATCAGTCAGAGCTAAAATGTGCATAAAGTAGTAAAAGACTGACCACAATAAATTAAACCCATGCTACTTCCTCAAATTCCCTACCCTTTGAAAACCTCTGTATGCACAAAATAATCTACCATAATTAAACTTTTATATATTTTTAATATGCATTTATTTTTGCATTCTTTTTCAAAATGTTTATGTAAATAATTCCATTACCTATTGAAAAAAGTGGCTATAGGGCATCAACAGCGTTTGGAGTCGAACCTCCTACAAGTTGTCCGTTGCCTGCATACTCTCGGTCTAGATTACCGGCAGCATGTTGGATTTGTTTCCAGTGATAGCTAGATTCCATAAATGGGATCTTCAACTCTCACTGGGGAGTTTTGTAAGTATGAAGTGGCTGGGATGAGAACTTACATTAAAATCTGAGACCATGGTCATCTGCTGGATGAGAAAATGAGAGCCTATCCCAATGGGGTAGTGCAAGTATCTCATTATCTTGGTATGCGGCATTGGCAGTAATGCGGACTCAGCAGACTCCACTGTTCTGGTGAAGAAGGAGCTAATCTCAAAGAAAAAGCTCTTGATTTACCAGTCAATCTATGTTCCTACCCCACAAGCTGTGGGCAGTGACCAAGAGAATGACAATTAAAGCTGCTTAAATGAGTTTCCTCTGGAGAGTGGCTAGACTATCATCAAGGGATAAGGTGAGGGGCTTAGCCATCCAGGAGGGGCTTAGAGTAGGCCTGCTGTTCCTCCACATCAAGTGGACCCAGATGAGGTGGCTTGAGCATCTGGTCATGATCCTCCCTGGATGCCTCTCCAGGCATGTTTTCTGGGGCATGTCACTCTATTAGGAGACTCCATGAATGATCCAGGACACACTGGAGGAACAATGTCTTTCACCTGCCCAGGGAATGCATTGGAATTCCCCTGAAGGGAGCTTGAAGCAATGACTTGTGAAAGGGAATTATGGGCTTTTAGTTTGGGCTACTGACCTCGCGATCCAACTATGCATAAGCAGAGGAGAATGAATAGTTGGATGGGAACAAGAAAAAGAACAAGTAGTTTGACAAAAAGGACAACTGCCTCTGTTGAGGGCAGAAGAAGTATGGGAGAAAATTTCTGGATGAGTCAATGTGGAAGTTGGAATACAGTGGTCGTCTGACTTTATTTATAACTTTATGTTAAATTTATGTCAACTCTAAAACTGAAGCAAGTGGTTTAAAACTATGGTGAACAGCATAAAAACAAAATAATATCTCGGTCCGAACCCACTGGGGAAAATAATATGGACCAAACTTGAGATTTAAGAAAGTTAATGCAGATTTATTGGCAATGACAGAGCATCTCTAGATTTGTTCTTACACTAGCTTATTTAAAATGCAATCATTTAGTGACAATTTCTATATCTACTTATTTACGTTGTTTTACCAAAGTGTACGTTCTCTCACCTGAAATGCTGATTTTCAAGAGAGACAGAAAGAGATCCTTTTTAATGTGCAGTAAAGCATAGAGCTCTACACTTTATTCCTATATGGAATTATGATTCCAGATGCTCCAAAATGTTCTGTGTTGCCACTAATCTAATATATTAAATGAGAAAAAATAAACTATTGCCATGCAAAACTCATATCTTGCTGTAACATCACCCCACATCCACAGTGTGTGAAATTTCAATATACCATAACCTGCTTACTGGAACATACCCAATGCTTCCTTGGCAAATATACCTATTGCCTTACTACAGGTAGAAGAAGGCCTCTTTTTCAGCCAGAACAAGCATACACCTACGTGCCTTCTGGTCAAGTTTGTGGCAGCATTGGCAATCTGCATGTTTATTTTTGGCTGTGAAAGTAGTTTATTTCACACTACAGGTGTTTTTGTTTTTAAGTAGAGCAAAGGTAGTATGCCATATTTGGATTCAAACACCTTCTCAAAGACACATATAACATCTATCAAATCATAAACCTTGAACAAAGCCATAATAATCACTAAATGAAAAGACTGTACAAAAAAGGAAATAAGGGTCAATTATCTTCAATACCTGGTATAGTAGTATAAATTTATCAATGTGGATTGCTTTAATAAATTAAATTCTTTAAAATTCAAGTGATCTTTAAGAAGATAACATATACATAACACATGGTTCCCACAAATAAGATTATTATCAAACCCTAATATCATACCTGTAGTTAACAGGCCAGCGGACCATCCACATGCGATGATAGGACAATGAAGTGACAGAGAAGCAGGTTACCAGTGTGAGGGTATAGAAGGTGGAGACAAACACCTTGCACAGCCCCTCATTCCACTCGTAGTTGGAGTGCTGGCGCCGCAGTGTTATGACACAGTACATGGTGATGGGGATGGCCATGTTGAGGATGTGTGTGCCTGCCAGGGTGCAGATGAGGAACTCCAGTGGCTTCCACTTTTTCTGTTTGGCACTGACACTAAGGATGCTCCAAGTGTTGGCAAGGATGGAGACGCCTGAGCAGACCAGCCAAGCCAGCGTATTGGCGTTGATAACGTCATCCTTCATGGTGGTTACCTCATCCACCATATTGTAGTGGGGCAGCGCAGAGCCTGGTGGACTGCAAGGAACTGTTGGCAAGAGCAGGTACACAAGGAAAAGGAGGTGGTGATAATGGGTAGGAGGGGACACAAGGTGTTGAGCAATGCAGGCATCCTATCTGGATGGGCGTGTTCTCTCCATGGGATGAGCACGGAGGGGAGAGGATGCGGTCGTGGTGCAACAGTGGAATGCTAGAAGCGAAAGAACACAGGGCTGAGTCAGTTTCCTTAAGTAAAGCTGCAGAGGAAAAAAAGAGAGAGAAAAAGAAAAGGGAATAACATAAGCACTGAGAACAGAGGAGTAAATATATGCGATAGAAATATCAATTATCAATTCATATATAACCCGTTGCCATTCATAATTACCCATTTGTAATATGAGGTTGAGTAAAATGACAAAAACTTCTGTGGTACTCTTTCTGCATTAAGCTATTTATGTTATAATGTTAACATAACTTGAAAGGAAGACCCATTTTAGGATAGCTGCACAAACTACAGTTATAGGAAAAAAGTTGATTAATTTGCAAATTTGACAAAACTATCAAGGACAATGAGAAATGATAAAAGGCAATCTGACACAATATTAAATATAAATAAATATACCAGTTTTTACATTCAATAAATTAAATGAGTGAGTAGAATAGTAGTTCTCAATAACTTTTCCTTTAAGACCCTAAACACGTCACAGCTGTATTACAACCTATGTTTATTTCCTTCCATAAAACACTACAAAGCTATTATATTCCTCAAATTAGGGATGAGATATCAGTTGTGCTTCTAACACAACATGTGACAGACTTTAGTTTATAATTGTTAGAGGTGCATTAAAGGCTAGTTTGGAAAGTATGAGACCCAAGCTAGATGGGAGAAAATAACCTCTACAATTGTGTTTAAACAGTCTGGGTACAGCAGTACGTCAACTGACAATGTGTGAATATGTTGTTCTTGAAAATAATTATTTGGAATTTAAATAGAATGAAGACGAGCAAACTCATCTTCACAGGTTAAATATTTCACACACTTGAGACTGGGAATAAAGAAAATGTTCATTATGAAGTATGTGTCACTGTTAACAAAACAGAACTTATTTCCCTCCAGGATCAGGTTCAGAGGTCTTCGGTGCATAAAGTAACATTGACAGTGCCTGTGAATATTTTCTGAATTAATATTATCTTCATGTGGAAGTTGTTGTAGCTACCCTTTTGAGATGTTTACCTCTATCTCTGTACTACATAAATTTGTGAACAAAGACCATCTTTGCACCGTAAATGTCTGATTAAACGTCCAGTAACCCCTTTTTATTTTGCTGTTGAAAGTGTTAGTTGTGTCTGCTAAGTATGTCACTTTATCCAAAAACACAGTCAGCTGTAGTGTTGAAACAATTGGCTGTCAGGACAATGCAAACTGCAACTATGCTGCATGCTGAAATTGAAGCGGGCCTTCTCTGTAAGTGCATCTAAACTCTGAAACAGCTTACTGTTGCTTAATCATCAGTCTCCCTCGCTGTTCACTTTTAACTCGTTTTAAGACTAATTCATACTTATTGGTTTTTAACCCATCTAAGAGTTGATCTTATTTGCTTCTATTGGCTTTTATTTTTGTTATATCCCCTAACACGGATTGTCGGTTATATTATGGTTTTATCACGATAGCCACCGCTGCTGGATATCCTTTGTGTGATTGTGTTAACTCAAACAATTTTGACATTTGGATTTTGATATTCTGCATACCCGTTTAAGTCCCCAAAAAGACGACCTGTATCGAATTTCAGCATTTTGGGATTTATGGTTTTCTCACTAGGTGGTGCAGCATTTTTGCCTATATCTCTGGAACTGTTTCTCTCATTGACTTCAAATCAAGTGCAAATAAGAATTCATAACCTCAGGATGCATCCTGTCCTGATGTCATAACTGTCTGGTTCAAAGTTTTAACACCGGGTGAGCTTTGTGAATGAACGGCTTTATATTATTGTATTGTGTCTATTTGAGGATTGAGGTGTCCGGGGATATACCCCTAGCAGTCGCTTCCAACAGCACAGGCTTTGTTTTTATTTGTTTGTATTAATTGGGTCTTAATTATTTATTTCATCTTATTTTATTAACTATTTTAATTTTACAGCAATTTTATACACTGTACAGCACTCTGTGTAGCCATAACTGGTGTTAAAAGGGCTTTAAAAATAAACTGATTTGATTTTATTCTTATTTGTCTATTTTATGCTTATCTCTGTTCTTCATCACTAGGTCATCACTACAAGTCTACAAAAATATAATTCTCAAAAACTTTATAAAGAATAAAAGCAATTTATTATAATGAGTAGCTGGGAAAAAATCAATAGAAGTATAATTAAATTAATCAATACATTTTAATGGAAGAATTTTAATACTCAACAGTGTGTCGAGTCATCGAATCAGTATGAATGAATAAAGCAACATTTTGCCTTGCACAGCATATAAGTTCAACAAGACTGATAAACTAAAGCAATGTTGTTATGAGCAGGGATAAAAGAAGACAGATTACCAGATGCAAAAGATCAATGGTAATTTCTTACATCATACAGTAATTATTATAAGGACAACTTTGGTTCCTCTACTTTGCAGTAAAAAAAATGGCACATTTATTTCATGTCTTTTGGTTTGTCCAAATAATTATATGTTGTAGGTAGGACCACTGAGTGGGGGCACTGAAACTGGTAAGTGTACTGTCACTATCAACCTGTCTTTTCTGTAACCCAGAATCTGGTTTCCTGTAACACCTTACATGTAGTCTCACCACTGGTTTAAGTTTAAAATGAGTCAGTGTAATAGACATAATCAGACTTTGATTACAGAACTTCTGGTTAGGAGACAACTCAAGATCTGTGTTTCATATTTGGAAAGCAAGGAATACAAAAGGAAACCATCTCCTACTCGAGGGATACACACACTCGCATGCACCTCCTCTCTCATAACACTTTTTGCAATTCAACAAAGCAAAATATAAAGAAAACTAAAGATTTAAAAGGAAATTAATGATTCCACTGTTCCATCCTATGACCAAGGGATTATGGTGCATAACATGGACAAAGCTAAGCCCAGGTGCAGTGTCACTTCTGTGTTTGTCTGCACTCAAACCACAATAATTTACAATGAAGAGGTTTAAGGAAAATATACTGTGTTCATACTCACACACATATCAAACCAGTCTGAGATATAAAAAGAATGACTCATTGCTTCATAGATCCAGGATTCCCCAGGCATCTAAACAAAATCCAGAGCTGAATCAAACAAACACTGCCACAGTGACACCTTGATCCAAAATCATCCCACTCCTCCCAGTCAAACTCGTCCCATGAGGTGAAAAACAGGGAAATACAGTAAAGCTATTTTGGGTTGAGAAGTAACAAAGACAGATGAAGCCAAGGCATGTTAGTCATAGAAATACAAAAAATACAAAGTTTTCTTAATATAAGTTGTGGTGATAACAGTGAGGGTCATTTCTGTCAGAAATACAACTGCAAATATAGCCCATGATTTGTTTTATTTATTATATAAAAAAATATAAAAAAATGACTATTCAACATCTTTACAGGATTTTTGTCATTACTGCTGCATTCATTCTCTGATTATCTTGACATTTCCTTTTTACTTTGTTATTCTGACCCATTCTCTTACATATTGTTTAACTGCAGTCCAGGAAAACATTTTTAGTGAAGTAAATCCATTTTTCCCTGCATGATCTGCAGTTGCATCTTTTTGACATACAATTTCTGAGACTATTTGCATCTTTATAGGGAAAAAAAATGTCCAAAAATCTTGTTTTTACGCTATTTCATACCTGTTTTCTACCGTATTGTAGATACAATAATAAAACAACTTTAAATAGAAAAAACAGGCTTAATACCATGAGTCATTAATTAGCCTTACAAAAATTGCAAGTTCAGCATGATTCAAGAACTGTGGGATTATCTTGACAGAGAAAGTATTAAATGCAGTCAACTTTCAAATAAGTTTTCAAGAAGCCTTGAGAACTATTCCTGTAAAAATATTTGGTGTTTCCCAGACTAATGTGTGGTGCAGTGCCACAGAATCAACTCCACACCACAAATTGTACCCCAAGGTGATTTTGAAAAAAATGTAAAAATTGCCCTATTCATTCCTAGCTTTATTTTTCTCCATCATTCTTTATTTTGCATGCACACATAGGAGAACAGAGAGAAAAAGAGCATGAATACATGCTATTGGTGCGAAAAAAAACCCCCACAGATATTAATATTAGAATAACGTACCCGATCCACATCCTGACCAATCATTTTAAAAATCAGGCTATGTTACTAATGATCTTTATCATAGACTTATTGGCTTATGGAAAACTAAGATCTGGATTTAAAACAAAAAAGTAAATGGGGAGCCCTACCAACTATGTTTAAACATGCTGCACTTGGTGTATTTTTCTCACTTTTTAATTCCGCATTACAATCCCTTATTACTTCTATTTAAATAATGCATCACATATGCTCTCATATGATTTTATCCTTTTAAGAAAAAACTTTAAGCCAGTGCCATCCTCTGTAAAGGCCATATAAGTGGTCGCAGAGGTGTTGCACCTCTCACATTAGTAGTGGTACAACAAGAACAGAAGGTAGTAGCTGTAGCACTGGTTCTATTTAAACGCTTGACTGACGGGCCTCCTAACTACAGCAGCACTAACAGCTCGATCACACATAATCCCGTGGGCCTCCAAGCCAAATCTGTCCTCTACTCAAGGGAAATCAGTCATGGCAATTCATACACACAGTGTAGACTCTCTCTTTTTATACCCAAGATACTGAATGTTAAATGAGTGGCACAGATTCACTGTGGCACTGATACAAGGAGTGTTGAAAAGCAAAAACGGGTCATCTTTTTAACAATAACTCATTTTACACTTTTCTTGACTTTCATACACTGGCGTTAAAAGCAAAAATGGGGAATGCATAGTTAGAATAAATTATATTTTAATCTTGTGAAATTTTCCTGTAGGGTCTCAAACATTTTTGGGCACAACCGGAAGAAATCCCGGACTTTTGCTAACTTGATACATTTATAAAAACACTAGTGCAGTGAGGTTTTTATAGGGTGATAAAGTTTTGTAATGTTCGTTGTTTCTAGACAGTTTAGAATACCTGTTTATACATACAAAACAGAGGTCATCATTCTCCGAGCAGCAGAAACATTTATAAGCCACTCTAAAAGCATTAGCAGTCAACGTTAAAACATTTAGACAGTGGACATGAACACTGACAAGGGCAGTTGCAGCCAGTCCATCAGTGGCTGTAACCTCAATCCTCCATCTCCAACATTGCTGTGAACACTGTATAAACCGTTTTCAAAGTTGTGGTAGCTAGTGTGCAACAATTCTAACTACAGACACAAACACTGACAGAGTGCTTGTGAAAAGTAACGATGGCCACAAACTGAAACCTCCAACTCCAAAGAAGTTGTGAGCACCCAGAATGTGGCATCATATTTTCTTAGCTATTTTGAATGGTGCAGCAATGTGTTCTGAGAGTTTCAGCCATTCTTGGTTGTGGTTGCAATCACAGCAACCAATACAGCTCGGCACCACTTAAAGCAAAGTTAGCTTGTTTCAGTGGACAATCTTACTCCATAACAAAAGGACAGAGCCTGAGAGGTCATTGGTTCACACCGATACTCATAGCTGACCAGTCATAATTTAAGATTGAAAATATTTGGAGATAGTTTTATTATTTTTTTTAAACAAGATGGTGTTCCATAAAGAAAGACCCTTATTAAGGTACCAATCATTCATTAAGGTGAAACCAGCTGTGATAGCAAAAGAGCAATCTCTCAAGTTTTTCTCATGTTTATTGAGGCATTAGAGTAAAACTGGATGCACAAACCTGCTATAAATGTTCAGAAATAAAATAGAGTGATCAAACAAACAGTTTAAAATATTTTTTAATATTTGGCACCTTATATCTAACTTAATGTAAAAAAACAAAAAAATGTAATTCATATTGTGATCAATTAAAGTTTTTAAGAAAAATATTGTACAAGCATATTGTGCATGTCTAAAAAACATTACATTTTAGAGGAAAACCAAAACCATATATCACCACAAATAAAAAGATCAAAAGAAATACTGTCAAGCACTTTGTTTGTTTGTTTCAATACAAATTGAGCAAAAATAACACTTTTGCATTTTTCAAATTTTGGATGCTGTCAAAAGGTATCAACAGTCTCATTATAGCGGAGATCTGGAAAAGTTTGTTGAGAAAAGTGAAAACGTGAATGAAGGCAGAATAATCTATTAAAACAGGATAAAAATATACAGGCACATCTAAAAAAAATAACATGACAAAATGTAATGTTTTTTTAAAGTTAGATTTTCATATTTGCAACTATATTTAATTTAGTATATCTAAACAGAAATGTTGTAGGCATTGTGTTCATGTAAGGAAACATTTGTACACAAGAATAGGTCTAAATCCAGTATTTTAAAATAATAGAATATTTGTACTTACTTAAAAATTGTTCAGTTACAAATTGTTCAAAGTACTTTAACTGATTAGTCTGAAACTTCTGTAATCATGGGAAAGATTTCTGGCCTTACAGATGCACAAAAAAAATCATTAGCTTACCCCACCAGGAAAGGCAACCTCAGAAGATAACTGCCAAGAAAGCTCAAGAGCACTTCTGGCATCACTCAGACAGCAGGAATCTATGACTGCAAGGTTTTGTAAAGTCAAATTGCTTTCTTAGAAATTTTCTTCAAGCTCCAAGAAAAAATGCATAGATGGCTTTAAAATTTTTAGTAAAATAGCTTGTCTTAATGGTTAACCAGATATTTCCACTCATTATTATAAATCTACAACCTTTTCTTTCTCTCTGTCAAAATCAGAAAACTGATGTTTGCATGTTATTGTCTGGGATGATTTAGTTGAAACGCTCACACAATAGTCAGTTTATAAGAAGTGACAAATCTAACAGGAATGAAGGAGTTAAGAATGAAAGATAGATTAAAGTTTATTAAGATGCTAGCTTGATTTTATAGATCAATAAAAAGGACACAGAAGAAAAACTTTTCATTTCTACAATAACCATAACTGTCCAATGAATATTATGAATAATGATTAGCATGAACTATAATATTAAACTTATAATGAACTAATATCATACTTTGCCATTTTGTTTTAAAGGTAACATTCATTTTGCACTCAATAATTTATAAGAATCTCCTTTAGTACATGAGAGATTAGGTTGACCCTCAAACACCAACACCATTAATCTTATTAATTCACATTGAGAGTTCATTATCTAGTTATCAATAACCCGCCCATACATATTCCTTTTATGTGACAAATCATCAGCAGAACTAACATCACTCTATCAAGTTAATATTAAGAAAGAGGTATTCCTGTGAGACAATTAAATAGAGGTTTTACTGGGTAGTTACATCATCACAAACACAGTCACATAAGTGAACAAAATGTAATTTTCATGCATACAGTGACGATGTCTTTCCCAGTCTCTACAGGCTTTGACAAAAACAGAAATTCTTACTCATCACTACATCTTCAACCTTATTTTTAGGTATCTTGAGTCTATGTAAAATAACTTTTGCATACAAAAATCCCCATGTTATTTCTCTTTAAGTGTATTCAATACCAAAAGGAGGAAGAAAAACAGGATCCTAGATATGTATGCGGTAGAAAGAAGTGAGCTGCTCAGCATGCAAACTGTGGGTGGTTTCTTCATTAGGCTGATCAGGCAATGAGCCATCAAGGAGAAAAAATATGTATTTTTTTTTCTTTCCTATCATGTACTCACATTAGTTGGAACCATCATAAATACTTTGGCTTGCCTGCACACTATTGCCCAATCAATGAAAACCTATGTAGTATGGGCACTGTCAGTCAGGTTGAAAATCCCCAAATTTATTCTTATACTCTTTTTTTTTTCCAACACCCAAACCTGGCACTAAAATGTCAATGGGTTCCAGGAGGGCTTGGCTCTAGGGTACCTTTTCATTATATGTGTCATCAAGATAACCTCATCAATTACATGTATTTAAGATTAATTAATCTTAGCTTTAAACTGTTAATAAAGCAATTACCAACACTAGATTTTCACATCAAACAAATTTCTATTAAAGGCTAGAAATCACAATCAAGACTTTACAGGATGTAAGATCGCAGGTGTAACAGGAATTTAAGGTAGCCAGTGTAATGTTCTCCTAATCGTGTTCAACCTGAGGACCACATGATAGACACCACAACCTGGACAACTGCAGGGAAATTCTGACACGAAACATCTGTCTCAAAAAGTGAAGAAACGAGAGTAGTCACTATGCAGTTGTTTAAGATTTTCAGCTTTTTGACTCCCACTCAGCTGGACAAGAACTACTTGCTATCATAACAATGAGGTGAGCAAAAGCAGAAACATCCTAGCTCTTCTCATTAACAGTGTGAAGTTTTATGGCATGTTTAAGGTGGCCTCAAGACAGCAGACAATAGTGAGCGATTTCAACAACTCTGGGGATTTTGTGAATTAGTCGACTGGATGGTATTGAATGACATATTTGAGGGGCACCTGAAACCTACTGCTGTTTTCAAGGGCATGTCAAAGACAATGCAGACAAGCATCTGGAAATGATGCTAGTGATCAATAGCAGTTGCATAAAATTGGTAGTAAAGTCTGCTAAAATTGCACCCATCCGCAATGCTGTGTATTGAAGTAATGATACACTGGGCTTCCTGTACTTTGTTAACTTGAAGTGGACGGAAACCTGAATTTGTAGGTGGACCAAGTTTGCTTCTCTCATCTGAATCAGATCTCATTTGTGTATTCACATTTCCCCAAATAAAGACTTTGCAAGCAAATGGGATATGATTCAAATAAATAGGCCCAAAAAACATGGTTGGTCTGGCCTCATAGACTTATCTCAACAGTAGCATCCTTAATAGCTCCGACACAATCCGAACTCTCATCAAAGAGATATTCTTCCCCACTGATTACCTTTAGAGTCCCACTCTGCCACAAGAAGAGATATACAAGTACATTTTCCAGAGCTTCCCATTTCCCATTTTTGATTAAACTTGCAGTTCAGGGAGATAAGGACAGAGTGCAAATCTTCTTTTAACTTTTTAGTTTCAAACCATCATTGTACGTTATTACACACCACTGTAATTGTATGCGGGAATTATAAGAGCCAAGTTTGTGGAAATTGATTATATTGTTCGTAATCCCACAGTGAATTTTGAGGCCCTGATGTCGATATCAGGATGCTTATCATTATAGGGATATAAAATGAACTATATCGGGTTATGAGACTTAGGTCATATCACCAAGCCCTATCCAGAAGCACAAATTTTTGACTTGTGCATACAGTATATGAGCTTTAACACTGAATTTATGTACACTGCCATGTACTTGTTGTATATCATAATTTCAACTAAAAAACACAAGTAGTGTAAATGATTTCTTGTTTTTAAATATATGCAGCTTCATTTATATTCATGGTAAAGTTTTCTTTGTTGGTAAACTAGGTAAAGTCATGGCATTTTCATATTGATGAGGTAACGTGGCCCCGTAACACATGAAACAAATATTTGGCTTTCCCACTGAAATACATGAGACACAGCTCATTTACATGCCAGTCAGTAAGTAAGTGTCACTTATGACTCGCATGCCCTTATCATCATATTAGATAAGCGTTTGGTAAACCACTATCAAATTAGGCACTCTGTCTCACTGCTCTGGAAGCTGACCAAATTGGTTACAGTGTAAGTTGCATTTTTAATCAAACATTTCTTTGCGAAATAGTGATTCCACCACAAGCTATACTGCACAATCAACAATTCTATACTTTAATCCAAGCTCTCTTTTGTGATTAAAGTTCCAATCCAATGTTACCTCCGGTTCCCTCATTCACTATTCCCTACATAATACTCTCCAAATAAATAAATAATAATACTCTCCAACAATGTTCAAATATGAATAATCCCCATTGAAATGTATTGCAGCACTGGGGTTGAGCATAAACTTTGCAACATTGTGGAGTATAAACTTAATATATTATGGAGCTATGCAATGGGATGTATAAAACATTGTGAACTTCAGTGAACAGTCTCAGAAGCCACCATCATGGGCAAGCACATAGGAGACAAAACACTAGGCATGACTTTCAGCGTCTTCATTGGCAAATCCTTTTTACCAAGACATTCTGCCTACAATTCACCGGAATTATTAAAACCTACTGCTTATATAGACAAGTTATCTGGATCATACCATTCCCACATGTTCCCTACAGACATCTATATACAACGAAATCGTTAAAATCTTTAATAAAGTTTAACAGTGACTATACAAATGTTTACACAGTCCCAATTTACTCAAATAATCATACAAAAATAATTAAACCAAAGATTAACCAACTATGCTAAAGTATCCCCCACAAACTTCCCCTTAACCTAATTCAGCCTTCCTCCCACTGGAGGCACTGGTGTTCAGGCACCTTTTAACGGTGCCTGAACACCTGGGAACCTTTTTCCTCCATGTATCGTCGTGGGACAAATCAAAAGGTGAGTACATATATTGAATTCATTATATATTCAAAATACCTTACCCAGAAGCATTATATCCAATCAAACCTCTACATCTATTTTGTCTTCACAGGTGAACAAGCATGGGAGATTTCAGGCTTCTGTTACTACGCACATGTCCATATATCAATTAATCAATTGACTTCTGTATTGTCATTTCCACTTTACTTAAGATTAAAATATGATCATCAAATACTCACAATAAGGTCACTACAGCTCATTATGACAAATATTTACAGAAAAATGTAAAAAGGAGCAAAAACCAAGTTTTTTCTTCTCAGGCTAAAAAACCTTCACAGTTAAAAGAAGGCAGAGAAGAATTAGATTCTTGTTAGAAAAACATTAGAAGGTTATTTGTCATCAAGTTGAAGTCATCGTTTTCATTTAGGGAGCAATCTTATTCAGCTTAATTTGTATTCAAACACAATGTGTATTTAACTTCAATCTTGAGCACTTCTCCTATACAAGCAACTCAAAGTGCTTTACATAAATTGTCATGAAGGTAAACCTAACATATTAAATCTAAAATGCTTTTTCTACCAGGCTGTAAACATGCTTATTTCCCCTGTATTGCAGGCATTTTTTAGCATTGGAGTCTATAGGTATAGAGCCCATAGAAGATGAGGGATGAACTGTAATTTTTGGCACTTCAACATAGGAATGACTTTTTTCCCCCCAAAGGAGTTTGCTTTAAATAGACACATAAAAAGTCAAAAGTTATTAAAAACAATACAGTCACAAAGACAGTATTAATATTGTGAAATTTTGGTTTGCAATTAACTGTCATAAATAATCATAAGATATACTTTAGGTAATAATAATTGGAGAAGGGGTGGGGGGAGGAGGAGAGAGAGTACATAAACAAATATTTCTGTTTCCCTTTTGTAAAAAAAAAAAAAAAAGTTACAATTTTTACGCAAAATCCAGTTGAACACAATTTGATTAGATTCTTGTCTTCTGCCCCGAAATGAACACCGGAAAACATATGAATGTTGGCGTATCGCACAGTTGTAAATGCTAAATGTCCCTATAAATAATTTACTTTATTTACATTTTTGTTGAAAGATACAAATAAAGCCTTCACATTAAAACATTGGATCCATGAAAATATTTTTACATGGGCCTGATCTTTATGTAGCTGCACAAAGAAGAAGCCAGGACTGGTTGGACAAAGTGGCTAAATGCTGAGCTTTGGTCCTTTGTAAGACGTGACATAACAGCAGATGTTCTGTCAGACTTATAGCACCACTAAAATTATTTTTCATTTCCAAACTGTGTTTAGAATAAAATGTTACTTTAGCAGAATTAAAACATTACTCGCCATGAGCAAAAATATTTTTTTAACAAGAATGTGCAGAGATTTGCAAAATATTACAATGAAACATAGTAATTCCCTATGGTTTGAAAAATCATCCGATATTCTTGCAACATGTCACGGCCATATTTGAGACAGGACGCTCCTAAAGAAGAATGAGACAAGCAAGACTATCTCATCAGTTAAATCAAACTAACCAGTAGATGTGTATAAAACAACATGAAAATATGACACATCTATATCATCTGCCATTTTTTAACAAGCCAGTGAAAGCAATTATACAGGTTATGAAAAATTATGATTATCTCAAAGAACTGGAATCAAACCATTATGTACTGAGTGCTGTGGCATAACTACTAGAATGCTGGTCAAATGTTACTGAACACTGGTCTAGAAGAGCCTTTTATTTGAGCAGGATGTGACTATGAATTTTGATGAGAGGTGACAAGATTGCACATTGCATAATGATCTTCTCAAAGAGAGTAGCTCTCCTTAGGTGCTGTCATTGTAAAGTATACACTTAAGCAGATGACAACAGACGGCAAAAGAGCAAGTGCACACACTCAAGGTCTCAAACAACAACAATAACATGTTGTGAGCACATGCCCCTTCCGTTTAATCATAGCATTTCACTAATGCACAGCAGGGTGGCAGAGTGAGTTGGCAGCCTACTTCCTAACCAGTTTCAAGCTCCTGTGTCAGCTCTGTTCTGCAGTAGTGAAATCTTACAATTTTGTTTATCACAAAATAGAAAGCTCTGTGGTTGTGCTGTGACCTCATGACAAGACGGGTAAACTTTAGATTTCCCAGTATCATCAATGCTTTAATGTCCTTCTGATGTAATTTTGAGGCAGAAAATAATTCAGTTCTAATTTAGTATTTTAACCTTAACAGGTGAAAATGAAAGAATGCAAACCCTAATTGCATGAATTTAAGTGTATATATAATCAGTATAAGTACTACAGTCATTCTAAATAACTGATATCCACAGTACAATTAAAACACTGTACAAAACCAGCTTATTCAATGTAGTTTAAAGTGATAACATTTATCTACCGACCCAAACATTAGCCTAATGTGAGTAATAATGGAAGATTTCAGGGGTCCATATACAGTGTTTTAAGTGTGCTAATGGAGGAGGTACATATAGTAAAAGCAACAGCAAAGTCCTTGTAAAATCAGTTAATGTGAAAATGTCATACTACTATAACAATTCATATTGATACATAAGCATGTTGTGGTTAGCATTCTCACAGATGACTGGATCTGGTGAAAACACACCTTCTCAGCATGTTTGCTTATATGTGTTCTAAAGAACTCTGATTGCCTTGTCACTAAGCAGAGTTTGCTTAACTACAACATCACGCATAGTTGTCATCACCTGCAGGAAAACAAGACCTTCCACTTCACCTGGGGACACTGTCATCACTGTCAATTGTTCTGTGTGAGAGAAGCAGCTACAACACAGTCCAAGAGGACTTCAAGTGTAGACTAAATCTTTTCATTTTGTTGGAAAACTTGCTCTCAACAGCTGCCATGCTGACTGTTTACAGTATTGAGACACTGTAGCCAGCCAGGAGTTTGTCTTTATGTGTGTGTGTACACACAT
>JBAMHX010000015.1:17612216-17631308 GCA_037177515.1 Pseudomugil tenellus
TATCCTTTATATCAAAGCATATATATGAAGTTTATTTATTTTAACCAGGCTACTTCTCTTTAACCAGTTCTCTTGATTATCCTCAATTTAGGTCAACTCTGCAGCATAGGTCCAAAGGAATGCTATATTTTAGTTGGCAATTTGCATTTATCTACTTTTCCCCTCATTATTGGGTTAATAGTGCATCAGGACAGCCTTGTTTGCTTGTTTTAAACACTAAATGAATTAGCTGTAAAAATGTCATTATGATAAGAGGCTGCGTGAGTAACCTTACCTTTCAACGGGATGTTTAGGCTCCTACTGGCTTAATTTTCCATGAAAATAAAAAAAACCGTTCTTTAAGTCACGTAAGTTTTAGTCCATTTAAGTGGCTTTCCTCAATTTAAATCCCCAAACTGTACACCGACGAGACTGTCGACAGCATCAAGTTAAGGAAATGACCTGCGAAACGAAGGGTGAGCCCTCAAACACACCACCACAGCTGTAGCTACTCCTCTAGTGTATCACTGCCTTCTTTTGTGTCATTCTTGGAGGTAAATTAAGAAATTCTTGAGCAGTTTGGTTTTCGAGCACACGACTATTACGTCTTGAAAACCGGGTAGTAACGCGACAACACAAGCATTTAGCTAATTGTAGGTAAAATACACAATTCGCCTTCTTTCCTCCGACGCAAGCGAGGCTGGCGATGGATGAGGCATGATTGCTGCGCGCTCTCGACAGATCAGGCGCGGTCTCGATTCAGACAATCCGTGGACGTGGGAGTGAGCAGCAAAAGGAATAATTCATCAGAAGAATTAAGACAAGGTTGGCTTTTGGAATGAGCTAGAGCTGCAAATGCATGTTTCATCCTAGCTCTGCGTTAAAAGGGAAAGATTATAGGTAGCTCATTTGGATGAACAATAAACAAGATTGCTTTTTTCTTAGTCTCATTTGAATAAGCGGATTAAAACGGTATTCATTTACTATAATATATTGACGTCTCAACATTTCCACGCTATCTGAATTTTTATTATGTTCATTCTTGATTTAAAATGGACTATTGCGTTGAATCGCAAAATGTAGCCAATCAATCGCCTTGATGCGCGTTACGTACATGTTATTCATGCTCCTTTAAATGTGCCTTTTCATTGACATTATACGACTTGTTATGTAACTCCATCCCTGGATGATTCAGTTAGAGCGGTTTTCTTCCCGGAGGGCTTAGATTGTATCCAGTAGGGGGGAAAACTAATAGGCCCTTCATGAGGAGAGACACCAATTGGCCCCTGATGCCTGTTTTTGTCACAATTATCAGCACTATTTTATTTATTTGCACACAGCACACAGTTTCCTGCTTCCCATTCATTGAAAGAGATATGATACACCTAACCACAGTTGGGAGTTTCTTATGCAACACAGAAGCAGGCCGTTCAGTATGAGATAAAAACAGTCAAGCAAAAATTCCTAACTGATGTAATGAGCACATTCAGCACCAATGACTTCAGCTATAATGAAACTTCTGAATTTAAATTACACATAGCTGCAATAGAAACAATATTTTTTTGTAAAAATGTTAAATAAGTTTTCATGCCAACATATTAAGCACCTAAAATAAAAAGTTTGATGTGACTAATTTGAAGATCAAATTCTATTAGTGTTGATACATATTTGTTAATTCATGGATGTGTTAATTTAAAATGTTTTAATCTGAGCAAATATGCTCAGATTCTTCTGTTAAAATGAGAACGTCATTACCCATGATGCATTTGGATTGCTTCATTTTTTATTGGCAATATAAGATGACCAGAAGCAGTATATAAATCTTTCTGAAGACTTTATTGCATTCCTTGATCACTATCGAAAACTGAGCATGAAAGTAAAAAGTACAACCTTGATAATCAGATTTGGGTTAGCTTTCCATTCAGTTCCAATGCTGCTTCCAAGCAAAGTTTAGAAAGTGTGAGCTGTGAATTAAAAACAGAACTCAAATATTTGAAACAGAGAAATATCTTTCAATAGAAACATAGATAAAAATAACTTGGAAAAAATTGGACCTATTAAACCGAAAAAAGTTTTTGGAGCCAGTCGGTAAATGTTTATTTCAGCTGTGAAATCGGACATTTTAACATGAGAGTCTATGGGGATTGCTTGCTATTGGTGCCAGTCATCCAGCGGTGAGGGGTGAACTGCAATTAATCCGACTTCTGCATTAGTGTCACCATCTCCAGCCAGAGATTGCCGCCTGGTCTGCTCCATGAATCAAAAGTGATATGTCATCCTCCTGGCCCCTCTATTCACATTTTAAATTAGATGAATACATGAGAAAGAGTCCAAATCTAGTGATGCTCAGCAAATCTGTTGACTTAAGAAAGGAGGTCAGCTGAATAAGCTTATTGGAAAAATAATGTTGCTAAACCTAGATATGACTAAGTTAAGCACCCTTAAATTATTGTTGATTATCTATTTGTTCTTATATGTTTGTTTGAAAGTAATAGGGCATATTAGTAAACATTCAACCCGATTTAGCAGGTTGCTATCTGCAGTCTCAAAGGAAATAAAATTGAAGAGAGTAGAATTTATTGTCATTGCACGAGTTACAATGGAATTGCACAAATTATCACTCTGCACAAGTGAAAGAGGAAAAAAATTAATAAAATAAATATCACATAACTAAAATATCAAACACCTGCTTATCAAAGCAGAAAAAATGTCTTGATAGTGAAATTTGTTGCTTTATGATCATTTAGAATTGATGGTATCTTGCCTTTATAAGTGTGTAACAAGTCTAAATAAAACTGTTTTCTTTTAATTTCCTAATTATTTCTGTTTATTTTAAAGTATTGCACAATTTCAAATGTCTCTTTATTGCTAAGCATTAAGTAATTCAGCTTTAATGTGTGATTTATGTTTTAAAATAAGCTACACTTTTGCTACAAAGTCTAGAGTTCGCATTGAAAGGACAAACCTTAAAAGATGGAACATGTAGTGGAAGCTTTTTTAAGGGTGTTTATTTTACATGAAATTTGAATAAGTCTGTTATTAAAACGTACATGGGGAGAGCGCTTGAGTTTGTGGGATGCTAGGTGACCTGGAAGTAAAAAGTAACAGAAGGCATTCCTGCCCACTGGGTGCATGGGAATCAGGCAGCCCCCACTCCCACTGCCAATTGCACAATCTCACATAACACAGGCACAGTCACAGTAGTTATTTATTACTTAAGACTGTTTTGAACATCATGGTGTGTTGTTCCTTTAAAATGTCTTTCAACATCCCCTACGGTAGCCATCTCTCTGCAAAGTAGTGTAAAGGTAGCCATATTTAGCAGTTCTTTCTCTGTACGGTCTGCTGTAGCAGAACAAAGGGGGAGATTCCAGACAAAGTGTGGACCATCACCTACTCTACTCTTTAAGGGAAGCCCTGCTGGCTGCAAGCCCAGATAACACTGGAAAATTGAATGTAGGACTAGTATCTCTCTTCTGTGATGGTGTTCCAGGATACACAAAAAACATTTTTTTCCAAAACAGCTAAATTCATTGTGTTTAATTTATTGTCTTAAGAATGTTTTTGTCTTTTAGCAGCTTCTACATGCAACCTTTTATGCATTTCCTCAAATAAACTGACAGAACTTGCAAAGGCAAATTCAGCTCTGGGCTTTGTCTTGCGGAAGGAGAGTCCGTGCTCCCACAACATGACTTATGAGCAATTGTGGAATGAGCACGACTAAAAGAATGCAAAAAGGTCACTCAGTGATGTAAGGCAGGTTTATCTGAACACTAACTCATTTCATTATTTAGCCTTCCTCCAGTTTCATTAATGGGTTTTCTGCTGCATGAAAGGATCATTCATAAAAGCTGCCTTTTAAATCTCTGCATTGGGAAACAGCAGTGAAGGTGCTGCTGTCCCCTGATTTAGATGCAAACACAGGAACAGAAATATGAGATCAGCATTTTGCCCTCATTCATATTTATTCTCTTAAAAAGCGTAATGTGTTCCTTCTGCTGGGGTCACTGCTTTTAGTATATGAAATTTATACTGTGGGTTGCAGATCCATTAAAAAATAGTTATTTTGTGACTTTCAATGATACAATTTAAAACACACAGTATTTGTGTTGCTACTTGGAAAAGTTAAATTAGCTGATTGTTATATCTTCCACATAAGTAACCATGGTTACCATATTGTGTCTAATTCTAAAAGCCTTCTGCGACCAGACAAAATGACTGATGACAAGAATGAGCACCATTAGGATAATGACTGATATAATTTCCAAATATTTCCAAACAAAGAAAACCAAGTATGTTGGTTTGGATGTTGTAAATGCATTTTCATGAGGTCAAATTTCATATAGGCTATCCTGTCCAGCCCATATTTTGTTCTCCCTCCCTGTGCTCTCTTTCTCCCACAAGATGCCTACACTTTACTGGGCTTAAAAATAGATATATCCCCCCGGTGCAGCTCAGACTTAACTTTTTTTTCATGGGGAAATGAAAAGCAGACATATTGTGCACCCCCTGCACTGCAGGGACAGAAGGGGAGAAACCACAACCTTCGAGATTCAATGACAAACCAGTTTTTGTTTGTGTAAGAAAAGCATTGAATGACAGAGCAAAAGCCTGCCTCCTAAAACAAATTATATTTTACTTTACTACTATGATCTCAAATTAGTTCTTGTTATGTGCTGTAAGAGTGAAGGCGTTCTGCTCCTAGCAAATAAGGCCCTGGTCTAAGAGTGTCAGACTCAAATGACTCACAGTCAGTCATGTTATAGCAAGATAATAATCATGGCTTTCAGTCTTCACATGACCATATGGATACTGATTTAACACTTTTCCAATATATAGTTCTTATCTTACCTTGTGTAAGCATGCACAAGCCAGATTGATTTTATTTCCTTCTGTTTTATTTATTTGGCAGCGAGTAAACATCACATCTCTTCTGTGCACAAAGAGAGCAAGTAAGGTAGATGAGAAAATACAGAAAAAGACAAAAAACAAAATGAATGAACAAGATGTTACAAAGAAATGGACAAGCAGGAGAACATGTCACAGGCTGGAGTAAGAGTGACAGACATGCAGAGGAGGAGGAGAGAGAAGAGGAAGGAGGGGGCAGGGATGTGTGAGAGATGCTAGTTGAGTCGTCACCCCCCCCCACCCCCCCCCACCCCCCGAGCCACCCTGATTTCTCTGTGAAAGACATAGTACTGAAAAGATGGATAGGATGTGCCCTCTCTGCCAAGACATGGCTAAGACAATGACATCATCAGTAAACTACCAAGGACATGAGGGGAGAACCTTAGACTTATGTTAGGATCTTTTATTTATTATTATTCATTCCACTTATTCATCATTTCACTTGCGCTCTGAGTATCACTGACATCACCACTCAGTCTTTATAGTTAGAGAGGTTGTTCAAACAAAATAGTACTCTTACCTTTACAGTCAGACAGTCCATTGTTTGCTGATAGTGATCAGGAATAGTTTTCATACAATAATAAAATTCTCCCCTGAATAAAATGTGTTCTCTTACATATATACTTTAGAAAAAAAATATTCGGGCGTAAAGCGTTGCAGGAAGAAAAATACAGAAACAGAGGCTACATCACAGAGCAGGTTTTTAAGTTTTTCATTGTGTATAATGTGTGGAGTTGGTTGTCACAGGTGATTCTGGTGAGCCCCAGTGTCATTGCTGCCGTTCCTTATCTGCCAGTCTCTTTGCTTTATTCTGGAGGTAACGTGCTTTGCCTTCTTCAAAACGTTTCTGCTCGTCGTCTCCTTTGATCTGAAGAAGAAAAAGCAAAACATTTCTTTTCAGAAGCGTTTGACACCGGCATATTAGAATTTTTTTCTGCTCATATCATATTTTCCATGAGCATAAGGCTTTGATATAATTTACAGCCCAGTGCTGCAGGTTTTATGACTTTCATAACCTGTTCATAAAATGTAAATAGTTTGAACAAACAAATATCATCCACATAGGCAGTTGGAAAGACGATAATTAATGCTGCATTACTACTAACAGCATGTTGTTGTTAAGGTGGAATTTCATAGAGAAGCACAATCCATGTTGCATTCTCTTGAATTTGGGCATCTGAAATTGACCTCGATAGTCAGTTAACACTAAATATTTGTGGAGATTAATTGTCTATTTAGAATTTGAGGTGTTGTCTATGTGTCACTAAAGCTAAAATGAATCATTTTGACATATTAATATGCATTAACACTAAGGTGTTTTTCTATTCACACTGAATGGATCACAGGCATTGCTTTTATTGCATTAAATCATACAAAAGATTTGAATGATTATTTACTGCTGTTATCAATCATATTTGCACCTCTGTATTTATGCAAGTATGAAAAAACATTAACATTTTTCTTTTTACCCTGTACCTTTATGTTCTGAATGTACAGTTTAACTGCTGAATTGAAAAGTATATCTAGTCTATACAGTTAATTAGACTGCCTAGCAACAAATGATCATGCCAACATTTCATTTTATGACATTGCCTATTACCTCACATGAGTGGATCTGTTCTAAGCAAGGGAGTGAAAGTACACTACAACATGTATATGTGGTTTTTATATGCAAAATGTACTGTAGAAAATAAAGCTACAACCTATAGTGAGATTGAGGTGTTTTGTGTTTATGCAGGTAGATAGAAATTCAAGAACATCTACATCTTAAAGAGAGAGCATGCAAAACTGCCATATGCCAAGGTGACTTTATGGACAGAGCAAGGTGGTAATAATGCTGCATAATATCCTGCTAGGTAGTAGCCTAAGGGTCATGACTCAAGTGTAATGAGAATGTGAGCTATGAAAATACAGTGGGAATATATTGAGTATTATCAAGGAACACGTTCAAGAACATGCAGCTGTTGTATTAGTTTATTTTCTGTATACCAGTTATATAAGAGTCCACATACTGTTCAGCAAGTTATGCCTCTTTCATTCAGCTGAAAGTATTGGATAATTCCAGTTCAATGCCTTTCACAAAAAAGAGAAACCAAGCACACAGTTGTGCATTTTAAAAAAATTCTGTGAGACATTGTTTGGAACATTACTTAATCATATACTGCTAATAAAACTCTGAAACCTGAATGAAAAGTAATTTAATTCATTATATGAAATGTCATATTTGCATTGGAAGCCCTGTGGCTTAAACTATTTCTATAAAAATCCTGCAGTTTCTTTCTAGCTCAAAACATGGGTAATTTTCTCTACTTCTTTAAAACAGACTGAAACTATTGCTTATAAATGCAACATGATAGAAATATAAATGTAAAAGCTTTATAAATACACCTCAAACCTTGTTTCAATAATCAGCAGCGATGGGATCCTCTCTGTGGCTGCCTAGCACTACAAATATTTAAATAAATAATGCACATAAAACTTTAAGAAGAAAGGGCAGACATCTAGGAATATAGGTAAAATTTGTCGAGTCTGGGTCATGTACCAATAAAACTAAAAGACTGCTAAAGCACAAATACAGATTTTTTTTTTTTTTTACCATTGATCCATGTAGCTTTTTAATTGATTTTGATAGTTTCCTTTAAGTATGGCAAAACTTTGTTATGGTTGACTGCCATAAACAACGTTATTCTACCAAAAACACGATACAAAAGCCCAGAAAGATGTGATAACTAGCTAGAAGCTATTAAGTGTGTTGATGCTGACGGTACACCTTGGAGTCCTTCAAAATATTCAATTTGTAAACATTGAGATGTGTGTATGAATGTGTCACAACACAGGCATTGATTTTTGATAAGCTCCGGAAAATATTTAGAAGTTATTTGAGCAATTGATATAAGCATGCACTGTGATTCTCAGTGATCTATGGTGTTATTTTATTTTTAAGGTTACAAATTCTAAGAAGCTTCAAAATACTTACAGTTTAACTGTGCATATAAGATGGCTACACTCATGTGACTTGTTGCCAAGCTTGTCAAGTTTTTCCTTCTTTTGAACTGGTTTATTTTAATGTTTGAAGCAAATATTTAAATATTTTAGTGTATATGCATATTTATGAGCAAAGTATGATGAAAAAACAAACTCCTATTCATAATTAACAGGTCTCTAGAGACTCAGACAGAATTATGATGAGAACAAATAGTACTCGGGTTTCTGTGTGGTGCTTCAGATTACCACAGTTACAAATACTTGCATTTCTGGCATGAGTGCACCCGTTAACCCGTTTCTGATTGTCTTGAATGGGAGGCATCTAAAAATAAATGTACATCACTTCATGTGGACTACAGGAAGTTGCCATGACAACTGGCCTTGTTTTTGTGTCAGGGGAGGCCAGTTGAATCTCTGCCAAGAAGGAGGGACAGAGATGGGAGAAAGGGATGTAGAATGAAATGTAGAGAAAAGTAAAGAAGGGGTGGAATGAGTGGCTGGGGGTGCAAGTAGAAGAAGAGATTGAAAAGATTCATGCAGAAAGGAAAGAGTAAAATCAAACAAGAATGGAAAGGAATGATGAAAAAAGGAACGGAGCAATATGTAAGAAGAACCACACCTGCTATGTGATCATTGGGGAGGAACAAACTTATAAAATATGTGCGTTATTGAATCCACATCAGCAACAACTATACCCCTTTGGCCTCAATCCTGTACAATCACACTCTAGCCACAAGTAACCAATATCTTCTAACCACTAAGCTATCAAAATCATCAGAATCAGAAATTTGCATTACTCTAGCACACACATATATCAGAGCAGTACTTTTCAAGAGTACTGTCAGAAAAGGTATTCCCTGTTATCCTCCCTGGTCCTGCTGTCCTCGTGCCCCACTTCAGCATTACCAACAGTATGCTTGCATTAGTGTCAGTCCATCCACAAACCCTTACATACCCACACTCAAGCAGTCCCTAGCCCTGGACTGAGCTAAAAAAGGAAGATCTAAAGATAGTAATCGCAGCGAGTTCACTAGAGAGAAACTGGGGAGGGGCAAATGTGGGGAAAAGCACCTGCAGTCAAAAATAGCCGAGGCAGGCCTTTCGATCAGGCTATTTATAAAGTACAACTGGGGCAAAATCTGTCAGTGTCATGAAAATTTTATTAGTGAAGGTCTGACATTTGTTTTTAGCTTTCAGGGATGTTTATATTTAAAATGAACAGGACCTATTGGAAGAAAATAATAAGATTATAGAAGCTGGAAACTCAAGGTTATTTTATAGAATATAAATACATGAAATAGAAACAAGTATTCTGTCCACAGTGTATCATACAAAGAACACACTAAATAAAACAAAGATAAAATAGGGCTGGAGTCTTATACTGTGTGTCTATGCCTAATCATTTGATCCTATCATAGGGTTTTGCAGGAATTTAACAATGTATTGAGAACTGAGAAACATTGTAGGCAGGATTTCACAAAGTAAAATGAATCTGAGAAAGATTGAAGTTGAACTAATTAGTTTCAACTAATTTAGGGCATTTATAGTTATTAAAACAAATATGATGACATACATTTGTAGTCAAGGTAAGATGTGGACTTGAAAGCAGGATTAGGCAAGAGACAGGAGGATGGTAACATTGACAATTTATTAAGAACAAGAAGTGGTGCATTGGAAGGATAGTGAAATTTATAACGAATAAACAAACAAAAAAATATATAAACTGAGGCAACAAATAAAGGGGTAGGTGGAGCTTAGATGATAGGGGAACAAAGACAAAATACTAATCACAACCCGGCAGAGCAAGGGTTTGCATCAAGAACATGCATTTTTAGATTCAACACCATTTTAACCTGCATATTGATAATCTTGATGAGCGTGCATTGGACTTGCATGCTGTTATATAAAAAAATATATATATGAAAACTTATACATTTATTGTCTGCAATTTTCTCCCCAGTTGCCTCTCTCTCCTTTAGCCTACTTTTTTCCTGAAAATGTGCTCATAATTACTGCGATGGAGTATTAGGGCCATACTGGAAAAAAATGTGGAGGATTATTTTCTCTCACTTTCACTTTGAAAATAAACTTGAAATGTCAAGAATAAAGTTGAAATGGCACCATTTCTTCAGTGTGGCCCTAATACTCTGTCGTATAATCATCGTAAGTCTGCATAAGAACTTCTAATTCCAGCGGGGAAAAGAACAAAGACCAGCGGTTGCCATGGTGACTTGTTTCTGGGTTTTATTGATGATGGCTTTTTAAAGTCTTTGTGCTCATGGCTAACTCGGGGTGAACTAAATTGGTGTTAACTAAACTAATTCAGAACAAGTGTTGTGAAACGGAAAACTCTGAGTTTCTCATCTCAGGGATTGTCAACTCAGAGTTAACTCTCAAACTCAGGGTTTGTTGTTGTGAAACGGACCCCTGTCATCTATACCAAAACGCAGATTTACGTCATCACAAACAATTGTTTTTTTTTAAAAAAACACACTGTATAATTTAGCTGACGAGGCTAGAAAACGAAAAAAAGGTTTGCTATAGTAATTAATGTGCTTTACAGCAAGGTTCTGCAGATAGGTGTGGATGTATTTTTATTGAAAAAATGAGGAGGTGGAAGGGGTAAGATATACAGTTTTACAAAAACCCGGCTACATGTGGACATGGCCTAAGAGAGCGATATGAGGAGCAGGTTAAGCAAACTAGCAAATGAAACCAGGTGTGTAAAGACCAGGAAATGAATAAAACACAATACACAAAGGGTTTAACTATACAAAATAAGACAGGAAACAAGATACCCAAGACCACAAACTAAAAAAATGGACATCAAACATAAATTCAACAACTAAGCCCATAAACCATGACATATGTTGAAGACATCAAAGTTGTTCATGTAAATGATTTTCATTTTTTTTTATTCATTTTCAACAATGATTTTTCTACATTCACCTATAAGATGTCTTGTAAACTGCTGAAGCTACAAGTTAACTAACCAGTGCAGGGGTGGCCTCTGATCCCAAAGAGCCACAATCCTGCAAGTGTTGGGAGTTTCCCTGCTGCTTGCAAAACACACCTGAATTAAATCAATGGGTAATTAGACTTGTGCAGAGTTTGATGTCAAACTCTGCACAAGTCTTCTAATTAAGTCTGGTGTGTGTCAGGTGTATTGCAGCAGGGAAACTCCCAACACTTGCAGGACTGCGACTCTTGAGGACTGTAGTGGCCACCCCTGAACCAATTAATCAAACAGTTCTAAAGTGTACCACATTTACATCATAAAACTTTCCTCATTAAAAATCCATGTGACTGACAACTCTGAAACCCTTGACTGAATATTTTCCAAGGAACAGCAGAATTGCTTTTTTTATCATTTATATACTTTTGGTAGCGAGCAAGGTTTGGGATACTGAACCCAACATTTCTTCACTGCTTATTGGAGATTTGGTGACAAACATGCTACCTTGTCCTACTGGCTGGCCAGTGACTGAGTGTTGTCTTTTGAGCTCACTGTATGAATGAACGACGCATAACATTCAAAGGCTAAAATGCTTTATATAAGTGCCGGCAACTTACAAAGCGCAGCCGCTGCTGGCTATGAAACACTTTGTGCATCCAGCCATGTACTCATGTTGATACTTAATAGAAAAATCTTTTGTTTTCTGGAAAATCTCCAGGACAAATTTAACCATCAGACATAGTAGAGATCAGTAACTAACAAATAGTCAGCCAAATGGCTGACAAGTGTACATGATGTTAGGGTTTATTGGTCATTCATCCCTGTTTTTTTCTCTTTTTTTTCTTGTATGCATGGTATTTTATATGGGATTAAGAAAAACAGTTTTACAACTGTAGAAACAAGTTGATTTGTCATATTTTGTAATATTGGATGGTGATAGGAATCCACAGTCAAACTGAATAAAAACTTGTATGTATGTCTGTTTTTGAGTGCAACAGTAGCATGCAGAGTTTTGGGAAAATACCAATTGCCTCTGGTGAATATATATATACTGAAAGGACAAAGGAGAAAGCTAACCTAATCTTGGCAGATAGTGATCACCCTCTGTCCTGTCAGCTTAAGCCTCTGAAGTAAAAAAAAAAAAGCAATGTGGGCTTCCCCTGACTAAAAATCCCCTTCAGAGTGTTTATTCTAAATAGCATCAGCATTTCAACAAAGTGACCCATCCTCAGTGATGCACTTTTACTTTTTAATGTTCACCCTTTATCTGTTTTAGATCTATTTTGTTACATTTGTATTGTACTTTTACTGCACCTATAGTACTGTATTTTACATGGGTAGCTATGCTGTTTGTGCATGCATTTCGTTAAGAGACAGAAAACAGGTTATTGCTTGGATAAGATAAGGAGGTAGGAGAGATTGGGCGAGTGGGGTGAGGGTACTTGCCTTCTGTTGGTGTGTGGATCTATAAGTCTGAAAGAGATACTATTATATTTTTAAATCTACTTATTTTATTTCAATAAACACCATGTTAAATGTAAAACACTTTGCTACATGCAAAGTGCTTGATTCATAAATCAATTCTGAATTTGAACTTGTTATGGTGACCAGATGATTTTTTTTGACTGGTGGACAGTAGAGATCTAC
The DNA here is from genome assembly GCA_037177515.1 of Pseudomugil tenellus. Lineage (NCBI taxonomy): Eukaryota > Metazoa > Chordata > Actinopteri > Atheriniformes > Pseudomugilidae > Pseudomugil > Pseudomugil tenellus. The sequence goes on from JBAMHX010000015.1 coordinate 17,624,692, forward strand.
ACTATTCTATTCTATCTTTATTTCCTTGGGTACACATGCACTTTTACTATATATCCTGTTTAGTTAGTAACATCAGCGTGCTAGCAGTTGGCCATGCTAACATTTCTATAAGTGTTGAGGATTAATTTTCTTCATAAAACAGGGAGGGATCGAGAAATAGCTATGGTTAATCAAGACTGCAATACCCAACTACTAAAACAAAGATCTAGTGTAAGATGGAAAACCAGGTGATGAATGAACAGAGGTGGGGGCTGACAATAGGCAAACCAATAGAGCACTTTTTGTGAAATGAAAACAGAGGAAATGACAGGAGCTTTGAAAAAGGACAGCCACAGGAGACAAACATCTGAAGTACATTTCTATCTGGCAGAGGCATCAGCAGAGAAGTCTGTTTTAAAAGAAACATGATGCCCAAACCTGACACTGTACCTTGAAGGGTGTTAAGATTTTTATGGTCAAAGGCATCAATATAGCATTTGATGGCATAAAGGCAGACCTGTAAGAACCCTTTCTAACTTAACACTCATCTACACTGCTAGGATTACATTTTCTCCAGCAAATTTATTATCACTTGGTCCTTTATTTGAAACTTAGCACTGGAGTGTTAGACATCATTGTTCTTCCTAAAGGTTACAGTGAGTTACATTTTGTGCATCTAATCATTTGTTATTTTTGTTTTAAAGAAGAACAAGTGGATTCAAAACCATAAAAAGGATTCTTCTTCATTTCACTGATGTTAATAGTGCTGTATGGTATTTGCATTTAGACACGTCTCCAAGTAAACTTTAATTATTAGCACATGTGCTAACTCTGTATAAGTGTGCACTTGAGGGGATAACAGCCTCCTGTTGGTTTCTGAAATTCCTATGAAGCAGCCTACTCAGTCCATTCCTCTGCTATGAGCTTTTCTTTATTAAAATGCCAAGCCAGGGGTATCATTACCAAATCAAGTAAGTGGCCCAGACAAATATTCAGTGAAAAATATCATGTTTCCAAATTAAAAGAAACAGCCATCCAATCAAACCAAACAACAAACAACTGAAAGGTTTAGTTAAGGAATGAGTACTGAAGGACATCATTACAGTGAAATGAATATTAAAACATTCTGAATTCTGTATTTTGGGTTGGAATGTGATCTTAAAGGGACTTCTTTTGTCTTTACATCCAACTGCTCACCAAAAGATGAAATCTTAAGTCACATAAAAACCTTGAGAGTTTTAAAAGAAATAGAGAAAATGAGGATGAGCAAATGGCCCAAGAAAATAATTCAAATGTGTTGAGTGACACAGATGGCCTGTGTGCATAGTGTTTGCATGATAAACAGGGTTTGGATCACCAGGCACTGCAAAGCCAGAACAAACAGAAAGTGTCTCTCTCCTGTCTGCCAGTGAATATGTATTCTTTACAACCTGAGAATGCAGTAAATGCTGAGTCAGACATACATTGCCATTCTAGGATGCTGTGGGAATTAAAGCTCAGTGATAATACCCAGATATAACAAAGTATAGAATTAAATAAAGAGGGTGATGTGCAAAATTTCCACAGGAGAGAGTTTCTTTCATGGCGTGCCCAAAATTCCCATGTATCACTGATTACTGAAGTAGCAGCAGAATCATCAACAGTCAGAATAAGCACAGCTGAAATTCAATCTTTAAACTGTTATCTCTCAGTGAATCCTTCACTTAGATTTTTTTTTCAAATCATAAAACCAAAGAGTAGATAGTACAAATCAAACAAATCATATTGAACTCCTTGTCTGTGTATGAAGTCTATTAAAAGATGGAGGTGTGAAAAACATATCAAACAAATACTATTTAGAGTTTTTTATATATATATATATATATATATATATATAAAGGATAGGCTTTTAAGGGAAACTGGTTGGTACCAACCTTTAGAGGAGGGACGACCAGTGGCTTATTGTCCTTGTCCAGTGAGATGAATGTGAAGAATGCCGAGACGGCCCGATATTTCCCTCTGTCCTCCACCAGTGAAGCAGCATCTACCAACACTTCAATTTCCATTGATTTGTTACTGACAAAAGTTAGCCGTCCCGTGACTGTCACCACACAGCCTTGGAGAGAAAAGGGAAAAGGATAATAAAGTGGTTTTCAGTGGTGCTAAATATAGGCACATTCATTGAAAAAGCAAAAGAATACATTTTCATTTTATGCAATCATCCATTACCTTTACTTCAACCTTTGCACTTCATCCTTTCAGGATCTTAAAGTTAGATTCAAACCACTCTGTCCATAGTCATATGTAGGAAAAATAGTTCTTTAAGATATTTACCAAACATTATCCACAAACTCTTTTTGAGAGGGACCATTCAGATCCATAGCCATTTAACAACACAGAAAATTAGTTTAAATGTTTTTAAAAATGTACTTCTTATTGTTGCGTCATTCCCCAACAGTCATCAGGAGAAAAACCTGCTTGTGATTTAGGCTAAACTGCACCTAATCCATCTAACGTGTTTGAAACATCCAAAATGTGTTATTTTATCCTTTTGTCATCAGAGTGAGGTAGAAAAAACATTCAGCTAGTACTGGGCATTGCTAATGTGTTTCTTTATTCCCTTTGATGTGCCTGCACTGTATTATTACTGCTGTTGCCATAGAGACAGGGGGAGAAGGTGTTGTCCCCTGCAGTTGGAAACAGATCTGAGGTCTATGGCTGAGATCTTATAATAACGTAAAAGTTCTAAGTGATAAAAGGGAGAAAGTCCTGCATGAAAAATTCTACATATGTTAAAGTATGATATTGCATCATTAAAGTGTTGCTTCTTAAGGTAGACTTGGTTTAAACTATTTTCATTTGTGTGAGGATTCCAGAAAAGTGTGAGGGTCACAAGATCTTTTATGACAAAAGGGGGAAAAAAACTAATTTGGTGTACAAAATTACTTTCAGTTTCTCTCTTGACTCTAAATTTGGGCCTGAAATGAGATTATTAGACATGAAAGGTGATTAATGTATGTCATTTCAAATCACAGAAACAGTCACTATTAAGAACTAGTATGCTTATTAACCACTGATTAGACCATGCTGGGATAATGTTTCATGGAAGATGAATGTGTTTATGGTCTCCGTAAAGAAAAGACTATGTATGTTCAGTCCAGTCTTGACAGTGATAATCATCACAGCAAAACCTTATACAAAAATAAGATTATACATATCTAATCTAATTCCTATAAAGAAAATGTCAACTTCTCAGAAAAAAGTAATAGGAACATAAAAGTCTATGTTCTCATAATGCAATTAATCTAACTCTTGATGTCATGATTTTTTTGTTGGTGTTGTTTTTGCCTTCACTGCGCCAGAGATTGTTCTCTATTTACTTTATATCAATTATACTTTCCAGAAATATAGAAATATTATAATGCAATATTGTAAGAAAAATCCATAACTAATTATCCAGTCCAATGTTGTTATATGTGTATTTAGATTATATCACTATCAACAATCAGAGATGTAAGTGGTGGCATCACAGTGATAAATAAAACAATGGTCTGAGTGAAGAACTGTAAAAAGAGGGATTTAGTGCAATGATTATATATCAGGATGAGGTAATACAAGAAGACAGGCCCATACACTGAGGCCATTCATCTTCTAATTTGTCACATGGCTTTTTGAGTGTTTTAATGTGTCACCATGAGAGGTAAGTCCACTCTCACTGACATAAAGTTTGTCTGACACAGATGTATAAGGCTCTGCCAGGTGAAGCGTGCTCTGCTCAGTGACTTTACACAAAAGTGAGCCATAATGAGTTTTAGAAGATCCTCATGATTAATCATTGATTTAAGCAGAAGGTAGTTCCTGCACTGAAGGTCAGCCAACTAGGAAAATGGGCAGTGTCCTATTTCTGTTTGATATGGTAAAGCTGCTGTGAAAGAGTTGCCCAGCTCACGCTCAGGTTGCATATTATTTACAACAAAATGAGATAGAAACTTATCAAAATTTCATACCTTTGCCAGAAAATTCAATGCTAGGGTTTAGGTTATTGTTTTTAATGACTAGTTGTCAGCTCTAACATTTTATCTCAAGTATGAAACCTCTTTGACTTTTGCATTTTAAATCTTTCCATCAATAAATACAATCAATGCCTAATCTGTGAAATGAAACATGAAATATAAAAAAAACTGAATTCTGAGCAGTCACGATGAAACGCTGTTATTTTTTCTCTATTTCTCACACCTTCGCCCTCACCTTCAACGCTCTCTTCTCTATCACTGAAATGTTCTTTCATCAAACATTCAGCTTTTGAGGTTTTATGCCTTTCTTTTCATCATTTGCACCTCTGGCTGTTTTGCTGTAATGGACCATGGAGAAGAGCACTGACTGAACTCACACTTGGTTCATCAACAGCCAAACTGTATATTCTCACAGCTGCATAGAACCCAATATTTTATTGACTTGGCTTTGCAGTTACTTTACTTTTCAAAAGTTAGGGGCGGAAATGTATGATTGATGCTTAGCTGACATGCAGCCCAGAATTTTTCACTCTGTCCAGTTAAGTTTGGCATCATTACTACTATGTAACCTTATTTTTAGTTTGGTTTTTTTGTTGTTCTTTTCTAGTTTTGTGTTGATGTGCAATATAACAAATTTCATATCAGGATCTTTATTAACCTTATTTTCCCAGGATGACAGATAAAAGTAATTGTTGCAGTTGCTAGAATCTGTTTTATTGTATTTTAAATTTTTTTATGTAAGTAACTTAAAACTTGTAGAAGTTTCATTTTCTGTACTTTGGATTCTTTGGTTTCTCTGCAACTCATCTGGGCCAGGGGTGGGCAAGTTTAGTTTTAGAGAACTGATGTTCTGCAGGGTTTACATTTTTCCCTACTCCAACACAACTGATTTAAATTAAATGGATCAAACAATTTATGGGCTCTGCTCCACAACTCATTTCTTTGAATGAATAGAGATGAAACCTGCAGGACTACACCTCTCTAGGACCAAATTTACCTACCTCTTGTTTAGGCTGTAAATCTGCCATAACGGACACCTTGCTCTCCAAGGAAAGTGGGTTAATAAGGCTGGAAGCAACAGACCATAAACCCATGAACAGGCATTACTCTGTTTAATGTTGTGAATCTTAACTTCACCCTTTAGTTTGTTGAATGTTCATTTTGTCTATTTACTCCTTATGGGAATGTTATATGGATGTGTTCTAGGGTAACTCAACCAGGTCGACTTACATCACTGCCCTTCAGTACCCCTATTACAACATACTAATATAGACTATATCACTAATTCATAAGGCATTAGTTATCCACATCGAGCATTGCAATAACCAGTTACTAGGGATACAATGCTAATGACATTCCAGTCCATGTTGTACATGCCCTACTCATGCTTTACTTTACTTTTATCTGTATTTGAAAAGAATACATGCACTGTGAACACAGAGCTGGTAGAACTGACCTGGCACAGTCGTGCCGAGCTGTGACATTTTTCTTACCACTTCATTATTCAACAATGAGACGATATGCAGGTCTGTTGCTACCATCATATCCTGAGGTAATCATAAAATCTGAATAGTAGCACTGAATGTCCGAATTACATTATATTTAACACTTGGACATGATAATGAGCTGAGAGAGACAAGCAAATGCTACCATGAAAAGACTACTTTCACTGACGTTTAAAATATTTATATTCTGTTGGAAAACCTTGTCCACTATTTTCCTTGCTGAAGTATTATTTGCTCTTTTGTATATATACAATATATATATACAATATGGGGCTGCACGGTGGCGAGGTGGTTAGCACTGTGGTCTCATGACAAGCAGGTTGCTGGTTCTTTCCCCGGCTCGGGCGGTGGCCTATCTGTGTGGAGTTTGCTTGTTCTCCCCGTGTCAGCGCACACTCCAAAGACATGTACCGTGGGGATAGGCTGGGTTGGACACTCTAAATTGACCTTAGGTGTGGGTGTGTGTATGCGTGGTTGTTCGTCTATGTGTGTGGCCCTTTGATAGACTGGCGACCTGTCCAGGGTGTACCCTGCCTCTTGCACGTTGGCTGCTGGCATTGGCTCCAGCCCCACCGCTTATTCCCAAACGGGAATAAGCGGTGGGGCTGGAGCCAAGTAAAATGTAGAGTAAAATGGATGGATGGATATATATATATATATATGGGTCATACAACGACGAATGGTGCGATCTGACACTGATGTACCTTGGCCTTGGAGTTCACCTTAAATTTCGTTGGAGGTTGTTCTGGGCTCTTTGGATACAATTCGAACGATCCGTCTCTTCAATTTGTCATCAATTTTCCTCTTGCGGCAACGTCCAGAGAGGTTGGCTACTGTCCCGTGGGTCTTGAACTTCTGAATAATATGGGCCACTGTTGTCAAAGGAACTTCTTTTTTTGACTTTTTTTAAATGATTATGTTAATCAGCAATTCAAAAGTGATGGCTGATTTTGATTATTTAATAAATTATTTATTTATTGATTATTTTCAATAATTTTTTATTTATTGTTACTTTTGTAAGTTTTTTAAATCAAGTGATTTAGGTGAGAATTGTGGGTTTTTCCTTCTTTAACTGAGGGGTACCAACAATTTTGTCCACGTGTGTACATACACATACATACATACATATATATAAGATCGG
>JBAMHX010000015.1:17645793-17677513 GCA_037177515.1 Pseudomugil tenellus
GGCGATATATATATATATATATATATATATATATATATATATATATATATATATATATATATATATATATCCCTTTAGATTTTTCTGCTAAATTGATGTTAGGTCCTACATTCATTAAAAAATACATACTTAATTGTCACAAGCTTTTTTTCTAAAGTCATTTGAATTATAAAAATTGGGAAAAAAAAAACTTGAGTAGAATGAAACTCTCACTAAAAATAGTGACATCATAATTTGATAATATTTTATGCACAACTTACTGCATCATGAAAAATGTTTCAGGTGCATCAATAGCTTTTTTTCTAGACATCTTTAGCAAATAAACTGTTTTATTTCATAACACCAGAGGTTTCCAGCCCAAATGAGCTGACATTTCCACAATTGTCTATTCCCCAGTTTTATTCAGACATAAAAATTTTAGTTTCTTAGTTTCACATGGTTTACATCAGCTCTGTGTGTTTTCACACTGGGCAGGATATAAACTTTTTTTCTGATAACACTTACTTTGACTGTATAAGGAGCTCTAAGTGCTGCATTATGTAATCATTGCAGACCTTATAAAAGAACCCTCCAAAAACTGCCCTTTGTGTGTATTTGCAGCACAGATTGATGGAGATGTTTTCATAAATCGCAGCATCGTCTACTTGCATGTGTTACATAAAGATGCAAATCAATGAGCTTTCTGGTGCTCTGCCATTCAGCTGGTTAACATCACAATTTTTGGATTTTAGAATCAATGCAGAAACCTCTGATGTAAAACGTCTCTGAAAAAAAAAGAGTCTGTCATGTGATGCATTGTTCTTTATTGTCAGTACTGTTTGCATCATATTGTTCTCTTTAGTATAACAATACATTTCTATAATTTTTTTTTTTTTACAAAACTGTGCCAAAATGAAGTTTCAATGGGATATATAAGGTGATGTGCAGTTCCAATCAAAGGTTTAGATACACCTTCCCATTAAATCCAATGAGTAAATATGTTTTTACATTTTTGACTGGTAGTGTTTTCTGTAGGTCTACGCTGGAACAGTGCTAAATTCAGATTGTCTTCAATACAATGGTATTTAACATAAATGCCTTACACTTTTTACATTCTCAAGTCTCACATTTATCAGAAATGCAGAAGTGAATTTAACTCCAGAATAAAACCTATCCACTTAATGACACATTTAAAACATAATCTAACAAAAGAAAACAAATAGACTCACCTCCATGGACATAATCATGTAGTGTGCAGTCTGAAGGGCCCAACAAATGGATCAGACTGGACTGACTGAAGCCAACTGTGTGTCGTTCTGCAACACAAGCAATAGCACACACATGCACGCATGTTAAGAAAACAAAAAGTAAACAAGAAAAAAATGTAACAAATTAATTTAGAATTGATAAAGTATATAAATACAGACAAAACTTTATCTTGATCATAAAACACCAACACAGCACTATCAAAGTCTCTCACATACCTTTAGGAGTGTCCTCTACGTTTGAACAAACACAACAAAATCAAAGAGGGATTAGATTTTATACGAGTTAGATGTAAAAAAATAAACTAACATTAAAATTCAGTTCAATTAAATAATCTGCCAGTGGGAGTTTTTTTTTCCTGTGGATGGTAAATTTTCATAGTCAAATACACAAATTGTATCATTGACTATGACTGTAAAACACTGCTGTAAAACACATACTGTAACAAATTTAAATGCATTATGATTTTAACTAACTTTTTACTGTGTTTTTTTCATTGCATCATGATATAATAGCACCCAGTGATAAAAAGGTGGCGCAGTGGTAACCCCAACAAAATAATGTTTCATTTTTATTTTTTCACCTTTTTTCATATTACTACAATAAAAATAACATGTTCTTTCATTAGGTAGCAGCGTTTGCAAAGTACTTTCAGGTTTAACTGTCATGGCCCGCCCTTGTGTTAACACCCAGTTAGCATAAGCTGTAGGAGACAATAATTTTGGTTTTGTACCTTTTTGTATTTTGTTACCTGCATTTAGTGGAGGTGGCATCACTGCTTCAATTCTTTCTTTGGTCTCCATTCGTTCAGTTTTCTGGGCTTCGTAGCGCTTTTTGCCATCTTCTTCTTGTTGTGCACTAGCATACTGTTGACAGAATATAGACAGCTAAATGTTCACCCCTGTAATCAATATTGTAATTCTGTAATATTTCTCCATGAATATTATCTAAAGTGTGAGACTTTCAGAATATTTTTTGAGCCTAATCAATTAGGTTAAACAAAAATATCCTCTAATAATTTATTTACTGAGGAATATGAGCTAATATTAAATATCAAATATTCCCTGCTGTAATAATTTCTTTAAATAAGAGTTTTCAGTCAAGCACATACTAAATACAAGAAATTTAGTCTGTTTCTGTATAAAACAGTTTTCACTATGTTGGTGAGATTTTAAAATTCCTATAGATTCCTGTTTCCTGAATAAAACAAGCATTTGCACAATCATTAACCAATCTAATTATTTTATAATATATTATATTTTTTTTCTAGTTTTAAATCTTATGTGACAAGCCTGACCATGTATTGGGCCATACCTTTATTTGTCTATTTGTTTATTTTATTTCTTTCATTAATTCATTAAAACAGTTATAACAAGTTAACATTCCAATTAAATATCATGAATGGACGCAACAGAAAGAAGTATAAACTTATAATGTCTGCACCTTATTCACAATTTACCATTTCTGATAACTCATAAAAGTTGTAATAGCCAATTTTCTGTTTATAACATCACACATAGCTTTTCAAAACTTATAGAAAAAGATGCATACATTTTCATAATACAATGCTAAACAGCATTGTATGTATACCTAAACAGATATAGAAGAACTAACAGTCATAATGTACTGGCAACCTGTCCAGGGTGTACCCTTTCTCTTTCCTGCTAATTGCTGGGACAGGCTCCAGACACTGCGTTGGATTAAGTGTTGTAGAAAATAAATGAATGTATAAAAGAATCATCCGGGCAAAATCAAAACCTTCAAGATGACTTTTAATATCACCTTGATGGGTGGCACCTCCATGATCTTGTCAACATTCTGCAGAGAGCAGGGGACATACCACAGTGCTGCCTTGTTGGTCAGTTTCTTTGCACCTGCAGTGAAAATGGAAAAGTTAAGCAATGTAAGCAGGGCATTTTGTAGCTTTATATTACCAAATAAACAGTTCTGTAAACCAACATGCATCAAATTTTGATATCTCTTTAAGAAAAAATAATGTTATAGTTATGGCTAAGTTGCTGTTTTCAGGTCAGACGCTTTTATTGAAACACCAATAAAGGCCAATCCTGTATTTTGAAAGTATTTTTGTTTCCGCCTGGATATTAGTCTTAATGCTGAAAAAAAAGAGCTAAAAACAAATGAGAACTTCATTCAAAGACAACTCTCCTTGTCTATACAAAGCTCAAAATCACATTCATTAAACATGCTTATTTCAAGGTTTTACATATTCTATGAATACAGAAGATTCTGCATTTTCATGTTGTGATTACAAAGATGGATTAAATACCATAGCAAGTCACTCTTTTATTTTTCTGTACAAATATTTATGCTCTGCATTCTGCACCAAGGCACATCAAATGTTTTGGTGATTGGATTCTGCTTTTGTTCAGCTTCTCTCAAGAAAGTTAATGTCAGCAGGCAAAACTCATAGAAATCACATCTCATAGCAATCAGGCGGCAAAGGTTGTCATAGTGATATCTGCTTTACTCTGCTCACAATTTTTCACTTAATTTGCAAACAGAAAGAGAAGAGCTATTTTGAGGTGGTGGTGTTATGGCACACAGTGGAGGAACACAGATTAAAGAACGCACAAGGATAGAAGGTTTAAAGGAAACCTGCTTTGGGCTCTTAAAGATTTTTTATCCTTTAATTTTATTATTACATGTGTTAGGTCCATTTGTTTCACTTTGATCTTAGAGGCTTAAATAAAAAAAATCTCTATACCTTTATCAATCTTCCAAAGAAAAACTTGCCTTGCTTCTTACAATACGGTTATGCGTCTTGCTTAATCATGAATCGAACAGAAGAAACAATTCGACCGAGTAATGTTTCACTAATGATAAATGTTATCATGTGTAAACTAGTCAGGTGACTGTTCACATGAATATGGAAAGTTAATAAAACCGAGGGGGTGAAGCAGCTTATGGCAAAGAGAATGGAAAGTACATTTGCATATTACAGTTAAAACTGTGCAGGCAGTTGGGCCTCGTTACCATGCCAACCACACTTCTCTATTCCTCCTCCTGTTGGCTCCCACCCTTTCCAGTAACCAGAAAGTTACACACAGTAAAAAGAGAGAAATATTTACATATCTTTTGCTACACAAGACTGTGCACCTCCAGTCTATTATTAGCATCTGCTGAAACATTTAAGTAAACTGTGTTTAAGATGGAAGAAGAACAGAAAGATAAGACAGAAAACACGCAAAGGATGAACCAGCTGGCTAAGACACCATTCCCAGTAAGACAGATGACCTTTTCTAACCACAGCGGAGCCAAAGAACAGGCTCTAGGTATAAAATCCCTCAGCAGCCAACAAGGACAATGCCAGTGTTTCAACCATGTCATTATCTATGCTGCATCCTTTTATCTCTGACAGTGTGAAGCCCTGTAGATTCATTTCATTGCTTAGAAAATTATTTATGGTATGTTTTGGTTTCATGTAAAATGTGACAAAAGCAAACTGAACTTAGAAACCAAAAATGGCAGGAAGGACAGCTGGCTTGCTTAGTTAGGATTAATGAATAATTGAATCACAAGATTTTGGCTGCATCTACCACAAACACAAATCCAACAAATCTGCTCTCCAAACATTCACAGTCTGTAGTACAACGCTCAACACAAAGCTTGTACCACGCAGACTTTATGTATGGCTTTCTAAATTCATCCGGTGGCAATTTTAGATCAAGGACCCTCATGAATCTCGGCATCCCTGTGGCAGCCATGATGACAGCTGAGACAAATTCCATTTTCTCCCATTATATTCATTTAATTTTTTTTCTTTAACTGATGTGGTGGTGAAAGTGGAGGAAAACAGTTATGTGATGGATTTGCCAGCATTGCAGATAAGAAACACATGAGAAAAAGGATATTAAAACCCCAAATCCAAATAAATTGGGACGCTTCACATAGAGTTTACAGAAATGAATGATTTGAAAATTGCAAAACCAACATTTTTGGCAAATGAGACATTTTAAGGAAAATGTTACCTTTTTTTAAACTTGATTGCAACAAAATTTCTCAAAGAAATTGGAACAGGGGAAGCAAAAAGCATAAAAAATAACTGGCACAAAAACAACTGGAGGAGCATTTGATAAATAATCAGATTAATTTGCAGGGTCCAGGGTGTACCCTACGTTTTGCTTGCTGATTGCTGAGATAGGCTTAAGCTTCCCTGCGATTCTGAATTGGATGAAGCAATATAGAAAATGGATGAATTTGGAGCACGTCAGTGACATAAACAAGAAGAATTTAAGAGATGCAATCATGAGATGCAAAGGTGGACAGCGGTTCACTAATATGCAAAGGTCTAAAAATGGTAGAACAGTGCAGAAAAACCTTCCTCGATATAATATAGTGATGACTTTTAAGAACCCACCATATTGTATTAAATGATAAAAGATTCAGAAATTAAGGAGAAATCAGTGCGTTGGGGACACAGCAAAAGGTCAAACTGAATACTCATGGTCTTTAGGCTCTCAGGTCTCATTGCATTAAAAGCAGGTAACATTTTTAACTGGAAATCACTACATGGGCTCAGGAACACTTCCCCAAATTACTATCCGTGAATATAGATTGCAATCCGTAAATGGAGACCAAAGCTCATTCAAAACAAAAACATTGCCATCTTCTCTGGGCCAAACCCCTGGAATTCCTGCAGTCTTGCAGGAACAGTGTCCTGCTTCTGAACCATTGGAAAATGGTGAGCGGCTAATTGGAAAACTAATGGCTTGCATTAGTGCCTCTGATGTGGACATTTTCCACATTTATGAAGGCCTGCACTTCAGACTTATTAGCAAAAAAAAAAAAAAAACACAGTTGACATGTTGAAAAACAAACAAAAATAAAATAAAATCCTTCAGCAAAGACCCAGAACTGATTAACAGGATTCTTGTTCATTCATTAGGTCATTCCTCTCCTGTCACAAATTCATATAATAAATATTTTTCCATAAAATGGTAAAATGCATTATATTGATTATGTTCTACTGGGATTAAAATATAAGTTTATGAGATTTAAAAAAAACTGGGTTCTATTTTCATTTCAGTTTTCCACAGAGTAACAACTATTTAAAGTGTAGGGTTGAACTAATCAAACAAGTCCAAATACCAATTTCTGGATAAGGTTAACCATTTTATTGGTGAATTTAAAGCATTTAAAAAGGTGATACAAAAAGAGCAAATACTGCCTATGGGACCAAACCAAAACATATAATAGGAAATTAATTAAACTGAACTGATGTTTCTTTAGTCTCCCTAAACTTAACAAACCAGGCACAGAGAAGAATCAAGCAAATTAGGTACTGAATACAAAAACGTGCTGGCCATCTGTTTTGTGATAGCCAGCAGGTGGGAGATGGATCACCAGGCATGGTTTATGCACCATCAAATCCTATTCATTTCAAATTGAATGTGTCAATCATCAAACTAAACCATTTCCTAAAATTTCTTAAAATCCTTTTTTTTTTTTTTGTTTTGCTTTGATCTGTTCTGGATCCTTTTTTTATCTCACTATTCAGTTCCTCCACTTTGTCCCTATCCAATATTTCACCTCAAGCAGTTTCCCTTGATTATCTGCCATCTTTTATTCACTTAGCTTTGTGATCTCCCCTTTGCCTCTTCTTGACTGCCCTTAATTCTTTCTCAGTGGAGGAAAAAAAAACAACTCGTTTTCTTTTCTGTCCTGAACTGGATGTTCTGGGTTAAGAGATAGAACAGAGAGGATTGTCCTTGGTGCTTTGTCCCCTGTGATGAAACTACAGATTTTCCATTGGGATGAGCCAAGACTCCATTTTATTTTTAACTGACTACAGTCCCAAAGTGAGAGGTTTCTGCCTGATAAGAGTTGATTAACTACGCCAGCAGATATGCTTTTAGGATACAGCTTTCTCAGTAAAGTTTTTTTTTTTTCGTAAATCTCTCAAACATTTTGTATATTTTAAGTTCTTTAAGTGGTTTAATCACACTGGACAAAAAGCTGTTCCACAGTTGACAGACTCCAGTATGATTCTCATTAACAACTATCTGTTGTACTAACTTAACCCTTACTCTGTTTTTTTAAACCTAATATGTATCCATAGGAATGTGTTCTATAGTTAAATGATTTTCATCTCAAATGACGACGAGCAATTATTCTTTAAATTATAGCAACAAAGGCAAAAATGTGCCAAAAACAATATATTTTATCCGTGTGTGTGTTTATATGTGGCATTCATTTTACATTTATGGTTCTATGGCCTATCAGGATCGTGATTGGAACCATCACGCTTACAGTATTTTAAGCCTCTGCCCACAATGCATTGCTCTCAGCTATATCCATGAGTGTGTATGTGTGTGTGTGTGTGTGTCGAGGGAGTACAATCTGCGTGTACTATGTTTATGCAAATGGTTGCCTAAATGTGCAAGCAGCACAGCAGTATTACACAAGTGGGAAAGCTGTGTACATGTGTATTTGCTTCATGTGTGGCAGAGGACAAATGTATTTGTTCATGTAAGAGATCTGATTCGGTTTAATTTTGTTGTTTTTATCAGTGTTTTATGCAAATCTTTGACAAACGGTGAATATGTGTGCATGTGCAATCTATTCAGGATGTGTTTTCAGGATGACTTTGTGCTATATTCTTGATATAAATGTGTTTTTTTTACATACATGGGTACATACAAATATATCTTTGTCCTGTATGTGTATGTTTAGGTCTGACTGTGAGTGTGCATATGTATGCTAGTACGCATGTGCAAACCCCCAGTGGGGACAATCATCACGGCTCGTGCCCACAGTAGGCAGTCTTACCCTGAGGGTCTGTGACTGAGGCCTGCCTGACGAGATGCTGGCTGACTGACTGTGGAACCTGGGTGCTTTGCCTCCTCCCCCAGCACACACAGACATTCAAGCACATTAAATAAACATAAATGCATAACTACAAAGATGCATGCACAAAGAACCTTATATACAAGGCACATTTACATTTGCACAAAGCTATCAAAGCATGCATGGCTGCACAATAGCACACTATCCTGTGTGCACAATAAAATGCACAAGTTTAACTCTGCAACCAGATAGTGTATTCCCATATTTGCACACCCACATTGGTTTCCATGCATGGAATCCATAAATCCTTCGCCTGAGAAAATATCTGGACAGGAATTTCCAAAGCAGTGCCAGTCCTACATCAGCGCTTTACTCTGTTTAGTTAGAGAAGTGTGTGCTAATGTGTTAATCAGCATATCAGGCTATATGTGCAGTCCGTTTGTCCCCATGTACCCTGTCCGTGTGTGTGCATGTTCTTGTCTGTGTGTGATTTACTGTGCTCGGAAGGTGCACGTGTTGTGTGGCAGCATGTGTGCAGGTACATCCACTTGGCGTCCACATCTGACTGTGCCGCTGTGTGTGAGGGCTGATGCTAAGTCGACATGACAGAAGCAAATAATGTCTGCTCCCGTTATCTTCTCTTCCCCCTCGGCCCCGCAGGAACCTTTTAAAGGGCCAAACACTGATGAAAGCACAGATGTATATACAAAATAGGCATCCATCAACAAAACACATACTCAAAATTATTAATCTAATAGCAAATTATAAAGAGAAACTAAAAAAAATCTTTTTGAGGTACATTTTTGTAAACAAACCAAACAGGGTTAGATTCTACTGATGTCTTGGGGAAAATCCATCCAAACGCTGATTTGCGTGTTTAAATCAAGAGCAGCTGTGACAATTCAAACGCACACACACACACACACACACACACACACACACACACACACACACACACACACACACACACACACACACACACATACATACATACAAACAAAAAGGGAAAAAATCTATATACAGTATTTATTTAAATATGCCCCACTTCTTATATATTACATAGTTCCTCCTCTAAATCTCGTTTTCAACTGGGACTAATGTAATTTAGACATCAAGACACAAACTGATTTTAGATGAAACACTGTTGATCCATCCACTCTGCAAAATATAATCCTCACTGTTATTCCAAATGAGTTTAACTTATTTACAATGCACTGCACTTTTCATCCACTATCTCATGATTGTATTAAAGTAAATCAGGAGCATTTATAAGCTTTCACATAAAATGTGCTATTTGGTAAACGAATCCCATTACATATGTTATTTTATGCCCACACAGCCTCAAGAGACCTCAGAAGCAGACACCCTCCTCTATGCCCTCTCATACATGCTGGGCTCATACATACACCCACACTGCCCTGACACTGAACTTTAAGAACTGATTACGCTTTTCTTGTTTAAACATACATAAATGTTCGTTTTTAGACTATTTTTTCTTTTCACTGAGAACTAAATGTTGGAAATAATATTAAATTTTCTAGAAAGGATTTGTATCCTGCAAGTTTTCCATGTTGTATACACCTGACTCTGCACACGTCTGCTAAATACACACTGATTTGAGTCAGGTGTTCCAGCAGGGACACTTGGAAACCCTGATGGATAACGTTCCTCAAGGAGCAGGATGGAGGATCCTTGTTTTAGATGAAATGGTGACAATGTTGATGTTGGACCTTTGTATCAGACACGTTAACTTTATTCTCTCAACAATTCACGTAAATAAACTTTCTTCTGTGTTTCATCTTTCTCTATTCTGCTTTGTGTCGTAGCAAATGCTTAACTAACATGAAAAACAAACTAATGTCAAGTGTGGCAGAATAGAGAAGTTCATCTGTAGCTGTGGACCACTGTCTAACATTGTCAGACAAGACATCCATTCATCCAGTCCATGTCTGCAAACAGCAACAGATTCCAGGTTGCCACACACAAACTGGTTGTTGAATTAGTCTTAAAGACTCCACAAGCACGTGGCAACTTTTATCCAATAAGTCAGTGATACAGATGTGAGGAATGTGTTGCTAAAACAGTAGTTTTAACAACTGTTTTGTATTAGAAAAGAAGCAGAACAACAGTTATATTTATTATAGTCATGTCAATTAATGAAAACAGTCAATTATTTAATTGTTTGAGTTTTATGAGGCTATATGGTGGTCTAGTGATTAGCAGAGGAAGAAGGTTCCTGGTTCAAGCCACAGTTTGATCTGAGTCTTTCTGTTTGAATGTTACACGTGTGCATGTATGTTAGGTTAGCGGTTTCTTGATGTTCCTGGGAATGCGGATGCGTGGAAACCACAGTCTGTGTTAGTGTTAGCTCTGTGATGGACTGGAAACTAATCTATGATGTACCCTGTCTCTCACATAGCAGGTGTAGAGATAGGCTCATGGAATAAGAGATGATGGATTCATTTTTCAAATATAACGTAAAAAAAAGAATCAGCACCAAAGCCATCAGAAGGGAAGACGTTAAACACTGTTTGCTCATTATACAGCTAAAAGTAGGAATATACTCTTGATTGTACTTGATTTAAATGCCCTCTAAAGGTAAAAATGTTTTGACAATAGAGTTTCAGTATGCTATTCTTGTGAATCAATGCAAGCTATTCCAACATTCGAGCAAGTACATAATGTGTGTGCCACAGTATAAAATCAATGTCCTCTGCGCTAAGCTAAGCTATCTCTGTCTAACATCCATCTGTCTGCTCCGTTTGTGGCTCCAACTTGTTTATACTTGTGAAAGACACCGTGATACAAATGCTAAATCCTTCACAGTTCAGGTGATTGTTGTTTGGAAAAGCCAGAAAGAAAAGTGCTGAGGCTTGTTAGCTGTAAAATACAACCAGATCCTCTCCAGATAAATCATTTCCTAGGATATGCCAAATGTTTATCTGTCACCATAAACACTATAGTTGTCTTACTGCTCTTGCTTTGAGCTGCATTAACTCAATGAGCTCTCTTCCTGCTTTCTCCTGTTCATGGGTCCTTGCTGGTAAAGGCCATAGAGAGCTGTCCATGCTGATGCCTGAATGTATGCATCCTGCTCTCCACCTGACAACTCAGATCTCTGCCCCCGCCTCTGTCAACCTCCTTCCAGCCCGGCAACGAGCCAACCAACCACCCAGTACAAGCTTGTTGCTATGGCAACAGCCGTCTAGAGGATATTGCTTTTGTTTCTCACACATCCTTTTCCTTCATCCTTCTGTTTTTCTCTATGCTCACTGTTCTAACCCTTTCCATTCTCTTTCCTATCTTCCTTCAGTATGTCTGTCGCCTCACCTTCATTTTAGGTTTTGTGTGTGTGTAAACATAATAAATAAAAGTACCTTCATTGCTTATCTACAATCAATTAATTTATTTACATGCTTCTCATGTACGTACATCTGCAACATACTTTCAAATGTAGTCAGGTAGTTACAACACACACATGAAATATGTTTCTTTGTCTGCATCTGGCATTTGAAGTTTCAGAGATTACACTAAATTGGGCCTTCCTCACATCTGGATTTAAGATCTTTAGTAGATCTGTGTGTGTGTGAGTTACAAAAGTCTATAGATGCATGTGTGTTCAGGTGTGCACAGAGTACATGAAATATGCATTAGCATTAATAATAAACAAAAATCGATTAAAAGACGTGAACAGAAGGCAACACTTCAAAGTGGGTTCGGCTTTTATAAACCTTAGTGTCGGTGGTGAGCTGCCCTCTACTGGACAAACTAAAGAATGGTCTTTTTAGTTGGATCTCCCTTATTACAATTTTAATTACTTTAGATAATGTCCAGTTAAATATCTTCTATATAAATTCTTAATAATACCAAGTGGCAAAATTAACTTAATGATTCCATAAAAGCCATGGAACAAATGCCATAAGAGGTGTTTTTACACCATTTTTTCTTGATCACAGCAGTCTCAGTATGGCTTGTTTAAAGAAATGTGATGTTTGGCACAGCATGGTGTGAAAGAAACATCCATTTTGATCTACAAATCATGACTGGATTAGAGTGGTTTACCTTGGATTTTAAAAGTTAAGATATTTAACATGCCTTCTTGTATCTTAGAGGATTTTATGAGCTTCCTTGATGCCTTCCACAATCACAATGTAAGTGTGCATGTAGAAAAACATGAGTCATCTTAAGATTTGGGAAAGAGCTATTAGCCTTATTTATGTTTCTATCGATTTAATTATCAGCTGATCAATCTGTAAAACAATGAGTGGAAATGAGAAATAGTGCAAATTCTACTGACATGTACATTAACTGTTTTTCCCCAATTTATAATTTAATTTAAGTTTTTATGCATTTGATGTTGATACCCATCCATATACGAGAAAACCATTTTTAGGTTTGTGTTCACTATGGGAGACAAAATCCATGAAAGGGTCAACAGCAGACGTGTGTCTGTGTGTGTGTATGTGTGTATGTATCTTTATGTATCTGTCTTCCTGCTTTTTCTTTTTATCTTGTACATTTGATTGCCATTTTTCAGTCTTTTGCAATGATGAAGATCAGAATGAAGCTAAATGTGAACAACACCACTGTATCACTTGTTTAAATTATTATTACTAAAGACAATTTGTCAGTAGTTAAAGGAATGTTTCACGTTAACGTGTTCATGTTCAACTTGTAAATGACAGGGGAAGTCACCTGTGAGGATGTTCTCGGCCATGACTTTGACCTGAACCTCCAGCGAGTGCTTGGAGGTGTACGTGATCTCAGCAGACACATGGACGACTTCACCGATGAAAACTGGAAACAAGAATTCTGTCTTCTCCACCCGAACCAGAACTGCTAAACATCGGTCCTTTTGGGGGAAAAAATAAACAGCATATACAGATAAATTAAATCTATAAATAAGGGTTTTTTTTCAAGATATTGTTAGACAATCAGAACTTGCCCTAAATAGACCAGTCACAATAACACATTTTGATGTGTGATTAATTGTCTCAGAAATTACTGCAATAAACGATAATATTGCACTAAGTGATTAATGTTGTCATTTTTAGACAGTTTGGAACTGATATAATAATAATAATGTCATAATAAGTCTTAGTACAATCTTTCAAAGAATAAACATTAATTTCTAAAGAACATCTAGCTTGATGTGCAGACTAGTTTATGGTCTTCAACTGTGTGATTATCTCAAACATATCCGGTCTTTAAACACTTAAGAGTTCAAGGTCCAGTCAGCAGTAACATAGAGTCTGCACAGATAAGGGGTCATGTTTTACTTGACCACATTTCTAAGCTGGCAGAGTAAAATTGAATGAATGATCTCCTTTAGTATGTCATCTTGTAGGAAACGTTAAGAACAAAGCTACAAAAAGGCTCTGAATTGCTTTCATGCACTATGATGCACTGTAGGGAAACGTATTGCTTTGGTCTTTGGTAAAGAGAAAAACTAAAATTGTTGCAGCTGACAAAGTTATTGCGCTCACTTTTTCTTATTGTGCAATTAATTGACTTATTGCTTATAGCGACAGCACTGGAAATAATCTGGGAATTATTTACTGATAAAAATAAGCCAGAAATGTGGAAACTGCTCATATTAAAGTCTGTAACTTACATAATTCTATACAAATATTTCAGGACAAATACCAGAAAGTTGAAAGCTAACACTTATGAGTTAACGTTTAGAAGAACACTATTTGTAAAGGACCCATTTTGATTTCATGTGAACAATTTTATCATATGAGCAGTTTTAAAATTGTCACAAAAACAGCTTTTATTAGCATCTGAACATAGTAAAGTCCTACCTACACAAAGGTATTCAGTCAAATATGAAAGTGTCATGATGTCTAAAAAAGATAACATTTTTTTAAATTCACTTTAAAACTTTGAGGGCAGAACTTTACTGGCCAGTAAACCCAGTAAAAGACAATGATCATAAAAACAACCTTTAATTCCTTTCTGCAGTTCTTACTCTGTGACAAACTAGTCAAATCAAAAGCACCAATAAACTGAGGGAGTGATAATTAACCGGAGAGAGGTGTGGAGTAATAAACTGTTTTAACACAGCGTTGAATGGAAACAAAAGTAGGAGGCACAACTGACTGAAATGGAAAAGAGTAATGCATTAAATGACTGGAATCTTTTATCTAAACAGATAACCTGAACTAAACTTAACTTTGGGCATTTGAGGTTTGCAACATAATGTTTTATAAAGACAGAGAGCAGTCATTCTGCAGAGCCAGAGAACAAACAAGATTTCATTTGTGGGTGTTGTGATCTGTGCTTGTTTTACGTTATATCAGACTCATTTCCATAGCAGTTTATTAGACTGAGAGAATAGTCTAGTTTCACCATTATAAGTTATTTAAACCAATTCCGAAAGTTGCATGTGTTAAGTCAAAAATGCAGTGGCACACATTATCAGCGAACATCAATATGGTAAATGTTTTAAAGCTGGTCGTGTGGCATGTGCAAGGTCATGTGAGCTTTACACTTCACCAGTTTCAGTTCAGAAACTGGTAAAGTAACCTCGGTTTACATTATGTCATTCTCTATTCTAACTGAATTATAAATACTGAACTGCAGTTAGCAGCAAAGTCAGCTGTGTGCTACAAAGATAGCATTATTTTGAAGCAGCACAGTAAGAAGTAGAACTGATGTGCATGTTTGTGGTGCCTGGACATGCAGTTGTTCTGCTGCTGTAATTAAATATTTGCAGAGTTTTATGTATAACTTCTAATGTAAATAGTTATTTATAAAATATTTATAAAGCGGCTGTGTAGAGCTCTCTGTTCATTTTGCTTGTTTTTCTTCCTGTCTTATCTGAACGGTACGATCTCCCTGCAGATGACGTGACAATCAAATGACGACAAAGAGAAAAGTAGGCTGAAGTTCAACAGGTGAAACATTAGCCAACATTTAAAGAACAAAGTAAACCTAAGCAAACTGATGCCGAGCATTAGCAAATGAATTTTGCTATAAAAAGATTAAGTTAAATGTAATTAATTAAATGTATGGTAAATAAACAAGTGGAACTGAAATGAAGTTGTCTTGATGTTCATGTTTAGAAGACATCTAGTTATTTATTGACAAGTAAAGAATTAACTGAGATGATAAAGAATATAATTTAACAGATTTTTCTGACATTCATTAGAGAAAAAAAGTTTCAAATGAATTTGGTTGTTTTTTACCCCATTTTGAGTGTTACAGTGCCGGGTGCTGACAATGCCTCCAGCTTCTTCGATCATCTTTAGGATATTGCCACCATGAACGTTCCCCATGATATTGGCATCATCTGGCCGCATGATTCTGCAGCAGAGAGAGAAATATGTTACTATGATTGTAAATCTACAGGACCACTAACCATGCTAATGAGAATGATAAAATTAGGACAGAAGGTGTTTGAATCAGCACTGCCCCCCGGGTCAGTGCAGCAGTGGTGTCGAAAAGCATTTGCTACACATCTTTCAGTGATCTGACACACATTATTTCACACATCAAGTTACTTTCTTAAAGGACTTCTTGGTAAAAGCTTACAAAATCCACAGAAAAGAGGCAAAGATATTTCTTTACAAATACTACTTAAGGCACATGATCTACATTAAAGTGCTGTGCCACAACTACTTGTTATTAAAAAGAACTAACATTAGACAGTCTTGTTGCAATTTGACAGGACAGTTTCTTTATATGGGCATATTTTAGCTCGATAAAAAAATATCCATTGTATTATGTTCTTTTTCTTTGAGAATCTGTCTTCACAAGGTAACAAGTGGGAAAAGGCAAACTATAAAAGACTGCTCAGTTGTTCTGAGATCCTATAATCCTGTGAATCAGATAATTAAAGGTTTTGAGTAAAGTCTTTGCGCAACAATTCAAGGAAATCGACATCTTGGTGCCATTAGTAATCCCTGGGTTTATGTGAAAGTCACTGATTGGTGAGATGTTGAGGTGAAGAGGAACTTAGATGTGTGTGGAATTAGTAATCAAGAAAACAGCAACTATCCATAAGTTGTATTCATAGCACAGAGAAGCTGGGAAATGAGTAACTCAATTGACTCCAAATAGTTTAACAAAATGCTTCATAAATTCATTTTCTAAGATAGGATCATATTTACTTTTAAATATAATATGCCACAATCTATTCAAACATGAATGGCTGATCACGATAAGTATTTGTCAGCACAGAAGGGGGAAAGTACCTGATGACTTTATACTTGTGATTTGCTGCCTCCCCATCTTCCCAGCCATTCCTGCTGACAACTGCTGCTCCTTCATCCACTTCATTTCCCATCTTGTCTAACTTTGTTCTAAAGCCATTCATCTTCACACACCGTCTGACACTCAGCTCTGATCCTTAATGTGCCTCCCTTTCATGGGAACTATTCACAACTTTCTGTGATCTTGGGCTATGATGATGCAGTTGTGCCTGACGTCAAGCTGTGTATATGCTGATCCTGTCCTGCTAGTCACGACTGACCAAACTGGATCTCATTCACACACAAAGAGACAGTTACTGGTGTAAAATCATTGCATTGTTTCCAGACTGAGGGTTGTGTCACAGCTGACAACAAAGCCGGAAGTGATGACAAAGAATGGCAAGCAAAGTCAAGACACTATTGTTTAAAGCTTGTCACTTAAAAACTGATACAATTCCCAAAAGAGTATTTAAGTATTTAACTTTTTTTTTCCATTTACACCTTTTTGATTTCAAAAGGACAAAAAAAGGAACAAAAAAGGGAAAAGCATATATTTGGACAGCATACAGTGTTGGCAAGTGTTACATCTAAAGTCTTTTTTTGTTAAGTGTGCTTTAGTTGTGGACTTTAAAAAGAAAAAAAAAGAAGAAAAGCCTTTATGTTATGGGCCAGGTAGGGTGGTTGCTGGGTAAAAACCCTTAAAGTAGAAAAAGAGGAAAAGAAATAAAACTATTGAATGTAGACTGTTGGATGCAGAGATGACACTTATTACAGTGTGAAAGGAGCTACATATATTTTCTAAATGTGGTTTAAATGTAACATTTTCTATTGTGTGAGGATAAGCTTGTTATTTCATTTTAGGTCAGTAAGATCATCAAGAACACAGTCTTAACTTTTGTTACTACTACCCTCTGGTTTAATATTTAATTCAGGGAAACTGCTGGCGTACAGCATTTTCTACCACTGGGCCTTTCTGACAAAGATTTTGCACAAGCCTCAGTAATAATAGTTCATTATGATCTGGTAAGTTATCTGTGAGATAAAATACATTGTGGACCAAACATCTGCAGTGTTCGTTAGCCTTTGTTGTCGTTTTTTCTATTGTTTAACTTTAAGACTGAAACAATGCAAAAAGTGGAAAATATTTCATCTTTATGCCTCTGTATTTTGGAGACAAGCTCATTCTCTCATGCTGCTGGAGAAAAGTGATATTTCACCAAACTAACCACAAATGGTGAAAAGAAGTTCAAACTTTTGCATAACTCATTATCTGCCACAAGGCTCAAAATAAAGAAATATTTTTTCCCTCTTCTACATCTTTTAATGTATTTTGAATAAGATTATTTTAATTAAATTACCTAACGGGTAGGAAATTCTGGTCCTAGAGAGCCAAACTCCTGCAAGTATTGCGAGTTTCCCTGCTGCAACACACCTGACTCAAATCAGTGGGTAATTAGCAGACTTGTGCAGAGTTTGATGTTAAGATCTGCACAGGTCTGCTCTTTAAGTCTAATGTTTGTCAGGTGTGTTACCACAGAGAAACTCCAAACACTTGCAAGACTGCAGCTCTGTAGGACTGGAGTTGGCTACCACTGTTCCAAACCATGATTACACTCAGCCCAGTAAGGCAGGGGTCTTCAATCCTGGTCAATCCTGGACAAATGATCAGTGAAAAAATCCTGGGGTGGTATAACGGCATGATAAACATGGCTTCCAAAAGCCCTGAGTCACTGGAATTTATTTATAAGAGTTCCCAGCAGCCAGTTGATTTGTCTTTTGAGAATAGACATATTGTCTCCCAAGTTACTCACCTAACCTGATGAACAATGTCGCAACTCCATTACACTCACTTTTTTGTTTCTGCTCCACATGATCGGTATCCCGTGTGCATCTATGCATGTAGATGCTGCAAGTGATTATTGGTCAAACCGTTAAACCTGTTCATAAACATAGCACCAAAACTAAGCAAATTTGTATTTGGTTGGTTATTCCTATTTTTATTACAAAATAGCAAGTGGCGTATTAAACATGATTAGTCATAACTTGCAAGGATCGTGCTTCTAGGAAATGAGCAGTGCAGATAAACTTAGGTGGGTGTGTAGGTACAAGCTATGTTCTAACCTTTTGGATCAAGTTTAACAAGATAAATGAGTTCAATTAAATTTAAACATATCACATATTTGTTATTCAAAAGCATTCTGTTGGTTTATTCAAGAGGAGATGCACTGTTCCAAAAAGATCAATATTTTGAATATGTACAAGGGAATTTCCAGGTTCACATGTAAATACATTTTAAAAAATGGTTTTATTTAAACTGAACTGGAAGGGTGACTAAATCAAACCATATAATGAAAAACAGGCTATTGATAAATATAACTAACAAAACATCATAAAACCTGCAAGCATTTTACATTCTGATTGCACGTGGTTCAAAGTCCTTGTTTGCTTTGGGTGTTTCTGTTTCTTTTCCAGTTTTTTTCACTTCTTTTTGTTTTATCCTTATTTTGTGTGTTTGGTTTTGCATCTGTTTAGCGTTGTTTCTTTTTTAATTATTATTATTATTATTATTGTCTTCTGCGTTGTGTTAAAACATCCCAGGTTCTGTAGTGTCATAGTCACCGCAGCTGTAGAGAGTATTGTTCCTTCTGACCTTCCGTAGCAGCTGAGTCAGACAGAATAACCGATATTTAGCTCCCCTTTGTGGGCTGCTAACATGCTCTCGCGCTCGTGGAAAACGCCGCTTACTCGCTCAATGAGTGTAAAATTACACACCAGATCATAAGACATTATCGCCTGTTGTTCATGGATGTGCGTGTTGCTTCCTGTTTTATTCCTGTGGTTAATAGAAAACCAAGGCTGGAAAAACACATTAGATTGAAGTCCTGAAAAACTAGTTAGTGGGGTCCAAATGTTTTCCGCGTAAAATCTAACATATATTTGACCTTAGGGGAAAAGGTACAGCGACAGTTTAGGTTCTGAAAGCATTTCTCAGAAATATGCTGCTAGTTGCGCATTAAGTCACCACATGCGACACATATCGTCGCCGCTGACTTCAAGCTGAGATGCCCAAAGCAGCCAGTCTTATACCGGCTTTCATACACCACAACCATTTCTCCACCAGTCCAAAGGTGTCCTACACTTGAAGTGTGTGTGTTGTCTGTTCAGATATGACCTGAAGCGGCGGATTATCAGGGATATCTTCCCGTGAGCCAACGCTCACGCGCGGACGCCGGTAGCTGCGTTCTCCTCATTTATCGCCCTACATCTCATTGATAACATGCGATTTTTTTGTTAACGAGCCGTAAACATCCTACCTGCATAACTGGAGGGAAGATGGTGTATCTTGTATCTGCGACACAGACATGGTTTGGATGAGCTCTAACGGAGCAGTGGTCTCGTGTTGCAATGAGATTCCTGTGTGATGTGAAGGGAAATCGGACTCCTGCGGCGTCCCGCGTGCTGCTGTGACTATGGTCTCACTATTTGGCAGGGAAAATTTAAAACCCAGCTTAAAGGTAGAGCAGCTATTGTTCTGTTGAAGTGATTTTAGTTAGGCTTACAGTTTTATGAAATGACTTAAATGAACACTTTACAGAGAATTTAAATACGACCTGATCGTGCAGCAGAAAAGAAACCATGTCAGTACATGTATTTCGCCAGGGGAGGGCAGCAGAGACCACTCAAACGAGCCGTGTTGTATCTTCCCTGTTGGCGCTTTTGGTCTGATTATTCATTATGTCAACACATTTTTCCAACTTCGTTAAAATTGTCTTATGAGCTTTTCTTTTGTTGTATTTGGTCTAAAACGCACCAAATAAAATATCGTATTACTAATAAAATATATACATCTGTTATTTTTTCTGTGCCTATTGGAGCTAAGATAGTTTTCCTGTTGCCTTTTTTATATGAAGGATTAAAAATTGTGTGGTCATTATTTTAAACATGTGAGAAGATAATTCATGCAAAAAAAGACTTAATAAAATTATTCTAAAGGAAGCAAAAATAATGACAACATGTAACTGAGACATGGTAGTTTTTGTTGTTTTTTTTTTATTATTTTGTACATATATACAATATTTGCAGCAACCGCAAACATATATAAAAAAATATCCCATCAGAGGTACTTAATAAGACATGTCATGTCTACACAACTCATCTGCACAGACTCAGAACACTGAAGTTTTTTGTGCAAATCCATACATATAATGACCCTTTGGGTCTTACAGGGCTGTTTCAATGGCCCTTAACAATTTAGTCTAGCGAGAAGACTAAATATATGACGTATACATACATGCGGATTTTAAAAAATACGACTGTCTAAAATTGTCAACCTTTACTGGACAAAAGACTTGCGCGTAAAAAGGTATATAATACCCAAATACATACGATGAACTTTGGATTTTTCATCAACAACATAATCATTCACTGTATACTTATTTACAAATGATACTGTACTAACAACATGTCGAAATGCATATATTACAGTAATTTTGCAGATTCTGAGAACTTCTCAAAAAGCAGTGATCTACCATGGTCTCCACACAGCTGCGTAAACAGACTGTGTAATTGTCTGCACTCTACTGGGAGCCGTGGCGTCACTGCTGCAGGACTGGCTGTCAAGTCTGGTGCTGAAACTGGATTTGAGTCTCAGGAGTTTTTGATGGATCTGGGGGAAGTTCCTGGAGCTCTGGGCGCAGCAGTTTAGGCAGGGTGGGGTGACGGTCACAGTCATAGACTTCTGGACAAAGTCGTTGATCCGCTGGCACGCCTCGTGATCCAAGCTCGTTTTGGGAAGCATCGCAGAGACGCGTTGGAGGCAGGTTTTGTAACCGTCTTTGTAAGTGTTAGCTGGATCTGAAAATAAAATAAATTATTACATTTTCTGTTCCTAATGGAAGAGCTGATTGACTGCACGTTTCATTTATTAATTAAAAAAAAACAAACAACTATAACTCACTTTTGCTCTTAACAGGGGGAATGTCACTGAGGAATCTCACAGTCATTTCGAGGATATCGGCTTTCTCCAGTTTTGAGTAGCGACTTTTCTGCAGACAAAAATTAAACATTAGATGTTAAACACACGAGCTAATATGCTGTTTATACTTTAATATAGAAAAACTATGGTGTTCACGGGGAAAGAAAAGGAACTCACATCTCTGCCTGTGAGTGGAAGTATGAGACTTTTCAGTTGGTTCAGACTTTCGTTGATACGGGCGCGTCTTCTCTTTTCCATCAATGGTTTCATTGTCTGAAAAGAAAAATAGGTTTTAGTTTTCATCCAAAATATTTTCTACTCAATATACATTATATTTAAGACATTCGTAAAACAAAATTAACAGAATGCAGAATATTCACTTGGCTCACCTTTCTGAGTTCAAGAGCTTCTTTTCTCTGGGCCACAGTAAGCCTTGGAGAAGAAGATGCTTCGCACATGATGTTTGGAGACATTTTCAGTGTCGTCTTCGTTCCACAGAAGTGTTCAAAAGGCAAATCTACAACGAATTGTGTTCAATGACGCAGTACCGAGGTATATATCCTGTTCCGTGGCGTCGGCTTCCGTGCGTCACAGATACGCCCCCAAGCCAAATCAAAGCGATTTGGATGGGTTCTATTCGATGAAAACACCACAAAAGCATAATATATAATCAGATAACCATCTGTCTCAAACTTTAATCTATGCGTAGCTTCATTGCGTGTCTGCATTATGATCCAAAGACCAAACTAAACAAAAGAACCGTAAGAAGATTCGTGCGTAAAAAAGCGTAAAGTTTGAATGTGGGTTATTTTCATCAGATACAATTACTAAAAGCTTGTTTTTTGCATACTACTTCATGGTAAACAACTATTCATAGTAATTTTACATGGTTACTTGAATAATTCTTCTTATAGTCTACTTATATACTGATGCGTAATTACGCATTGCTGTAGCTTAAATGGATACAAAACTACAATGTACAGACTATAGTCTATAGTACTCGCATATAATCTGTGAAAGGTACAAATGATATAACTTAACATTTTAGCTATATATTTTTAATGTTATTCATTTTATAGATTTATAGGTCTAAAAACGGCAATCACGTGGTCAGATTCTATGTTAACATTTTAAAGTAACGTGTCTTGTCCCAGTTTTCTTTATTAAAAAGATATGTAGTGGTCTCTATTTTAACTTAACATTTTCACATAGAACAAGATGCAATATGTATCAATGGCATAAATTTCAGTCCTGTGTGTATAAGAAGTCTTCACAAATACACACTCTTATTTCATTTGCATACCCAAGCCACGCTACTTTCAAACAGCATCTGCTCTTTGACAATAGTTTCGCAAATGACGTTTACACATGGTTTCTGCCCTGGAGTGAGTCTATACCTGTAGGGTGTATCCTAGAGCTGCTAACGCTTCATGCAGAGAGGTGGGGGCAGAAAAAGGGAGTTTGGGTAGTTATACTACATCTGCTCCCATCCCAATGCCCCTGTATACATGTCCTGGGTTTAGAATTATTTGGGGTTTTAGAGTTAAAGTTGTTTTCACTCTAACCTGAAGCGTCATATCTCCGTTTCATCCGCAATCAGATGCTTTGCAAACATCGAAAAACAACTCTGAAGTATCTGATTTTGACTAATATATATATATATACACAGAAATGGCAGATCATCAAATGCCTCTGCACTCTGGGGAACCACGCGCACAGCACGCGCCATGGAGACCAGATGGCTGTCTGTTACAAAGATCATAACCCCACCCTCGCCTAACCTCTACGACCCCCCTCCACACACACCCCATCCACCACATCGCACACAAATCCTAAGCTAGACATCTCTCATTCTGGCGCGTACACATAGCTACAGAAATACTATCTGCTATTGGCCTGCATTGTACAAACTTTACATGCACGACACATGATCTCTCCACGCAGTTGTGGCGTGGGTGTCCCATCTGCAGGTTTCTAATGAGTTTGCCTTGTTACCGTCCAACTGAAACAAATCATTCTTAACCCCCCCTCCCCTGTGTCCTCGATGCTGCAATGTGTCCTTCAGCTTGACTCTTTGATATTTTTAAGCGTCCAAACAATCATAAATGCTTGTTTGGACAGTTATGTATGCTGATGACCAAATGCAAAGCTCATTTGTTAAAAGGAAAGGAAGAGAATATGCATCTGCACTGCATGACTTTGCTTTTTATGAAAAAAAGAACATTAAATCAGTGTTTTTTTCCTGTGACGTGGACGTTCAAACGCTCTACTTACAGCAGTATAAATGCAATACTGCAGAAGTCGTTTTATATTGTCTGGGTCGCGGAATTATTCATTATTTAAATACACTATATTGCTCAAATTTGTTTTGCTGGGGTTTTTTTTCCCATTGTGATCCCAGGATATAGTTTCATATTTGGTGTTTAAATTTTGTGTGAAAAGGTATAGCAGCACTGGTATTGTTACAGATTTGTTGTAAAGATTTAGAGACAACGTTAAGATGAAGGTCGTCATTGTCCAGACATGTAACTGAGAGGCACACTTGCTGCACGCGCCCCTCACCGCCCACTGGGATTTAGGGGGTGATGATGAGAATGGGGAGGGCTTGATACTTCTCCGCTTTCCTATACTACGGTTAGAGCTCTCTTTTGTCTTTTCAAGCAAATTTGGCGTTGGCAATCCATCTGTGCAGGCTGGATAACAGGAAGCCTTTGTCTGAAAATGTACCGATACTTCATGGGAATTAAAAACGGGATGGAGTAGAAACAGTGACTTTTGATACAGCCTGATGTGAACTGACAGACACTGAGCCCCTTTCTGGGGTCTTAACGATGTCCAACTACAGTAATGATAAAAAGTAGCCTATACATCTGAAAGGTTGTTTTAGAAAAAAGTCAAACAAGAATAAACAAAAGAAAAGAAAAACAGTTTTTGTCTCATCTTACAAGCCAGCCAACAAACATATGGCATATTACACCTTGTCTTTATTAAGTGACATAAAAATTAAAAACATAAAAGACCAGTATGCTGCTTATAGGACCATATTAGTTTAAATGTATATTTGATCAACTGAACACCATAAGTGCTTCTTTGACACTTTACTGGTTTTTAGGTTTCTGTAAAGATACTTAAAGGGCAAAAGAGATCATTTTGGAAAAAGCTTGGGAAGGTTTAACTATTTGATCAAATGGCTTTTCTTTTTACTTTAATTCATTTAACTTTTATTTTATCAAGTAAAACATTAACTAATTTTTTACACTGGTGACCTGGTCTACAAGTGCCAGAAAGCACTTTGTTCATGTCATAATTTATTCTCTTGCAGTGAGGAAAATGTCAAAGTTCCCAGATTTTTTGTGTTCTGGATGTAATATCTTGAATTTTGTTGGGATCCTTTGATATCTTGTAAACCTGTAGCAAACCTCTCCTCTATTTTTGGCCAAGCACCCTGCTGTTTATTGTGGAGTTATATGAATATATATACACTGAGTTCTATCTGCAATGAGAAAGAATCTTTCAAAACAAATTTCTGGATTGAGATGTTGATCCAGATCATTATCAAAATGTAATGGAATCTAAGTTAGATCAAGATCCTTTCTCAGAAAATAAAAACCTGTTCAGCAGCTTTAAAATAAATAAATAAATAAATGGACAGACAGATTACCAAGTAGTTAAATGCAGGAAAAAACATAACCTCCATAGTAGAGGTAAATAAATAAAGTCAGTCATGAGATTTGAGTCCTTCATTGTACAAGGGGAATGATTGTCTCTCACAGAATGAGCACAGTACAGTCCCTTAGATTTGCTTTGTTGTGAATGAATAGACCTAATGTTTGTCTAGAACTGCCACTGCACAGAACTTCTGAAAAAAGGAGATGCTTGTTTGTAATGCATGACACAATGATATCTAAATATGATAAAAACGCAGAGACACCAGCTGAACTTGAACTTGAACCTGGTCCTCCACAAACTTTGGTCTATTCCAGATAATTCTAGAGTCAGATGTGGGACCATCTGCAAGCTTGGTTAAATCAGGTCGTGCAACATGACAAAGATCCCAAGCACAGCAGCAGCTCTATGACAGAATAACTAATTAAGAACAGCATCAAGGCATTTCAGTGGACCAAAGTATAAACCTCAAACTGAATTAAATGACTTGGCATAACCACTTAAGCTCTTATTAAAAAATGCCTCTGAACTGAAACACCAAAGACAAAAATAAGCTGAAATTATGCAACAATTATACAAGAGTCTGACATCCAGAATAATGCCATCATGTTGTTTTGCTGCTAAAGGTGGCAGCAAAATATTGAATTTTGAAGTGTGAATTGTTTTTCATATATTTCCTTTTAGTTTTGGCTTCATTTTGAAATGAATAAGTACTGGCATCAGTGTAATGGCACGTGTTCATCTAAAGATGTATCTATCTAAACACCGCTATTGACCAGATCATATTTTTTAGCTTTTCACATAAAAAAACCTAAAAATCAAAAGAGGATGTAAATACTTTTTGATATCCAGTTAGAGATATGAGCACTGCTATACTCTGCTTGTAGTAAATTTAGAAATTAAAAACAATGAGTGCTTAAAAAAAAAAAAAAAAAAAGACAAACGTTTATAGAACCTGATTTTTGTTTGGACTGTTTCTGTCCTGTACAGCTCTTCTTTGTTGCTGGTTGGGAGAAAAAGATGTTCAGCCACAAAACTGGATCCAACTATATGATCCTAAAGTATGATGTCCAGCCATTGTGCCGAGTGAACGGCAACCCACACCATCCATGGGTGACAGTCAGCAATAATGGAGAGGTTGTTGTAGCCCATTGTGACTGCATGGCTGGGTGTGTATGCTATGAAATATTTATGATCAATTCATATTTTACCATGCAATGTTAAAAACAATAATTAATTTCAACCTAACTTTTTTAATTGCTTCTTAAATATTTTTTTATTAAATAAAATGTATTATTATTATTATTATTATTATTATTATTATTATTATTATTATTTTAGGTTAGGGAAATCCTGCTCACATTTAGCTGAAGTACTCTTCAAGTTGAAGCCGCAGTCAGGCTTGGCTAGAACAAGCAAGCATGTAAAAGTGTGGCATGCTACTGGAATAAGGTTTTTACAAAAGGAGTTAAACCCAGTAAGGTTTCTGACATCAAATTCTACAAAGAATCAGCCAAGAACAAAATCAAGAATGCCCCCAAATGGCAAAAGAAAAAGTACTGGTGCAATGAAATCCTTCCAGCAACTCCAGGGAAACAGGATCTCTTTTTATCCATGCTCTCCTCAACAGATTCAGGTAAATGTATCGGCCTTAGTCCTTTTGAGGGTCATGGTGCATCATTTAATCCAATTAAATCACATGAACCAGCCATTTGTCCAAAGCCCCAACACTCCCTCTATAATAACACAAACAAGCAGAATATGAAAGAAGCCAGTGAAGAAGCCCCGAGTCTGGTTTACGGTGTCAAACTGGCACAGTGTGACTTTGTGGAGACATCAACAACAAAACAGTCTTCATGCACAACATGGCATGATCAGAGGGCTGGACGAATCACGGCATCAACTGCAGGGAAAGTGATGAAGACCTCATTCAATGTGCCTGCACCATCACTTATATAAAATATATGTATCCCATCAAACCAATCCCTGAAGACAGATGCTGTTAATTGGGGTAAACAAAACAAGCTGATGCTCTTGCCATGCTCATATTTTTGCAAACAAATGTACCTGCAGCTGCCTCGGCAGTAATATCATCAGGGAGAGTGTTAGCCAACAAGCCATTCCCACATCATAATGGTCGTGTCATCATCAGGATTTCCCAAAATAATTCAGTTATAGATGTGTCTGCCAACGAATATACAGAATGTGACAGTTGTAGCATGAGGGTAGTTGAAATTAAAAAACCCTTTCACATTCCAAGATATTTCATGTGAGGTCATTTTAAAGTCTCAAGGCTGTGTGACCGGAGACTTACAGCTGAAAGCTGAACACAACTACTTTGTAAATACAAATATATTGTGCAAAAGCCACATACGTGACTTTTCTTCTTTGGACACCCATCGACTGTATAATCATGCATTTCACACGCAATGACAGATTTCATCAAACAGACATTGAACCACCTAGTGCCGTTCTGGGAGAAAAACATACTTTCAGAAGTGTTGACACGTGATGTGGAGTGTACCATCACTCCAGTACAAATAAGTCAAACTGACAGTGAAAACAAAGATTCAGGAAAATATGTTTTTGTCAGGAGTCAAAGGGGGGCAATATGGTGGGTTGTGATAATGCCCAGTGTCAGTTCATGCTTTCATCCGAACTGAGTCAAGCTGAAGTAAAAACCTAGTACCAAGAGAGCTTAGTTCTGATCAGTGTTGGAAAAAACAGTAAGAAAGAATAATGCACAAGAAATTACGTTTTTTTTTTGTTTTGTTTTTTTAAATTTTAATGTCTCACCGAATTGTTTTTGCTTGTGTTTAAATAAAGACTGTGGTTTTATAAACAAATTGTTGTTGCATTCTCTCAATGCGGTAACCACACATTAGTATATAAAGACAATATTACAAACCTACAATTTTTATGTGCGAGAAAAATGATCTGGTTGTTGTGCTGCATTTCTTAGCCTATCAAGCTTTTCTGCCATTTTTAATTTCAGACCTAATGGAAAGTCTGAAATTGTCCCAAATTCAGAAGAGAAGCACATACCTTTGTTATCTTGTCAGTGATTGCAATATCAACATTATATGCCTCTCAAAAGTGTTTTAATCAATGATATTGGGATAAGTCCCTTTAATATTGTATATCTGTTGCAAAGAAGCCCGATTACTCTTTTAATTTTGTTTCTAACAGATGATAGAGATCGTAACATCTCTACCTCTTCAGCAAGCAACTGTGTGAATGGTTTTGTGAATGCTGGTGTCAGAAATGTCACACCAAGAACTCCAAAGTCTTCTCGAAGCATGAAACCTCTGTCTCCCAGAATGATATCCCCCGGAAGATGGTACTTCTGGGATTTGAAGTCTGATGAACGAACCAAGTGCACATCGGATGTCCTGCCACCCCATGCTTCCATATGGAAACATACGTTATGGCACCCATAGGGTTGCATGTAATGAAAACTTTCACGGTTGTGTGTTTCTTATAACTACCGTATGTTTTTGCCCTGGCTTTGAAATTTTTTGGTTTTTCAATAAAAATCACAAAGCAATCTACAATACCAATTAGAGTTCTGAATTTGGATTTAAAAACTGGTGGAATATTTTGGAAGATATGGGCTCTATTGAGCCATGTCACCATGAAAGACATTTTGTTGTCCATGATGTTTATCCACCTGCAAAAAATATCTGTAACAGTAGACTATGCCAGTATGCAATCACTTCAACCTCGGTCTTGTGACGAAGTTTCATGAGTGTCATGAATAGTTGGTCACCAGATGATACACTGCGTTTGTTTTATGTTTTGGTTCCATGAAGCGAGTTAGGAATGCCAACTACTGCACGAACCAAACCCATGACACTCCAGTGAAGCCCATACTTTTCTGGTCATCATTTTCAATGAATTTTTCTCCTATCCTTGCTAATGCCAACAAGGCTCCAGATCATCTACTGTAACAGCTTCAGCTCTTTGTTACTGCTAATCAGATATCGTCTGTATGAACTGTGTCCTCTAAGTCTTCCACGGGTTTCCTTAGTCCTACATAAAAACACAAAAAACATTATCAAAGGATATTTTCAACCTCTAAACTTGTGCTTAACAATGTGATTAATTATGGAAGTCATATTGCATATAACCACCTGTACAGTGAAGGGGACATTTGTGACATGCTGGTGGGACTACATGTAGTTGTTTGGGTGAGAGAACATTTGATGGCTTGGATGTCACGGCGGGAGATGTTGTGAGTGGTATGAATGTAAAAAGTCTAGAAGCCTTTGGTGGAGTGTTTCTGCAGGCATTAGCACCATCTGCATCAAAAACATCATTGGAGTTTTTTTCCAATAGAATGGAGTTTCTGCTAAACTATCAACACAGAAAATGAAAATAAATACAGTATTAATTTAAATGAGATATTAACCATAGTATTATATGGCCAAAGATGTTGAAATTATGCCACAAAAGTAAAAGAAAAAAAAAGAAATTTCTTCTTCATATCTAAAACAGAACACCAAAATGGCTTCTTATCTCACACAAAGCAACTGAAATTTACAATACGTATTGTATATCTTATTACTTTATTTTTATACTACATTGTCATTTCATGACAAGTTGTAAAAAACTTTAAGTTGTAGAAATAACTAAAATACAATATAAAGTAGAGACTCACCTTTGAAGAAGTGTTGTGAACAGACGTATGTATAATCGGTATTACGTTCACAGGGAGGGCCACTGAAACTGTTTGTTTTGCTACTGATTGCTTGAATCCAAAGACGTCTTCGTTCTGGTTCTGTTGTGTCAGAAGGAATCATAAAAACTTGAAGTCCTATTTTTCTGGTGCTGTTGTGACAAAGCACAACACAGCAACCCTTCAGCATATTTATGATTTTCTTGAACTTTGCGGTATGTTCCCTGTATGGCGGCCAAATGTTTGTACACTTCACGTATGTTGCTAGGGAGGCACAGTCCCGTATGTTCCTCCGCCAGGATTGGATTGGAGTCATAATTCAATGCAATCTTTTTGGTTTCCCTTACATAGGCTATTTAATCCATGAGAACTAGAAAAAATAAATTGAAAAAGAAGAAAAAGCAACCAATTTTCACAAAGTATATTAACACCAAAACTGATTTTTCAAGTAAAGATCCTTTGGAATAATGAACTCTAGAAAGATAAACCAACATATACACACATACATATATATACATATATACACATATATATATACATACATATATATATATATACACATATATATATATACATTATGTATATATGTATATATGTATATACGTATATATATATACATATATATATATACACACACATATACATATATACACATATACATATGGGGACAGGAATACCATACCAGCCATGAAGGATGGTAGTAGACATATTTCATCTTGTTTGACTACTTCGTGGACTTGCAGCCATCTGACAGCTAATGAAAGCTCAAGCAGAAGCAATAACAGTAGCGTGATTCCACTGAAATGTCACTGGAGAAATTATTGTATAAATATTTTACCTTTATGTATGCTGCGCTTCATTGTAGAAGCATAGGAAAATGTTTTTTGTAAACATTCATACTGTCTTTTCAGATTAAACTGTTTTAAATGTTCTTTTTGTGAGAAAGAGCTTTATACCTGCTTTATATGTTTTGATTACTTCCTGCGGTCATGTGGGAAGCTCATTTTATGTTCCTGTGACGTGTCTTGGCCCATCACTGCAAAAGAGAAAAATCACATGACTGAAAAATCCCAGGGTCATCTGTGCAGAGGGTAACAAATACTACCGCTGGATCAGAGAAAAGGATCATGAACCAGGGCGAAAGAGCGTACACTCTTTTCCACACGATGCAGTACTGGGGAAGACATCAGATAGCAGGGGGTTGTTACCCTTTAAAATTACTTAAGCTGCCTACAAGACACATCACAGGAATATCACGTGAGCTTGACTACAGGAAGCAATCGAAACATGTTAAGCAGGTAAACAAGCTTCTCTGTCTTACAAAAAGAACCTTTTAAAAAGGAAATTGTTCCTCCTGAAAAGAAATAATTTTGTCTTCCACACAAGTATTTGTGTAACATCCACCAAAGAAAATTAAGTTTAGACCCTCATTATCTTAGGTCTATCCTAAAATAACGAATCGTCTCCAAATTTAAAATTTTTTTGCACAGGGCCTTTCCTGCTTAAGAACGACTTTGATAACAAAGTAAAGCATTCTAAAACGTCAAGAACAAAATTAATTTACTATGCTGTAGGAATGCGTTTTCCTGCATTTCTATGGCACTTATCTGTATGTAAAGTTCTGCAGACATCTCAATAATAACACTATTAGGCTGTCCTGTCAATATTAAAAGCTAGTTGAAGGGACTTTTCCTTCAGCTTACTTCTATTTGCCTTGCTTACTTTATTTACTTATGTATGGGATTGATTCAGTTCAACTTATTTAGAATAATTACAAAGAAGCTGCCAAACTTTAACTTTATAAAGCCAACTGTATCATATTTATTACATGATTCTAAGACATTTTGCATCACCTTATGGTAGAAACTTTTCTCAAAACCTTGTCATGAACAATATCACACACTTAGCCCATAATGGAAAACAGGAAGAAGAAGACAGCAATAAATTTTGGGATTATTTATCACATGGTTAAAATTTTTTTTAAAAAAAATTCTTTATATTGTCAGAGGTCTAAATAAAGACTTTATTTTAAAAATTGGCATTTTCTTTCACTCTTTCAGAATGGGCTTTAACACATTGTTGTGGAATTTTCTGGTTCCATATTGTTATGGCATACAATGTACGTCATACATCCTTGTGTCTGGTACAGTTCTA
>JBAMHX010000015.1:17677613-17688733 GCA_037177515.1 Pseudomugil tenellus
TTGTTCTTATCATTTTAATAAACCTTTAATCTCTTTCAATCCAATCCCAGACTCCTTCGTCTTTGACAGGCTCGCCACCCTTACAACATTAAGCAGGTAAAGTAAAGAATATACATCCCCAGTCCTGGGTTACCTGCCCTGGGGGTTATATGTTACAGGTAAGATAAAGCAGAATTTGTTCCATTTTATTTGTTTTAAACCCTTTTATTGTCTTACTCCAAACAACATCTCTGGCAAGTTCACTCCATGACCAACAATGGAGGGAGCCGGAGCCAAAAGGAAGGTTAACAGGATTTATTGTTAGAATAAGGAGATATGAACAAAAACCTGTAGGAAGGTGGAGGAGTCCAGGAGGGATGCAATAACGCAGAGCAGGAAGGCAGGCTGTAGGGAATCCAGAAGAACAGTGAAGGCAGGAACAGCAGGTACAAGCATGGGTGTTGACACATTCAATGTCTGACCAAGGAAAGACTGGTGAGCTGAGTGCTTTATGGCTGTGAGGGAATCGGGAACAGGTGCAGGTGATCTGGGATAACGAGTCTGGTGGCAGGTGATGGTGTTTGTGCTAATAGTCTGGAGCAGGGCATAAAACCAATATTTTGATTATCATTATATTTTAGGGTCTGACTTACACCTCAAAAACACACAGTCCCACCTGTTTTATCACCACTCCCTGGGTTTTCAATTGCACAATTTTTTTCTGCGAGGTTCCCCTTTTCTCAGCTTGTTATGTGCAGTTTTTCCTTGTTATGTTGCCATTTTGTGGTATCTTTTTTAAAAGATAATATGGTTTATGATTGCTAATCACTTATTTCCTTTATTCATATTGTCTGGCATGTTTTAAACAAGCCTTACGAATAAAGCATAATTGACTTTGAATCTAGTGCATTATGTTTTTGGGACAGTATACTTCCCTCAAACCAAACACCTTCATCACAACTCACACAAATGTCATATCACAATACTATGATGGACCTGAACTGGCTCCCACAGAGTCTATGTTGGCAAACCTATTCACCCTACTCAATACATGGCTTACACTTTGCACTGCATATATTGCATGTAAATGTTTGTACAGACCATTTTTCATATTTATTTATCCTAATCAAGCTAAATTGGAATTAACCAGGCAAAGGTTTATTAAGACTGATGGAAACTTTTCTACATGAAATTCTCCACATAAAAGATAAATATGAAAGATTATCAGGACACATCTTAGCTTTCAAATGGATTTTCATGCCATTGAATAAAAACATCAAGGAAAGCTTTGAAACAAACTACCAAAATCAAAATGGTCATTTGTCACAGAATACATGGGATTATCTTTATTATTTGGTTCTTTTTCCCCCTTTTCTTGGACTATTGTTTTTGACACCATTCATTAACAAGAAACAACAATGTTGATATGATATTTAAGTGAATATTAGTCTTTGTCTCTTACTGAGTTTGCTTCTCTTCAAAACAATTAACTTGTTTTGACCATAAATGGAAACTTCAACAATAAAATAAATGTTTGTTATTTTCTGAAAACTGTGGGTTTTTATCTTTATTTTCAAATAACAGTGTTTAACTTGCTTAAAAAATTCATTGTGTCATGGATAAAGTAATTCAATTCAATGAAAATATAGACTCCCCAACATTCTGATTAGATTCTAACAACTCCCTCATGTTGCCGAGATGAAATGTGTTAATGAACAGAACATTATTCTTGTAGTATTTTTTTTTTATAAAGTAACCATTTATTTCAGCATCTGCTTTTGAACCAGTTGTGTTTTAATCTACAATCTAAAAATTAGGCTCAAGTATCTGGATAATAAATCAGAAAAATATGTATTTTAAGGGTTATTATGTTACAAGTTGTCTGGTCAGTTAAACTTCTTACCATAGTTGACCAGTTTAATTTAATTAATGCAATAATTTTATTTATCAAAATAAATAGACAAATAGGTTTAAGATTATATTTTTTTCTGGAACTGATATAGCCTAAGTAATTTCTCTCATATTTTTCAACTTGGAGACAGGCTTTGTCATTTTTAAGACTTATCACTATGAAACACTTGTGCCTTTTTACTACTTTCCTGTAATCTAGTTGGGTTTCCTCCCACACAACTGGCCCCACTTCTTCCCACAGTTTTGGCGGCAATTCAGAGGCGCCTCCTATCAGCAACAATAGAGCAGCTGCTCATCAGCATCAATAGGCTCTGGTTGACCTGTTGCTCTGGTCTGCGCGCCTTTTTCTCTCTTTTTTTCGTCTTTTTTAAGGAGGGATAATGATAGACCAATAGAC
Organism: Pseudomugil tenellus; assembly: GCA_037177515.1. NCBI lineage: Eukaryota > Metazoa > Chordata > Actinopteri > Atheriniformes > Pseudomugilidae > Pseudomugil > Pseudomugil tenellus. The sequence goes on from JBAMHX010000015.1 coordinate 17,679,901, forward strand.
AAAACTTAACATCAAACAACACGACCATCTGTGTCAAATGTAAATTTATTTAACATCTTTTGTCAATGACAAACATTAGAAATGTCACAAAACATTTTTTCTTAAATGCCATCAGTGAATATTAAATCATTATTTTAACACATAGTGTTTACAGACTAACATGTTGCACAGACCAAAATACTTTTAAGTCTAGTGTGCAACCCTCAAACAAAATAACCCTTGGGGTTTTACAAAAGTGTTGTCTACAACCCATATCTTTGAAACCCCAAAGAGGATTGCATTGTAAAATGTTTTCAAACTCCAGTTTCTTTAGGATCTGTGCTCGCATCCACTGGCATTAAATTTGTCAAAAAACTAAGTTTCCACAGTAGAGTGATTCTTCTTTACTAATACTACTTATATAAATACAAATAGGAACAGCTCAAAATAAATAACACAAGACAAATGTCCATTCAGTCTACCAAGGTCTCCACATTGCGGCGCTGACTGGCTGCGGGCCTGATTGCCCTCGTCTGGGGGCAACTGCGCCAATGCTGCGGGATTGGCTCTCTAGTCTGGAGCTGAAGCTGGATTTGAGACTCAAAAGTCTCTGTTGGATTTGAGGCAAAGTTCTGGAGCTCTGGGCGCAGCAGTTCAGGCAGGGTGGGGTGACGTTGGTGGACATGGACTGCTGAACGAAGTCGTGCACCCGCTGACACGCTTCTTGGTCCAAGCTGGTTTTGGGAAGCAGAGTGGAGACGCGCTGGAGACAAGCTTTGTAGCCTTCTCTGTAACTGTCTGCAGAGTCTAGAGGAAGAAGAACATATTTATTATTAGTGACTTGACTTAATATAAATGTAAAATAAGAGGAATGATCTTGCGTTGTTTGTGTAGAAATGACGCTCACCTTTGACTGGAGTGGAAGGCAGATCTCGCAGGAAACGGACAGTCATTTCCAGAATATCAGCTTTCTCCAGCTTTGAGTAGCGCGCGTTGTCTTTGCCAACAAGGGGCAGAATGAGGCTCTTCAAATGATTCAGGCTGTCATTGATGCGAGCACGTCTCCTCTTCTCCAACAGAGGTTTCAAAGTCTAGAGGAGATTATCAAAAACTGTCACTCAGCTGTCTGAATATAAAGGCAACACTTGAAAAGAATCGCACAGATCTAAGAAATCGTAATCTTTATTTCCACCTTACCTTTCTGAGTTCGTTGGCTTGTTTTCTCTGGGCCACGGTGGACCTCGCAGGAAGAGGCTGACTGGCCTCAGCAGTGATACTGGGACTCATTTCGTTTGCTGTTTGTTGCCGTGCTTTTTGAGGGGAGATACTTTCTCTCGGAGATGTTGAGCTGAAATCTGCCGCAGAGAAGCGGAGCCTCCTATTTATGTGGCGCATGGGCTTCAGAGGGGAGGGAACCGAAGCCATTGTGCTAACGGGTGAAGGGGGGAGGGAGGGGGTCAGAATGCCCCTGGGAAGATGATTTCGGCTCCTGTGCACCATATGGTCCCTTTGGACCCTTGCCTCTATGCTGGTATGTGGGATTTCATGATATTGTTGTGTCTCGTTTTTCTCGTTTAAAATATGAGCATTTAACGTTCATCCGAGATCTTATTACACATTGGTATTGCAAGCAAAAGTTTATTCTTTCTGTTTTCTTTTATTCACACATATTAGAAACAAAATATGCCCGTTTAATTTAGTACATGAATGGCTCTTTTTCACACTCCTTTGTTATTAAAATGGTGACTTTGTAATCAGTTATCTGCCAACATTAATTTAAACTAAAAGTATCTTTTACTGAATCTATAAACGTGTCATATTAGGCAGCTAAACCTTGCACTGTTGCAAGGGTTAAAGTCTCCAAATAATTTAGATGGCTTCATAAATGTATATGTTCACTATTGACGCTTCAATAACAATACAGACAGAATGCCAAACGCTTGATTCCGAGATGACGACATTAGTCTATTACTAAAAGGAATAAACGATATACTAAACCCAAGCCACGCTATGTATGGATTAACATATGCTTCGGAACCTCCAGAAGCTTATTTCCAACAAAACAACAATGGCTTTACCTGCATTTGGGGGAGGAGACTGCAACTATCCTCAATACAAGCAAAACGATGTGTAGAACGTATCTGTGCCTATAGGCTGGATTTAATTTATAATTTATTAAGATGACACTTGAAACTCTCCTAAATAACAGGACTTAGCATATTGTATCATTTAAAAAAATGTGAAGCTCTCCACTTCTTCGAGGATTTCCTTATTGTCTTAGCAAAACATCACTAGATATAAGATATATTTTTAACTTAACTTTTTTTGATAGGTTTACATTATCTGACTGTTGAAGTTCATTTCTATTTTCGCCTGCGAGCCTCCGAGTTGCCAGTGGTATTCACGCGTTCGGCACGCGCCACAAACAGCGCTACAGATGGGGGAAAGCCCTCCCTGCCTACACACAGACCCCCGCCACCCACCCCCCCCCCCCACACACACACACACTGCGCTGCTGCATACTCCCACCGTCAACATACTGACCATGACTTTCGTTGCGCAGGGAACCTACGTACTTTAATCTATTTTTTAAGAGAAGGTGACAATTAGCCTCATAATCGTTTTTGTTATAATTTAAATGACAAAACTACACTAATGAGAAAAATTATCGCAAATTAACAATAGGGCTTAAAATAAATGAAAGGGTAGGTTATTAGGCTATTCATTGTTTTAAGTTTGAACTCTACAAGTTAAGATGTGGCAAACATCAAATTTATAGATATAATTTTGTGTTATGAAAGTTTATGGGGACAGAAAGAGCAGGACCATGTGTGTAACTCTGAAATATCTATTCACGCACTTGTGCATTTTGGAAGAGATGCAGAACAGGCTCGTATCATTTTGGTTGCTTTTCCACTGCAAACAGCGTCGCTACAATTTGGAGGGATTTTTAATCCTACACTCACACACACACACAATACGAGTTTTGCACGCGCTCTGCCCCATAGGGGCCCCAAATAACTGCCATCAAGTTCTGTCGGGGACCTGGCCCTTTGAGATAAGACAAAAAAAAGAGAGAAATGTCTAGGAGAGGCTTCGGTTGGGACCTTTTTGTCTTTGGTTTCAGCGTGGGTATCCATCTGTGCAAGTGGGGTGCACAGTGATCCTTTGTTGGACAGAAAGTGGAAACACGGTGTTCGAGTAAATCTATAGTTTGGCGGACACGATATGCTGCTTTTATTTTACCAGTAATTCCATTAGCTGGTCATTCATAGAAGATTCCAGTAAAATAAAAGCAGACGTAGCAAAAAGGAAAAAAGGGGGGGGAGTAGCTCAATAAAGCCAATTTATGCAAAAATAAATGTGAAGCCATGAAAGGAAAAAACTGTATCTATTTTGGACAAAAGATCACAATATGAAAAAACATATATATTCATATTATATATAGCTATATATATTCAAAAAAGCAACTAAAGTCCCAGTCTTTTGGTGTGAGCAGCCTATAAAATGTTATAGTTTGGTTCTATAAATGGCATGAGGCAGACACGAGCCAGGCAGATGGAACTGGTTAATTGAGGCGTGAAACCAAAAGCGTCAAAGGGCTATGGTGGTCTCCATCGCGATCACATGGAAAATTCCAGACTTTTGGGGTTACTAGATTTTAGTGACGAAAGAGATGTCTGGCATCCCAAGCTAAAATCTACGCTACACACCATTATTTGTTTGGCACAGAAGCGTCTGCACCTCTGCCAGCTGATTGCTGTGTCTCAACATGGAGACAAACATTTCTAGTTGGATGAACATCTACTTGGACTGATGTTAAAATAAAGGGGAATATAAACCAAATAGGTTAAGTAAAAATAATGTATTTATAAAGATTTATGTAATTTGTGGTAAAAGAGGCAACAGAGCTCTAAAAATCGGTTTATTATAGCTCATTTAAAATACAACAGACTTCAAAATGCTTTACATAATACAAAGCACAACAGATGGTGCACATAAGCATTAAAACGTAGTTAAAGATATCAACATTTAGACTCATCAAGGAGGGATGATCTTCACTTTGTGTTTTCTCATTTAAGATAAAGATTACTTTCTGATCTTCTCATTCCACTGGATTACCATCTGTCTATATGTTTTTTTCTGATCACTGAAATAAGACATGTTTTGTCAAAGTAACTGTTATGTCTAAAATAGGAATTTTATGAAGATAATGGACAGCAAACATCTCCCCCTGATCAAGTATTTAAAAAATTAGCACTATATTTTTTACTATAGGTTGCTTCCACATATAAATGTTACATGATCTACAATAATGCTTTTTCTTTATATTAAACCATAGTTTTATTTTATTTATTTATTATCTATTATATAAATGTATTTATAAAATGTTCTGGATTCATTCCTTTTATGTTAATCTAGTCCATGGTCACAGGGAAGCTGGAACCTACTCCCACAAACTGCAGGAGACATTCAGGTTGAACCCTGAACAGGTCAACAGTCCATCGGAGGGCCATATTTTATTATATTTATATAATAGAAATATTCTGCAAAAACATTGCTACATCATTTTTCCTGTTTATCATAGAGGAAAAGTTTCCAAATGTACAGTATGTATTCAGTTTTATCATATTATTGTTGATTATTGGTCAGTGGAGTATATTACATGATTCCCCATTGAAGTTGGTAATTTGTAAATATAGAAAACCTTCAGCTTTAATACACATCTTTTGTGCTGGACACCAATGAAGAGTTAATGTAAAGTTAAGAAACATTCAGTTTTAACATTATAAAGAAATCCCATTTACAACAATGCTTCCAGACTTTCAAAAACTACAAACCAATAAGGAATGACAATAGAATTAAATGGTCTTCAACCAACATCAGACAGATAAATTTCTGTCTCAGCTTGAGTGGGAGGATAGCAAACACAGAAAATGACTAAATATCCCTGTGTGATTTTCATTTCTTCACCCTTTATAAAAGTCCCAGCACACACCAGGCCCTCCTGATGGACAAGATCCAGGGTATCGGGCACTCAGGTTGCTTGTACATTACAATCTCTGATTTTTTTTCTTATTTTAGTGGTGTTATTACTTAGCTCTGCATTCAGAAGAAATTATTTTTCAAATAATACTTAGATCTTAGAAAAACTTTAGAAAGTTCACAGTTATTCCTCTGGTTTTGTGTCAGACTTCATTGATGAGGCCACCAATAACTTTGACTCAGATCATTAGGAGTTACTGCGGAAACTGACGTTTATTCTTAGTTTATTGATATTTAGAGAGGGAACTTCTCTCCATGGTGCTGATGAATGACAGCATGTTTGAGGTTTTGCATCTATATTGCATCCTGGTTAAGACTTTAGATTTTCATGGGATGACCAATAACCAACAGATTTTTCTTTGTTTTCTCATCAATAAAGTACTAACTTATGTTGCTCTTTATCCTGAAGATGTTGCTACTAAAACTGACATAAGATAACAAATATAAATATAGAGTTCTGCATGCTGCTCTGGTGTAGCATGTAGAAATCTGCATAAAATGTGTTTTATTGAAATGGATATATTTCTGTATATCATAATGAAATGAAATAACTGATTTCCTGATACAGTTAAATACGTCTTCCATGTAGCTTTTTAAATCATCTTCATATAAAAGAGTAGCACTTGTCCACTTGTTCAATAAGGAACTAATAAATATGTCCAAACTTAATTAATGATCATATTCACTAATGTCTTACCAACATATTATGATAGTTAGTCCACTTATAATCCAAATATGTTTCTTATTCAGACTACATAAAATTTGAATGACATCTCAGCTAAAAAGAATGAAGGTAAATATGAGAGAAAAATATTAACCTAAACTAAAAAAAATAAGTAAATAAATAAAACATGGCTGCGTGTTTTAATACAGTATTATCTTTGTATTATACTTGCTCTATTTTTTTAAAACCCAGTGAGAGGTAATACCATCCTCTTGGGATTGAAGAAACACCTTTCAAAATGTGATTTCTAGCTTCCCAAGCTGAAAACAACGCGGTTTTTCATAAAGCATCTGCCACATCATAACCAAAATCCAAACTCTTTTTTTTATGCACGTAGTTCATTTGACGTCACCAAACTTGTTCTGTCTGCTTCAGCGTCCCATCGAGTCACGTGTTCTGACGCCTAACAAAGGATGGAACCTAAAGTTATAGTCTAAAAAAGCTTAAAATACTACAAGCCAAATTAGATTATGCAGAACAAAATTATATAATGTTATAAATGAGGGTTTTTGTTTATGTGTATTTTTATAAAAGGAGAAATAATCTAATCCTACAATTGTTTCATGATGGTAAATGATGGTAGAGCATCTCAATTTATTTGGGTCTACATAGTTATAGTTGTGCTGCAGTTTCAGGAGAAAAATCCAAATAGAAAGAGTTTGTGTTTAGATATGGATTGAAGAACGACTTTTAAACGCAAATATTTAATAAAAAAAAGAGGAAATAAACTAAGGGAAAAACAGCATCGAGAACTCTACTTTAGATAGTTAAAAGGACAGTCTTATTATTATTATTATTATTATTATTATTATTATTATTATTATTATTATTATTACATTGTCTGTTCGGTGAAAAATGAAGTCTCATTCAGTCCAAAAGCATCTTTCAAAGCGTCATTTGCAGCTTCGGAGGCGGAGAAATTTTTGTACATTGTGTAAATGAGATGAATGGCTCAGACAGGATTTTAATATAAGAAGCCTAACCAAGCCAAAAGCCAAGCCTCACACACACATCTGGTGGTGCACGTTTGTTATTCTCCTCAAAATTGTCAAAGGTAAACTTTCCGCGTCGGATGGACTTCTCCACCAATGACTGACGTTTCCAGGACGCACGTTTTGATACATACCTTGGATACGATGCTCCACTAAAAACCACCACATAGTCGACTGGTGTTCAATGGAAACGGGTGGCTAGCGCACCAGACTTTAAACTTAGACCTTTTTTTCCCTCCTTTCTGTTTTAGTAGCAGCTTGTGGTGCTTGTTAGGTATAAATGCAGTCGCAGCAAACTATTAAACTTGGTGGGGATTTTAAATATTGGATTTCTCATCGAGGGAAATCCATTGTGCTGACAGATCAGGGGCACGAGAGCAGCACGAGCCAAGTGAACAAAGGGAACATGTGGCCTTCCTGCCCCCATTAATTATATTGTAAGTTGCAGGGATACATTAAGAACTGCTCACGGGGATATCAGTAGGACAGATATGAGTAAATAATCATACTTAACAAATGCTAAAATATTTTTATTCGAATAAAGTTGCTCTACGCGTAGATCAATCCATTTAGCAGAAAGTGTTTATCTTACAAGCGATCTGAAATGCGTTTTTATGAACTAATCTTGTTACAGAAATTTGTGCGAAATATAAAATGATTAAATTCGTAAATAAATGCCTACATTAATAAAAACTTGTAACTTTTTCCACCTTGAAGCAATAAAAAACTGTTTTAGTACAATTAAAAATTATGTTGTTCATCAAGTCTCTATTTTTCTGTGCTCATCCGAGAAGTTGCGCAGGCTTCGAGTGGGCGTGGTCTGCACGAGGGATCCGCCCACAAAGACAAGCTCGTCTTGTCAGTAGCTTCAAACCAAAAAGGCGCTCGAGACAACTGCAGCCAGCAGCGACCTGCAAAACCTGCAACACGACGCGAGGATCCATCTCCTGGTATGTCTCCTCTTATATTCCTTCCTTTCTTTCTTTTTTTAAAAGTATTATATTTAAAGTGAATATAGCTGTGTACTCTGTTATACAGGTTTTCGTTTTGTGCAGTTTCACTTGAAATATTGATGTAATATTATCTAGTCAATCTGAAACTTGTGCTACAAAATGAAAGAACAAATAAGTAAAGTATCAGTTATTAGCTCTGATTTTGCTGTTAAACGTAAATCACATAAATGTAAGGGTATATAATATGTTACAAAGTATGTTTCCTTCTTTGCTCTATGACCATTTAAACTATTTTACATGTAAATAACATACAATGTTCTTTCTTCTATAATGTCTTTCTTTCTTTCTTTCTTTCTTCCTTCCTTTTTTTTTTTTTTTTTTTTTTTTTTTTTTTTTTTTTTTTTTTTCTTTTTTGTGGGTGTGGGGTCAAAAATGAAAGCTAACTCTGTAGCTTCTGTAAAGAGGAAAATCTGAAGATGTTCTGAATATTCTGGAGGATCTAACATGTTGACTTCAGGATGTGGACATGTCTGGTTACGTACAGTCTGTACCTGACAGTCATGATCATATCACATCCATGTGAGGATGACCCAGCCTACAGATGTGTGTGTTCTGACCTTGTGTGAGTGTGAGCAGCGATGGTGGTGGTCGCGGCATGTCATCAATCACCATGTAGAGAGGCTCAAAGTGGTGGAAGAAGGAGGCCGTGGTCTCGTTCATGGGCATGGTGTTGATGACCTGCAGACAGAAGTGTTATTTATCTGAGAGGAAAGCTGCTTCACTAACACCTCACTGCTGCCACATCTCAGTCTGGCTGAGCAGATCAATACATTAACAAACCTTGAACCTCCTTAAACATTTCTACAGCCATTATTACATCAAATGAAGATCAATGCCTGAACTAAAGCGGGGGTCATACAGAGACTTTCACCTTCACATTCAGTCAAGATGAAAACAAAAAAATAAACATTCTCCTTTAAATTCTGGATAATAAAATGTAAACGTTAAATTTACCTCCTGAGCAACTTTCTTCATCTCCTCCACGTACGCTGCCATGGCCTTCTCCTGTTGCATCTGCTGCTCCTGTTGCTCCTGCTGTTTCTGCTGCTCCTGTTGCTCCTGTTGCTCCTGTTGCTCCT
>JBAMHX010000015.1:17703185-17717315 GCA_037177515.1 Pseudomugil tenellus
CCCCCCCCCCCCCCCCCCCCCCCCCCCCCCCCCCCCCCCCCCCCCCCCCCCACAACTCCCCGTAAGCAGCTGCATATTGAGCCAGCTGCAGTCAGTTCAAGGATGACTGGTCGAGGCTGTAACACAGGGAGTTGCAATAATCTAACCGAGACATAATAAGCAACAACATAACACAATAACTCACACCTGGCGTGATTTGTGTGTTGTGGTTTTTTATATGGTGCCAGGTCTGTTTAGATTCAATGAGAGAAAATGATATTTCACACAGTCAACAGCTGACCTCCCACTTTTCTAACCTTTAATCTTCTTAATAACTTCTTGGTGCAAGTTGGATAAAAGCCCCTTTCAGTTTTACAACAGTTGCCTTAAGCTGAAGAAAAGCAGTGTAACATGGTATTTTCTGATGCTTTTCAGTTATACTGGCCATGAATGGATTAGAACACAACACACTCTGGGTCACAAATGTATAAGACATGTTATAAACAAGAACCACAAAAAATTGAAACCCTGCACTCTTGTAAAAGGATTTAGTGTCCCAAATGAGTATGTGGTTTTTCTTTAGCTTTAAGGATCTGCAAAATTAATCCCAAACCTAAAAATAACATACATTTTCTCACAGCATTTTCATTATTTAGATGGGAAAAACCATTAAGTACGCCATAAGCCTTATTCAGGCAAGAGGGCTATTAGTGTGACATCAATTAGGCCCTCGGTAATGAAGACAACATTGGTTTTTGTTACTGTAAGAGGGTGGAGGGCACATTGGACAAACAATTAGTGAGGTAAAATGTTAATCGAAGCTGAACTGAAAATGTATCAAATGACTTTTCCTTTAGTGTGAGTTATTTTTCTTTGGAGTGACTGGCAAGGTTGTGGCCCTTGTACCATTCACTTCCTGTGTGGTAACTTTGCTATCTTTGAAATCTACACCTGTCCATATAAAGCACTTATTCAGTGAGGAGTGGCTAAGCCTCCTCGCACCCAGGGGTTGTGGAAACAGCACTTTGTGCTTTGTTTGGATGGTATACAACCTCGAACATGTTCTGCTGTAAAGTTTTATAGTTATACTTTACAAAAAATAAAAGTTTCACTCCTGCATAGACTACCTTGTGCAGATGAACTAAAGCCCACTTTGGTTACATGAATGAATAATTGATTTGTCCGCCCACTTCCTAATGACAGAAACACAGATAACTTCCTCTTCTTATTTTTAAATATTTATCAAATAACTGTTTTAACTTAGAACTTTTCCTTCAATCATCCAAAGAGCCTTCTTAAGTTTATCCTCAAAGCAAAAAACTGCTTCTGAATTTTGGCTATTTTTGGCTACAAGTAGCTTTTAAATTTAAAAAATAATTGAACTTTCAACATGTTGCTTTGATTATTTAAATCTTTTTCAGGCAAAGCACGATCGGTTAATGGCTTATTTGAGTCCACAGAGACATTGCCTCGCATTTTTCTCACCCGTCTCTCTACCTGCTCAGCTAGTCTTGCCCACTGACACTTTAAATTAAGCACAAAAGCAAGTCGGGCAAAGCTAGTGGAGTGCTAATCCTCTTAAGAGACTCGTTGCTCATTTGCCAGAGTCCAAATAAAGTACGACCTTATGGGGATTTAGTGGGGAAGCGTTTGTTCATTCTATGACCTCCCGCTGTTACGGAGAAGATCTGGGACAAGAAGGAATGTGGGCATTGGACAGAGTTTGGGATTGGAGGCGGGACTAAGGGACATAAATGAGAGTGGGATTTGACTGGAAACCCCATTGCATACTCTCAAAATAACCATATAATGACATCAACTAAGGCATGTCTGTCTTCCGTTGCCTGTGATCCTGAGATACATATCCACTTCTTCAGATTCAGCTGATAAAATACTAACTGAGGTGCTTTGTCTCTAAAAGACCAGAACATCAGAAAACACACTTTGTCTCTTGTATAAACTATTTTCGTTGGCACATAAAATTAGCTTTTCTGTTGGACATAGCAGGGCTGTGATTGTGTCAGTTTGGCTGTATTTTTAGATATTTTGTTTCTTTTAGAATTCTGAGTGTAAAAGGGAAAAAATAATGATGGAAACACAATTTGTGTATTAGTCATTCATGTGCTAATATTTGTGAAGTGGAAAATCTTTTGGCAAAACAGTCTTAAATGTGGATTTTCACTGTACAAATGAAACTGCTCGTTTTCATTCTGTCAGCCAGTGTTTTGCAATCTTGGTCTTCATGTGCCACTGTCCCAAACTTATACTTTTATATAAAAGCTAAGCTTGTGAAAAAAGACCTGTTCCAAGCTCAGCACCTGAACCGAAATGTTTTTGGTTTGTTTTTTAATCGCCTCTCAGAAACAATTTTTTACTTATATTCAAATAAAACGACAAAAGATGATCTTTGTTTTTTTGTTTGTTTGTTTTTTGATGTATTAAAAAAATTTCTGCCATTGTCTCATAATATTTTATTATGTCGCTGAATGGCGTATCGGGGATATCATGGTTTTGCCCTGACTGCCACCGTCGCTTCATCCACCCCCACCGTTGCCATGTCCACTGCTGCCACTGCATCTGCATCCACTGCAGATCCTTGATGTTAATGGGACAACATGAACATATATTTTGCATATGCATATATATCACAAAGAAGATTATACGATTTTGAGCAATTTATCATTTTCATGTTGGCCACTAGGGGGCGCTCAACCCTGTAAATTGTTTTGGCTATATCTCTGAAACTATTAATCTCTGTGCAAATCAAGTGCAAATGAAAGGTCATGACCTGAATTTTTCTATATTCTATATGTATTTGAGGATTGTAGACACTGAATATTGGGGATTGTCTGGGATATACCTAGCCATCGCTTCTGACGGTGTAGTTTGAAGTTTTATATAGAGTTTATATAAATTAAGCGGCACTTTCAAGTTCTACCAGTCAACCTGAGCTACTCTGTTGCTTTCCACACAATCTAGCTCGTACTCTACTCGTCCTTTATCACCTTTATCAGCCTTATCCTTGCTGCTGAAGCTGTTGTCACCTCCCTAAACTATAACACTTTTTTTTAAACCTCTCTACCATTGCATCATCTATCATTTGAAGTTTCACATTTAAGCTCAGTTTTTTAGGTTTCGATACCTCTAATGTATAATAACACATTCGCACAATATAGATTTTTAAACATTTTTCAATTTGTTTTCCCTCTGTCCTTTAAAGACAAATTAAATAAACATAAATATCTCTGTTTTAAAATAAAGTATAATTAATCTGGTATATTACTGCAGTCCCACCATGATGCTTATCTACTTCATGGTTTGATTTGCCTACAGTGTTGTCAATGCTCAAACTAAGAATGGTGCCACACCGCTCTACCTGGCCTGCCAAGAGGGTCATCTGGAGGTTGTCCAATACCTAGTGAAGGACTGCGGGGCAGATCCAAGCATCAGAGCCAATGACGGGATGACATCTCTGCATGCTGCTGCTCAGATGGGTCACAGTACTGTCATTGTATGGCTGGTATGTTGAAATGTCAGGAATCTGTACAAGAAATATCACCAGAGCATCTATTTACTCCTAGATTGACAGCTCATATTGAATTATCTTTTTTTACATGTTGTTTTTTAATTAAATCAAATGTAATGTTATTAGTATTTAACGTGATTTAAGTATAATTAATCAGTAAAATCTAGCATCTTAAAAAACATGTTGTGAACTGTTGAAGAAATGCTTTGCACTCTGATTTAACTTGACTAAAATGTTGATGTTTTATCATTGCTATAAAGCATTTATTTAAACCTAGAATGACTTCATGTCTTAATCACGTTAAAATCAGCTGCAGTCTCACCGAATAACCTCCCTGTAGATGAGTTTCACAGAGATCAGCCTGACAGACAGGGATAGTGATGGAGCCACAGCCATGCACTTTGCAGCCAGTCGTGGTCATGCAAAGGTGCTCAGCTGGCTGCTGCTGCACGGTGGAGAAATTGTCACAGACAACTGGGGAGGGACCCCTTTGCACGATGCTGCAGAAAATGGTGAATTAGAGGTCAGTGTTGTACCTAATGTTTACTGTCTTTGGGGTTAATTATTTATGTTTTTAACCGGACAATATTTTCACTTCTATCATATATTTCACTTTGACAGGGTTTATTTTAATGCTAAGAAGTGGAATTTCAGAAAAGAACATGTTAGGAAATGGCTGCAAATGCAAATACACAAATATGAAGTTGACAAGAAGACAAATATATTATGCACAGTCACTGGGATTCTTTGTGGTATTCACTTGCCCATAATGGCTTTTACAACCATCTGTTTTGAATGAATGTGTTACTTAATGCTTATGGTTTTCACCACCTTTCTAACTTGCTGCTTTGACTAACAGTTTTTGTAACTGAGTGCTGTCTGATAGCTGTTTCATCGCCAGCTTCATCCTTAGAGAAAACTGTGAGTTACATAACAAAGGTTTGAGATTAAACAGCACATTTACTTTGGTAAAAAAAAAAAAAACGTCAATACAGGAAAACTTTATATTCATTTATCCAAAGTCTTTAAGCTTTAAATGATTTCTAAGATGTCTTTTTCTGCTCAGCAAGAATGCTTAATTCTCCTTGTTACTAGGTTGCTTTATCATCATGTGAGTATTTTATAATCACAACTTCACAAAAAATTTAATGAATTAAATTATCATTGATAATAGGTCTGATAGCAAATTCAGACTCTTTATATCTAAGTGTTTAAGAATTAAGATTATAGGTGGATCATCTGTTTAAAGTGATTCATTTTTTTTGCTTTTGTGAAGTTTAAATCACTAAAAACTCAAATTTGTCCTGTAATATAGTTATTTGGTCATTAGTTTAAACTGTGGCCACAGTCCCTATAGAAATATTTTTTTTGAATAGGTCAGGATAATCATCACTGATAGTTAGTTTTTTTTATTATTGTTTTTTACAATGAGTTGAATCTTTTACACTGTAATTATCCATTTCTTACTCCTAACTGACATTTGATCTGTCTGCTCTCAGTGCTGCCAGATACTTGTGGTCAATGGGGTGGACCTCGGCATTAGGGACCAGGATGGCTTCACAGGAGCAGACCTGGCTGAATACAATGGCCACGCCCAGTGTGCCAAGTATCTGCGCACAGTGGAGAACATGGTACGATAAGCCGCCAACATAAATCTTGACCTCTGAGCCTTACTCTGAGCTGATGGCTCAGTCAATGTAGCGTATTAAGGTTTGATATAAATCTTTAATGCTTTTAATTTTCTGTAGACATTTTGTTTTGAATATTTTATTATTCCTTTTCATTCACATACACACTAAGATTCTAAACTATAAGATTAAGATATTACAGTTTTTCTAACATTTTAATGATCATAGACGGTATTTAAGTCCAAACATTTGACATGTTATGATTGACCAAGGTGGAGTGTTTTTTTTTGCATTAACTGGTTGTTTTAATGGAGGCTCCACTCTTTCACATCATCAAGAGAATGGATGATAATTGTTCAAACAAAGAACTTGTGTGATCAGTGTGACATGCACACCATGAACTTTTTTGTTTAATCAAACACATACACTTTCATGCTTGGCCTGAAAGACAGCTGGGTTGTTCAAGATGCCTGAGGAATGGAAGACAAGTGTGCAGGCGTTGATTTTTCAGAATAAGTGGATGTGAAGAATGGTGTCAACATCAGAAGAGTAATAAGTTGATGAGCCATTCATTAAAGTTATGGGAAAGAATAATAAAAGCCTGATTAAGGACCAAAGTAAGAATTTTGGAGCAATTTAGTTTCAGGTCAAGAAAGAGTACAACAGATATTGTGTTTGGTTTTTGAGGATGTTAATAGAAAACTAGAAATAAAACAGATAAGAAATAGAGGTCAGACAGGGCTGAATTGTGTCTTTATATATCTAGAAAAAACATGACAGGAAGCTGAGAGCGGCGTTGTGTTAGTCTCTAATGAAGCCTGGAGTGCAGAGAAGTTAAAGAAAATGAGTGCAGAATGTGTTTGAGGGGTGTAAGACGGTAGTATAGTGTGAAGGTTCCAGGTGGAGGCAGGGCTGCATCAAGACTCTGATCTGAGCTGATTCTTGTGATGTGATGATGATGTTTGCAGATAGCACTGGGATCTGTAGTGAGATCAGGGAATAAATTAAATAAAATCTAAAGAGGTGGAAGTATACCCTGGGAAGAAAATAGTGAAAGACTAGTCGCAGTAAAGCACAATAAACTTGTGTAAATGGGAGGAGCCAAGTGGGACGTTGAGGTGAAGAAGGTTGAGGATTTGAAGTACTTAGGATCCATATTTTCAGAACAATAGACATAATGGAAAAGAGCTAATGAGATAATAAAATCAGGTTAAAACGGGCAAAGAAAAGTGTCATCTGTGTAATAAGAGTATAATTAAAAATTAAAGGAAAGGTGAACAGGGGGGTGGTGTGACTTGCAATGTTGAATGGTTTGGAGACTGTGGTCAGGGGAAAAGTCAGAGGACAGAAGTGGAAGTTCTCTTTAAAAGTGATGAGGATGGATAGGACATCAGCACATATTACATATTACAGAGAGGACAGGTAGCTTGGGCGTTTATGGAGGAGAAATAGGGAGTCGATAGAACGATGTTGAGCTGGAGCTACTGGACAGGAAGCCTAAAGGAAGACCGAAGAGGAGATAAATGTAGTGAAAGAGGGTTTGAAGTTAGTTGGTGTGAGAAGAGAGAAATAAGATCAGATGGAGGTAGATGATCAGCTGAGTTGACCCCAAAATGGATCTTCTTAAAAGGAAAGAAATCCCAGCCTTCACTTTATCTGTTTCTGAAAAAATGATGTCTTCAACATGAAAATATAATTTTTAGGAAATGTGTGTTAAAAAAAATTTGTGCTTGTTTTCGTACCATGTGAATCTTTACATCAACCATTATCTGCTTTGGAGTGCACTTGATGATCTTCGCATTTCCAACATCCAGTTGAACTGAACACAACATGGTTTAGTCATAGTGCATGGCCCTAAAAATAAATTATTATCTCAGATCTGGATTTTTTATTTTAGAGATATTTTTTAAGTTTCTACGTTTTTATCATCAAGAAGCAAATACAGTACTGTAACCTTCGAGTAACATCAGTAAAGAACATAATCATTCTAAATGATCCAGATAGTTACAAATACTTGACATTGTTTTCATTCTTACAATGAGAACTTGCATCTCTTAGATTTATATTTGCTCTAAGCTCGGTGTCAGGCTATGCATGTGAAACTAAGGCACAGTTTGTTTTTGCGTTTTGTAAGATTTAAAGTATAACCATCGTCATCAATACTGGCTTCTACAGAAGTTAGAGTACATGCTGCTGCAACAACAATTCTGTCAGAGCTGGGAAATATTTCTGTATAGGAGGAAAAGGAAAAAAAACTGTCTCAATGTCTGATGAATACGTGTTTCAGTCATCTCAAATGGCTTTACCAAAACTTCGATTTACGCACTGACTGATATACTCACAGGTTTGCTACCTGGTTGAAAATCAAAACATCACATTTTCACTGTAATAACAAATACTTCTTATTGAATCATTTAGTTTCTTTATTGATTTTAATTTAATTTAGTTAATTATTAAATCTACTAACAGTCAACATTTAGGGATTACCATGGCCGCAGTGAATGAAAATCCCAGTATTCATGGTAATAATAAATCCTTGACACTGACCTGTCTGGTACCTGGGAAACATTTTTCCTTTTCTGTTGTGCACATTCTCATGAAGGACATCCAGGCACAAGAGCACTGCACTGTGGGAGCAGTAAAGTCCCCAGAGCCTTTCTGATCAGCTGTGAGATCTTTCATTAGTCTGCAGTAATTAAAGTCATAATACTTTTCTCCTCATGTAAGGCATCGGGGACTTAGAGGTAATGGGATTGATGAACTGATGAGTGATCATGAAGGTAGCTCAATATTAATAACAATAAGTCTGTCTTGTATAATAACTGTTTCATTTATATCTAAATTAAATTAACTCTATATGTTTGACTAACAAGTAATCAATGATTCTTTAACTCTAAATGTTTTGTTGATTGAGGTAAAGTGGTTCCCCATATAAGACACCTTTATACAACAAATATGGTGATGCCTGTGTTCATGAACTGCACCCTCTGACAGAGTGTGGAGCACCGTGTCTTGTCTCGAGACCCCTCGATGGATCTTGAGTACAAGCAGCCAGACTCTGGCCTCTCATCCCCTAACACCACCATGCCTCCTGCCAACCAGGCGGCACACTTTGACATCGGGTCGCCATCCAGCTCACTCTCCAACTACGACTCAGCCAACTCCAGTCAGTCCAGCACTGGGGAGAAGAGGAGCAGTTTAACAACATCACGAGGACCACCTGCTCAGCTGAATACAGTTGCACATCAAGGTCTGCAACATTTTAAACATTACACATATAAACTGTACTTATTTTTACCTCTATTTTTTATTAATTCAAAATATATTAAAGTCTTATTTAATCAGAATGGTGGATGACACACATTCTGCTGCAACAATCCAGTCACAAATATTTAGCTAAATACCAAACACAGCTTGGTGAATTCAGTAAAAATAAATAAATAAATATTGACCAAGTGGAAGTAACAACTTGCAACAGTTTGTTTCAGTCTGTGTGAAAAGGTGCTTTTCATACTGGTGCTGCACCCTAGTGGTCTGAATGCAGACAGCTTGTTTTCATGGACGTGGACATGTTTCTCTATCATGTTTTCACCTGTGCATTTAAAGAAATGGGAATGAGTAAATACTATGTTACCTGTGCCTTTTTTTGTAAATTACAGCCAGCAGCCTAACATGTTATGGGCTGTGTCTGTCTCACAGGTGCACCAGAGTCAGGCATTTCAGACATGCAAGCATATATGGACATGTTGAACCCTGACATCGGCACCGATGTGGCAAAGGAGAATGATAAATCTATCAGTGCTGGTTCCAAGCCCCCTCCGCCTCCAACATATCCACCCCCGCCTCCACCACAGTCTCCCCCAGTTCCCCCTCCACCTCCAAGCTACCCAGCACCACAACCCCCTCAGGAGCCTTCGTCAGCTGAGTTCCTCAAAGTGAAAAGCAATCTGCGGCATGTGGAGAGAAAAACCAACAAAAATGAGGTACAGACATGTGTGGCTCTTCTTTACTCTAAAAAATAAGAATAATTTGTTAGAAAAGCTTTTGAGCTATGCCAACAGTTCCTCATTTTTGTGAGATTATCTTACAGTCTTTTAAAGGCATTACAGTTTCTATTTGGTTCATTATTCTGAGCTAATCTGGCACAAAACGGCGTAGTTGACTAACTTTTGCACAAACATGCACAAGTCAGTTCATCGAAACTTTCTTTTTCTGGTGAAACTTTACCATGCATTTTTCTGATATGGGCTGAAATAACTGAAGTAGGATGAGCAGAGTATTTGGCAAACGCCTGATACTTCCCTTTGTGTCTAATCATTTGAGCCATGGCTCCTCTGGAAGCCAACAATGATGTTATTGAGTTTGGCTAGCTAACAAGGACACAAAGGATGCTCATTAGTGAGGCAGGTCTCTGTGTTGCTTCAGACAATAGTCGAAATGATGGGTTTGATTTTAATTTCAATAATTACTCTGGCCATAGATCACTCAAAATGGTTTCAAGACCCTAGAAGGAGTAGCAATTAAGCTGGATATTAACTGTAGTGTGTGTGTGTAGCATAAGGTGGTTTATTACTGTTGAACTGTTGGTGAAGTTGAAATTTAAGATCTCGAGTTAGTCTGAGGACATTGGAAGCTACACAAAGTTCATAAGGATCATTTGTGTGTTTTTTCTAATATTTATTTTTATTTTTTTTTATTTTTTAAAGCTTACTAGAATAAAACTCCTCTTTGAAACCATTTTTATTACATTAGAAAGTGTTTTAATCAAAAATCCATTTGAACAATAAAAAGTTACATCACAACCAGCTGAGTCTCTATAAAAAATCCACAGCTTAGGCACAGAATATATCTCTGCACATTTAGCACGCACAGTTTAAGATATTGCAGTTATCGAGCCAATAGTTTCAGGAGTTTTCAACATACTGTGAGCTCTTTGTGTTTGTGTGTGTATGTATGCACAATGAGCCATGCGGGGAAGAGGTTTTAATTAGTGCTGCCCCTTCTCCCCGCTGTGCCCAGGTGACCAACTCAGGGCACGCCCCTGTTAATAATTAAATAGAAGCCAGCACTAGTGCACACGTGTGCACAAAAACACACAAGTAAGATCATTATGTACCTTATGTGTTGCGGAAAGCTATCTACCTAAGTTGTCGTAGAGACAGGATCACGCAGTGATCACGTGGACTGGGTTCATTAATTACGTACTAGAGCCTAATATACAAAGAACATGCTTTTTGGTCATTTACTAACAAATTGTGCTGCAAACCTGTTGATGCATATTTATACAAATAAAGTTGTAGGTGCTGGTGGCAATATAGGCTTTTGCTGTTGATGCTTTGCTCAGCTCATTTGTCTGCATTTGCTTCAATGTGCTTAATGTGGAGCGTTAAAACAATGACCACTGCACTGCTCAGGTTTTCATTCTTTGCACAACAGTCCCCCCCTACCCCCCCATAGATAACTTGGACTTTGATATTTTATACGCAGTTAGTATTAATCCTGACTAATTTTGCTTCTAATTCGTGTCACAGGCTGGAATATTCTAATAACCCTAAAGCCTTTGGGATTTGCATGTGTTTTGTCTGTGGTTCAGAACAGCACATGGGAGTTTGTGTTTTGCATATAGAAACTGGGCAGTGTTGGGGAGTGGTTGGTCTGTGGGTTGGTGATTACATCATTGCCATTGCTGTGCTGGCCCAATAGGTTATTGATGAGGACTGTGGGTAAAGTGAGAGGGCAGGTAGAGTGACAGGCGTAGCACCAAGTGGAGAGAAGGCGAAGCTGTGGATCTGGTGACAGCTACTTTCTGTGCTCTACTGGATTTTGTGGATCTGTCTGGACAAGAGAAGGGCTGTAAAAGTGGATTCTTTAAACTAAGGTGAGGTGTGAATGAAAACACTTTGCTTTTAAAAGTAGAATAGAGTAGGCAGTGGAAGTTAATGTTTTACAGGCTATAAAACTTTGGTTTATCTAAAAGATCTGGGGTTGCTGCATAGTTATTTTGATTAATTTATTCAGATATATGCATGCAACAGAACATGCTTTGTTCTATTTAAATGGGTTTGTAGGAATATTCTTTCAACTCTTAACTCATCAACACTCGTTTTTTTTCTCAGCAAACGTGTGTACCAGTGCATGCAAATGTGGGGAACTATCCCTAACAGCAAACAGGCTAAGCAACTTTTGTTAGTGTCACTTTTATCCTCACTAATGAAAAAATATGACTTTATGCTGACAGACTGATCTGTACAATGGGAAGAAAGGATGCCAGTGAAGGCTTGTATGATTGGGGAGAGGGGAGCAACCAAAATGTGTTGTACAATTGCTGTTGTTGACCCACCTCTCTGGAGGATGAAAAACCATCTGCAACACTCCCTACTCACATTACCCTCCCACATGATGAGAGCTCAGGGACCATCTCTTTGACAGCAGACATGAGTCAACATGATTAAGGGGCTTATTATAACTCTAAACATAACACCACAAGGGAGGAGGGGTCAGGGGTCAGCTGTCAATTGTTTTCGCCTTTGTTATCAGACATCTGGGTATTTGAGGGACTGGTCGAAGTATTGTGACAAGTTCTGCTGCTTGCAATCATTTGAATGTAAATTAATACAAATTTTTGCAGTCTTAAATTTGAAAGGCAAAGCAATATCTTGCCTTGATTAGCTTAATTTTTGACAACTTTTGTCTCATTTCTGAGAATAAGAGGTTTTAAAAATGTCTAAATTTTCTTAATACAAACTCGAAATTATTCACGAGAATAAGAATGTTTTAATGCAGATTTGTTTTATTTTACTAAATGCAAATGGAAGGTTTCTTTTGCATTAGGGAAATGGATCCACAGGATAAAAGGAAAAGAGCCACTCACAATGAAACATGAGAAATTTCACGATGCATATCTGAATACTCCAGATACATTTATGTAAAATTTAACCATCAAAAAATGTGGTAAAGACTGTTTAACTGTCTGTTTGATCAATGATTGATCTTAAAAAGGTCTTAATAAATAAGTGTAATCTGATAAAAATATCTTCTTTAAACTGCTATGAAAGCTACATAAGGGCCCATTTGGTCCAAGAGGAGGAAATAATGGTGGAAATAAAGGTGCTGGGTTTTCACAGGAACTTAATTAAAGCTTTGTTCTCTTTTCCAAATAAAGCTGCTTTGGTCACAAGAGACAGCTTATCTGCGAATGAAGGGGTGTATATATGTGGTACAGCGTGTTGCTGTTGAGCAATGATTAAACTTATTTCCTGCCATCCTGCTATGAAATTCTGCTGTATTTTAAATCAAGTTTTACAACTTCTCCATTTGTTGCTGACTTTCATCAAATCAAAAGTGAATCCCTCACTCTGTAACTTGTATTTCTTGCATTTCAACTCATCTTTTATTTGATTTTTTAAGATCTTTTTCTTTGTTTCCTTAATTTATTTTAATTTTAATGTATTTTTTTCTTCTGAAATCTGTAATGCTTTTAATGTTTTATGTAAAGCACTTTGAATGGTCTTGTACATAAAATGTGCTATACAAATAAACATACCTATTCCCTTACTCAGTATTTTTTTTAAAAAATATCAACGCTTTTGTAAAAAATATCTTTGTTGCTTTTAATGTTGTTGACTCCTTGAAATAGATGATTCATGAAACATTGTAAGTAGATTATGACCAAAAAATTTAAAGCTACTTACATTCTTTCTCTCATTTCTTTGTTTTTTTTTTTAAACATATATCTACAGCAG
The DNA here is from genome assembly GCA_037177515.1 of Pseudomugil tenellus. NCBI lineage: Eukaryota > Metazoa > Chordata > Actinopteri > Atheriniformes > Pseudomugilidae > Pseudomugil > Pseudomugil tenellus. The sequence continues at coordinate 17,716,061 of JBAMHX010000015.1, forward strand.
CTGATTCCGGGAGAAACCCACGATAAATTGCGGCGTGTGGATTCAAACAGGAAGTCAAGGAGCTTCAACAAGCAGCCCAGCACTGGGGACTACTACAAGAACCTGGGCAACGACACGGCCGAGCCCCGTGGGAGCAAAGGCATGGCACCCAACGAGGAGGTCAGATCTCTTCCGTTTGTAAAAAATGTAACTCTGTAGAGGTGGTGGAGAAACTCCAAACTAAATGCATTCTCACATTGATGAAAGTATGTGAGTAGGTGATATAATTGCTACAATGATCAATACTGTATGTAGAGTAAATTGGCTGACTTTTTCCGGTACAGGGAGGACTTGCCATTATACAGGTTTTCAGACATAATATTAAGCTAGTAGAGGTATAATGTAGTGTCTTGAGTATACTGTATACTGAGTTGTGTCACCATGCCAGCTCTGGATGGGACTTTTGGGTGAGGTTAAGCCGTGTGTTGGTAGTAGGTTACAACACCGACTGCTCTATTTGCCTGAGCATTACCACTCAGCATGTTGTATAATCTTGTGCCTTCTTGAGTGTTTGTTTTCTACCTGATGCAAACTATCCCTCCCCCCCCCCCCCCCTCTCTCATTTGCCTCTGGAGTCTCCACCTCATTGAGCAAACTGCCAATGCAGATACATTGGAACAAGCTCATCCTCAAAAGAGAGAAACAGTAGGAAGCTGGCTGCAAACAGACCCAAAACTTATCTGAATATGATTCTCTACGTGAACAAGGATTAATGGATTAATTCACATAACTGCACTTTTCTCTTTTTTTATAAATGGATAGAGAACAGATAAAAGATCTTACAGAACAACAGACAAAAGCAAGAGCATTTAAAACATAAACATCTAAGGCTAAAAAGGTTTATTTATTCCTGCGTTAAGCCATCATGTAACAAAGACTTGCGATAAATTATTTGTTCAGATATGATGATTAAAAAATACTGAGACACCAGTAAGTATTTTTATCATCCTTCAAAAGTCAAATTTAAAAATCATCTGTAATTTTTTCTATTTAATAATGAAATCACCAGTTCAATGTCTACATAACTTCACAGACAGAATGAATGAAGTCTGTTACTCCTTCATTAATGTCCCAGGAGAGGTGCGTTTAAAATCGCATGAGAATATGGGGGAAAGTGGGGGGGGGGGGGGGGGGGGGGGCTGTCCTGGCTTACCCCACCCCCCCCCCCCCCTTAACCCATTCAAGTCCCAACGGGTCCCCCCCCCAACCGGAAAAA
>JBAMHX010000015.1:17720060-17738583 GCA_037177515.1 Pseudomugil tenellus
TATTATTATTATTATTATTATTATTATTATTATTATTATTATTATTATTATTATTATTATTATTATTATTTATTCAGTAATAATTAGTCATAAACATCATATTACCAAAGATATACAGCAAATGTTTATCCATAAACTTTGACTTACTTTTCTCTTATTATTCTAAATATTGTAATAATGCAGTTTTAGTTCTGTTTTGTCTTTGTCAAGTCAGCACTTTTGTTCTGCTGTGTTTGTCCAAAAATCTTTTTCTTTTACACTCATGTTCACCTTTCTCTTCTCACCAACTTCCTCTCCCTCCTGTTTCCATGTGCCTGCTTTATTTTGCCATCCTCACCATTCCTCTGTAAAGGTGGGGAAATCTCTGTCACCCAGGCAGAAGCAGGGCCACTTAGACAAATGAAGAGTAAGTACAGACTGAAAACCAGGCTTCCTTGTAAATTAGTCTGCTCTGTTAGCTACATGTAATGCTCAGTAGACCCCCATGCTTGCATAGTAATATTAATAATCTCTTTAATATGACAATCATGAGCTTCTCATATAGACATGTGTGGCTGATTTCATATGTGACGAGTTCAGTCAGCGTGTTTCGTTATTTAACTTTCAAACAGTGTGAAACTGCTTTTCTAGACAGATTAATGACATCTAGTCACTGAAACTGGTGAGATTTACAAACCCAATTTGAAAAACTGGAGCTCTGTCTAAAATGTAAAACATTCATAAATAGTACTAATAATACATTATTTGTAAATCTAAATAACAATACTTCCTTTCAATAAAACTTAAAATACAGAGAAAAAATGAATAATTTTAATTTACTCTTAAATTAAGCCAAAAAAAAAAAACAACAACAAAATGTTTCCAGATTATCTGCAGATTACTGTAGGAAGAATCAGAAAGATTACCCAGCTGATTCCTGATAACAGTGGCTTTATTTGTGCTTTTCTATAATAGATATTGCCCTTTTTAAATTCTTAGACCACCATGTAAGTTTTGTTTTTTAGCACTGGGAGGGTGTTTTGGCCTTGTTTTCATCGCTACATTTTGTCTAATATAAAACTTCTGGAGTTTGTTCTGCACAGTTTTCACCTCATTGTGAGACTGTGTGTGCTCTTTACTATCTGCAGAGTGATGCAAGATATTGTGAGTGAATCATTTTGTGTTCGCTGGTTTATTTCAAAGGTTAGAATTAATTTCATTTCCATTATTTTATTCTAATCCTAGAGATGCAAAAATACATTTCTGTTAGCAAAACCCTGCTCAGCGTGGTGCACGAGATATTAGCTTTGATACTATCAGGTGGAAAATGCATGTAAGAATATTTTTGTTTTTTAGTTTTAATAGTTTTATGTGTTGTTATTTTAGATAGATGTGTACTGCCTATTAAGCTCTGTATTTTAGATAGGAATTATTCCTATTTGTCTTCCCTAAAGTAACAATCAGGTTGTATGATATAGTAAATACCTTTATTTGCTTCAGATTTCATCACCACAGTTAGAGTGCAGTTAAAACGCAAAAGCATCAGAAAATAAACTTATTATGATAATGTGAAACAGATTTTTAATAATGATTTTATGTTGCAGGTCATGCAGGTCACAGGTCATGGCAAAATTTTATAACTGCTGAGGAGCAGCCGGAGACAAATAATCCTCTCAGACAAAGATTCATGTGAAGGCTCAGTCACTGTTAAAGCATAAATAATTAAACAGATCAGTAAAAATGCCAATATCACTTAAGCTGTAAAATGTAAATTATTTTGTTTTTTGTCTTTTTACTTACACTCTTTGTTCAGCTGATGTCTAACTGTTGCCTGTTAACGCTCCCTCTAATGTCTAATGTTAGAATGGCAATAAACTGCATAGTGCTAACAGCTAGTGTGTGCTCAGTAGTGGCATGATTTGTGGCTTTAGTGATTTGTAGCTAAGTGGTCATAAAATTAAAAACCACCAACACAAGACAAAGCTCAAAAACAATCTACAGCTTAGACACTTGTTGAAACAACACAACAAAACAGGTGGCAGACAAGAAATACTGCTGTGACAATGCAGATATTTAGTGATGTCATATTGTTTTACAGCTCTTCTGTCGATCACCTCTCCACATTTTTATCTTTAGTGGTAGGCCAGTGAAAACCATAAAATTAAGGGACATTAACAGATCTAAAACCTGAAATTAAAGTTCAAATGGTCATTAAAAATGCAACACTCCACGTGAGTCAAAATGCCTCACTGTAGACAGTTCATGAGTTCTTGACAGTTCCTTGATGAACAGGATTTAAACAACAACGTTGTTTTCTTTTTCATTTCTTTTTTTAATTTAATAGCGCAAATTTGGAATTATGAGATGTGGTCCTTGAATACGAGTCACTGTTCAGAGTATGTTTCCCCTTTTAAAACCGGATGTTACATGAGCTCACGTCTCATCTGACAGCTGAGACATGAGCTAAAGGGATGTTGTTGGACCTAATGGGTCAAAGTTTGACCCCAGAACATTGAGCCTTTTGTGCTGAGATGTCAATTATAACAAGTGGCACATCTTCTCTACCTCAATTCAATTCAGCTTTATTTGTATAGCCCCAACAATGTCGTCTCACAGACATCATTTTGAGCCAGTTCATAATAAATAGCCTAGCTAAGGAAAACTGAAAGATTGCATAGAATCTTCACTTCGATCCAATCTCCTATCCTGAGCTGCATGAGGCAACAGTGGGAAGGAAAAGTCACTTTTAACAGGAAGGCAAAACTTCCATCAGAACCCGACTTAGGGAGGGCAGCCATCTGCCTCGAGTGTCTGCCACATCTCTTCCAGACCTATCACATTCAAACCTTTGCCATAAATGCAACTTAAAGGCATATAATCTTCAACTACATACAGATACATTCAATATTTTATTCCTTATTGATTTCTTTTACGGATTTTTGTTTAGAATTTTGATCCAGAAAAAATGGCTGATGATGTGTTTTTATTGCCAAATAACACTTTTTGTCACGATATCCTGGTGCATTTGTGTGAATGTATTCCCAGAGGACTCATGTTAGTGCAGCTTTGTTTAACTATATAATCTACTGAAAGTGATCTTAAAGCGCTGTCCCACATCAGGAGTTTGTCAGAGCCAAGTTCAGTTGCTTCTTTTAATCTTGTTCACAGGTGACTCTTTTGAGTATAAACAAGAGCAAACAGCGTTAAGGTTTCAGTGTGTGGGTTGGCAGCCTTTCTATAATCCAGAAAATCTGAGGTGCAGCTGCATGAGTTAACTGTGTGTCAGGTTTGCTGTAGGGAGGATTGGTCCGGTGGAGTGGACTGACAAGCTGAGGATTGAAAGGTGACTGTGTGTGTGCGTGCATTTGTGTGTTAATTCCTGGCCAGCTTTTCAGTGGCTCGCTGTCACTTCCAGTTACTAGTGATTCCTTTAGATTTCCCCCAACTGTGATGATGGGTCTTTAATAGAAAGCTGTTCTCTCCTGCCCAACGGAGACACAGAAAAAGAGAGAGCAAGGGAGAGTGAGGAGGGGTGGCACGCTAGCAGGTCTTTATGTCCAGCTAGACCATTGTGATCGCCTCTACAGGGAACACTTTCACGGAGCTTTTTTTCCATTGAGCAGACAGAGAACGAGTAAACAATGAGGGACTAAGGATATTCTCCACATTAAAGGTTTGCATTCACTAAAACAGGTGAGGAAGCTACTGCCTTTTTATATATTAGGACCAAAATGTCATAATTGTTACTTCAGGGCGACTTTATCCCCAGATGATGATATAATAACATTGAGGTAGGATCTTGCTATATAAATACATTAGGAAATAATTATTCTTGTGTTAACTTTATATTTTTGAATGGCTGTTTATAAATGATCTATAAACAATTGAAGCATTTTAAACTGCTGACTCATTTAGATATACTAATTTGACATTGCCTGATTGATTATATTTCCTTTTAAATGATAGCAAGTCTTAGCTAAAGCATCTAAAAATGGAGGTTACTGCTAAAGTTTAGGTGAATTTGTTGCATTTTTCACAAAAAGAGTACTAAAGCTAAAAGTACAATAGTCTTTTTATTGTTATATGCTGCTGAATAATAAGACTACTGTAATTCAGTTTTAATTAGCAGAAGAAAGTTACTCTTTCCTATTTTTTGCGCCTAAAAATTGGTGTGTTCTGGTCAGCTTCTGATCAAAGCACTGCAGAAGAGCTGCAGTCATTTTTGTCTTCACCTCATGAACAAACTCAAAACATTCTCCCTGAGTGCAGAATTTTAGTGCAGTGCAAACATTTACACGGCACTAAACGAGGTGAACATACATGGGGGGCGAGGTTCTGTGATGTTTTCCTCAGCTAGCAAAGCCCCGACTGAGAGCAATGAATGTGCCGGCATGCTGCCCTTATGAAGGGTGAAATCCCTTTCCCGCGGCTGCGACCCCTTTTGTCTTACCCTTTCTTACTTAAAAGTTTAGTTTGTTTGAGAAACTACCCTCACATGGGAAAAATAATTTCAAAATTTTACACTGACATTTAATAATGTCAGGCTTATTTAGAAAATAACGCAACTATTTTTTAAACAAAGACAGAGGTTCAGTTTTAGCATAGCTGTTCATCTTTATTATCACTGTCTTATCCAAAGTCAATCCAGGTGTGACCAAAGCAGCAATAACCTCAAGAGATAAACTGTTTTAAACAGCATATCCAGTGTAGAGGTTAACTAGACTGTAATGACCTCACTTTATTGTACAACATGCTGCAAGTCAGCATTGTTATTTAGCTGATTCGCTGAAATATTTAACACTGAAATGCCACCCAACTCCTGTTCTCTTCTTCTGTGTATCTCTCTCACTCTGTTTGTGACTCTCTCACTACCTTCTTTCTACCTGGTTTCACTCGTCTGCTCTCTTCTTTTGTCTGCAGGCACAAAATCTTTCAACATGATGTCCCCCACTGGTGACAACTCAGAGCTGCTGGCAGAGATCAAAGCAGGAAAGAGCCTTAAGCCCACACCGCACAGTAAAGGCTACACCACTGTGTTTTCCAACAGTGGACCCACAGGAAACAATGTAGGTTCATTTTCTTCCTCCATGACAAATTTATATAATAGGTAGTGGCCAATAAAGATACACAGATTGAGTCATTTCTGCCCCAGCTATCAAAACTAGCCCTCAGATTTTAAACAACTATCTTTTTAATTCAGTTACCAATTTCTTCAAATTTGCACTGGCTGGAGCAACAACATATCCAACACAACTCTTTGATAAAATAATCAGTCAATTCTTCTCTTGTATTTGGGGTGTATAATCTCTAAAAAACAAAACTACTAATAATAAATTTACGAATTTAGAATTTTGTCACTACATTACTCATTAATCGGTGTCATTATTTTCCTCCAGGGGACCACCACACCCCCAGAGACTCAATCATCTACCCCGCCAGCCAAACCATCATCCCCGCCACAATCCAGCACACCTATCACCTCCCCACCTGCGACTCCGAGCCCCAGCCCCAGTCCAACCGGCTCTAGAACCATGTCAACCTCTGCAAGCTATGAGCAACTGTCCTCCAATTCTGCAATCAATGGGAATGGTGGTGGTGACAAAGCACAAGCAGAGTCAGGAAGGAAGACGAGCCTTGCAGATGTCGAGGCACTAGTGCCCACTCACGATGAGCAAGGAAAAGCCATCCCTGAATGGAAGAGGCAGGTTATGGTACGAAAGCTTCAGGCCAAGATGCAAGAGGAGGAAGAGCACAAGCGCAAGGTAGGCATGATGTTTCAAGGCTTCAGACATCACTAAGGATTGTTGGGTCTTAGCTATCCCATTTGTGCTCTTGTAAATTTAAAGTGTGCTGAAAACTTGATTATGTATAGTTTAAAAAAAAATAATAAATAATTGTCACATATGGGATAGCTAGTGTGATGTGAGGGTGCATTTTTGTCACTTTGAATCTGATTTTTTATAAAAGCATTCCTCATTCAGTGTGGCTGTGCATGAAAACTTTCGCTTGAAAAAGGAACATTCAATACTCATTCATCAAGGATACAAATTGATATGTAAATGTAGCATCTATGCTTTCTTGGTGGCTGAAAGAAAACACTTGTTTTAGCGACTTCAGCTTGCAGTTTATATCCATTATGTAGATCTTCAGAATGAAAAACATGGTCGTAGTTATTAACAGGAGTTTCAGTCTGTATATGCTGTTTTGTCATTTTGGAGGATTACAATCAGTCACCTGTATCTTACTTTCCCTCCGCATGTTAGTATCATGAGTATTTGGACCAGGTAATGATCAGTAATTTATACACGAGTATGTGTAGCATTATGAAAGAAAGACTAGTGCAGTTCGATTGAATAAAACTGACTGAATAACTACATCTTAATGATTAATAAATTATTGCTATCTGAAATCATATCCTTTTAAAAGTCCAGAAGGTTAACATTTTGTGTTAAGTGGAGTTGTCATTATATGGTCATATGTTTGGATGCTGATGCATCAATAACACATCTAATAGTCTATAATGACAAAACGTTTGAAATAAGACATAAGGTGTCACAATGTTTGAATTTCTCTTGAAAACAATGAACAGTTAGCTAATCTGTAAGTGACATGGTGTGTAGCTAACAAATGGTCCTCATTCGTGTGCTTGATGTTTCTAAAAATTATAAATGTATTTTAGCCATTTTGCTGCATGTTTCCTTTTTCCTATTCATTTACTTTTTTATCTGGTGTTTTGGAGTGCATTGAGTTCAATACTTGGCTGTAACAACCATCACAGCATTAACACACTTGACTGTATTATTCAGAGTGTGGGCTGGTGTTTCATGATGGAGTTGTGTGCCTCCAAGTTCTTACATGCAGATTCAGTGGTGAGATGCTGGGCCCATTCACACTACAGCTCAATGAGTGTTAATAACAAACACACAAAAAGGCATCATATCATTTGGATAATATTTAAACAGCTTTAAAGTACAGCAAATAGTACATGAGTGTAGTGTAATTTAAAAATCAATGAATATCACAGATAACATGTTTTTTTGTGTGTGTTTCTAAGGGAAATTGTTTGTTAAAGATTAACTACCCACCAAATCTATTAATCAGAAAAAAACACTAGTAGTATTGGTAGTTTTATTTCTGTAGCATCTCCAGCACTCCGAATAAACCAAAGTGTCTCTTTTGTACTGGTGCCAGGACCTAAGGCGATTTAACACTGTTGCACTATACTGAAGTGTTTCCTCATAGCTTGGTCACAGAACATGTGGCAAGGGGAAAAAATAGACTAATGAGTAAACATAAAATCTGATTTTGTGCAGTGTTTTTTCAAACTAAAATAAATGACAAACACTGATGCATAAAACCGCCATAAATAAATACAGTTGTGAAAGGTCTGAAGTGTAAAGTGCCTACAAATACAAACATGGGGTACTTAAATCAATATTCTTTTAGTACCAATATCGGTCTGTTCCGCATATAATTTGGCACTTAATTCAAAAAGGACAAAGGATTCTCTGTTCTCTTTGATTCTAAATTACAGTAGAGAGTTTAGTGTCTGTAATAAGGCTGTGCCATTGCACCACTAAATCCATGTAAATCCTGTGTGTTAGGATGGATTTGCACTCAAGCGTGTGTACACATCGAGAGCTTCGTGCTGAAGGAATCCCTCCCTCCTTCCCTTTTTTCTTGTCTTGCTGGTCTCCTTTGACCTCTCATTTAGTTTGCGTCAAGTGGGCACTACCAGCCTCAAGAATGGCACTACTCCCACGTCCACAATGCCATTTTGGGCCCATTTGGGGAACTGATGACCGAAGCTGACCTAAACCGAATTGAGAAGCAAATTCAGAACCTCCAGGTCATGCATAAGGTTTCAGAAGTGGAGAAGGAACTGGAGGAACTCGAGCAAGAGCTTCACCAGCTCTTACCAGTTTCTGCTGCTCTCAATCAAGGGCACTTCTCAGTTAATCCAAAGCAGGTACATGGCCAAGCTGAGGATCTCCCTGCCTGGTGCAGCAAGATCTCTACCCTGCTGAAAAGTATGGCAATTCTTCTTGCCACCCTGGGAGGCAAACAGATTGACGTTTTAGACCTCATATTTCCTGGATATTCTCAAGAAGAGGCGAGGAATATGACCACAGAGCAGTCCCAACCTGCATCAGTTGCCACTGGATTTATTGGACGGTCTCAGTCCTTCTCAACCAGAGAAGAGGTAGAGAAGGAAATAAAGCAGTGGGGAGTTTCAGTGAAGAACCTTAAGGCCAATTATGAAATTCAGAATCAATCACAATTTCCAGATAATCAAGCTAACAGGGTTTACAAACGTAAAAGATCCCTCCCTGTGGTAAGTGAGTCTAACTATTGTCCAGAGACATCTTGTGGGGATGATGATCTTTGCTCCACTTCTACAAACCTACAACCAAAAACTGTCAATACCAATGGACATTTACATTCAGAAAATGAGGCTGTTGTACCACTCGTTGAAGAACCAGTTATTCTGGCATCTCATGCTCCGCAGACATATGTCCCCTCTGAGGTAATGGCTCCAACAAACATGGAGCAGTTCAACCAGGTTCTTTCTTCAGACCCCATTTTAAATAATGACCAACTAACAAGAAGCCTGGAGGTGCAGACAGATCTAAGCTATGTTCAGGAATGCATTGAAATGAGGAAAGAGAGAATTGTCTTTCTTTTCCTTGAACATTGGCGAAAGTATACCATCTCCGAATGTTATAGGACTAAATATTTAGGCAGGAGAGGAAATCACTTAGATGTTAGCTACGAGGACTACAGCCAATTTAAAGCTGAAGTTGGTGGGGAGATACAGAGTGAGGATGACAAACTCCTCCTATTTATGAAGTCAAAGCAGGTAGTAGGGAATCTGATTGGTCACTGGAGGACAATCATGAGCCAAGTGCCCACACGACAGATCCGCAGGCTTAGTCGTGCCCAGATGATCTATTGGCCAGAGCACTTCTTGCCTCACATAAATGGGTCACCTGTAAGCTATGAAAGCCTAACCCTTGACCTCTTCATGCTTGGATACTTCCAGTTATTGGAAATGAGCATGTCTCGTAATGAGCGGAAATTCCGCCACCTTTTGTGCTATGAGATGTTTGATCGTCTTGGAAGTCATAAATGGGAGGTTATTAGACATTTTCACAAGGAAGTAATGGAGGAAATTGAGAGGGGGAAACGAGATTGGGCAGAGGGTTTTGAGGACATAAAACTGAAGTATTTTGGAGACTCAGAAAATGGAGGAGGTGTGATGACAGCTTCTCTACGTTCTATGTCTCCTGACATACCCATTATGCCAATGCCAGAATCACTCCCACCCCCACCTTCTCATCCTCCACCTCCTCCTCCTCCTATTCATCCTGTACCTCCAACTTCAAATGCACATTGTTCTCCACCGTCATCAGCACCACACCCTTCTCCATCAGCTTCCCAATTGGATGTATCCCCATCACCGTCCACTGCAAAGAATGACATATCTGATGATGGCCAGTGTGTGGAACTAAAAGCCTTAAAGGATTCAATGGAGAACAGTCCTCAAGAGAATATCAAATTAAGTGAGCAGATATCATCAAACAAGTCTGCAGTTACTAATGGGACAACGGCAGAGCAGGACCACAAGCAAAGCTCTACAACTGAAAATGTACAACAACTTCAGGACACAGCAGAAAGTTCAGGAGCAATGAAAGATGTCCCACCTGTTACTGTTAAAATCATCGAAGAACCTGTTGTTGATGAAACTCTACTGAGAGATGAGCCTGCCGAAGACTCTATTAAAGTAATTTATGAGCTAAAAGAGTTTAGCAATGAGGAAATCATTAGATATATTGATCGAAGTTTTGCTTTTTGGAAAGAAAAAGAAGCAGAGCTTTTTGATATCTAACCAAGGTCAATGTTTGATTAGCTAACCTGCACATAGGAAGACCAAACACATGTTGTGTTTTAGACCATGACACTTTTACTGTAGCAAAGGGCTTCCATTTAGTTATACTAAGATTTCCATTGCAATAGGCCTTGGTGGAAGCAGAGAAAATGTTTTAATTCAAGACATTCATTTGAATCTACCATTATTTGAATAGTGTTGGACCAAGAGCTTTGCAGATGAAGCAAGATTGGTTGCCATAATACTTTGCTTTTAGGGAAACAAATTTTTTAATAAAAGGATTTGCCATAAAAAGTAATGTAATTGGATGGTTTAAATATTCTGTGTAGTGTGCAAAGTTAGATGAGTATTGGTAAGAGTGCATTTTTTGTTTTGATAGTGAAAATCATAACAGCTAACCTTTAGTTTCACTTCCATACCCTCTCTGTTACCCACCATTTCCTTCCCTTTTTTAAATCCTTTTTTCCTATCCATGTTAAAAGTTTTAGCTGATTCATCAAATTACAATTAAATGTTCCACTTATACTCAATTTCTGATTGTAAAAGTTTGAGTAGCTGTTAATTAACAATGCTCTAAACTTGTTCAATCTGATCATTTCATGTGAGGAAGTCTGTGAAACTATGATCTACTTGTCAGAGTAATCCAAGACATCATTAGTTTTACTTGGCGTGCTAGCCTTTAACAAAGCAAAAGTGTGACTGATTGTGTCACTCTTTAGGTGCTCTATGCAAATTACAATCTAATAAATAAAATGGACAGGTGCATATGTTTAATTTATGAGTAAGTCATGAAGTTATGAGATGTGAAGAAAAGTTTTGAATCCAGGCATTCATATATCAGATCAGATTAATTCAGTTTAATCTGTGAGTAAGCAGAGAAAGGCAAGGCAAATTTATTCGTATAACACAATTCGACACGGTGATTCAAAGTGCTTTACAGAACATTAAAACACAAGCATTATTTAAAATTTAAAAAGAAAGAAATAAAAATAAATGGCAATTAAAAATGATAAAAAATAAGTATTTCAGATGATGGATGTTAATTGTACTCTATAAGATGTTTATATAATCTTTTTGCCCTTCATGTCTGGGCTATTAGAAATTCATGAGATTCATTCCTAACCGTCCCACAATGCTTGGACAATAACAGTCGAGGGTTTGCTGCAGTGCAATCTTGGATTCTTGATATTTAGCATTTTATGTGCTCATTGTTGCTTGAACTCAGACAGTGAAACTAGGAGGATTGGCAGAGTTGAAGGCTATTTAATGGTTCAAACATGGCTTTTCTTTTAATATCTGTGAGTTCAGTGTTTTGTTTATATTTGTGCCTCTAAGTATTGGTCACAAAAACTTTGAGTATTTATGTCACCAAATGTAAGAATATTTCATGTCAAAGTTATTATTGAACAAAGCATGGCACAATTTCTAATATATCATTTAATTACGCTACATTTTTGGTTACTAATGTGTTATTTGTGTATATTTCAGGACTTCCTCAATTTCCTTCATTTGATTGTATTGCTTTAATACTTTCTACATTGCTATCAAAAATAAAATTTGCTGGTATTTTGGCAATTACTGGATTCTGACCGTCTTTTCTAAAAAATAAGACATATTTCTATTAATTTAACATTTTGGTAACATATACAAAAACAAAACAAATAAAATGCTTTTCATTAGTTTTTAGAACAAACATCCACTGTTATATATGAACAAATGAAAAAGCTGTTATCAAACGAAATACTTGTCGTTCTGAAGAACCCCGCTATTCTCATGGTGTCTGTTCTGATGCATCAAGATTACCTTCAAGTAACCCTCTTAGTACCACCTGCTGTCATGCTATCCATGGCTTACAGGAGCCATAAGGAGGTTACAGTGAATCTTCGTCACCTCACAGCTCAAATGGGAGGCAGTCAGCTGGTCAACTAAAACCCATTTACTGAATAGATTCCCACTTGTGCTGTGTATTTTTCATCTGATTCAAAGAATATAAACAACTCTGTAAAGATTATGTAGTAATGTTAATAGGTGTATTACCATAAAATGTTATTGGAGTAGCATATTCAACTGAATGATCTAAATAAAAAGGATTAATCCCCAGAAAGAATTCATATTTACAAATTTACAATAATAAGAATAAGCACAGTTTGTAAACCCATATAGAAAGGGAATATTCCTTTTTTTTACATAATTTTTTTCCTTAATTACTCAGTTAGTCATAACCTAATACTGAAGCAATTATAAGCTCTTGAAAAGATTTCAGATGACATTTTAATGTGTATTTTTTAGACAAAGCAATGCTTGTTTGGGTTATACAATGCACCAGTTATATTTGGTCACTAGCTGCATCATACTGTCGGAGCAACAAAATGTAAAAACATGAAAATGAATACTTGAAAGATTCTTCCAGGGTTGGGTTGAATAATTTAGTGTTTAAGAGTTAATAGCTTTGCTTCATTTGTCATAATTGAACTATTTGCAATATAAATCAGATGTTTAACTGATAATTTAATAAATAAACCTCTTTCTTGCTGTCTTTATTGATCATTATTTTGAAATATGTGAGTTTTGTTTTGAAGCAGCAAAACTTTTGTTTGTATTGTGGAAATTCAGCACAAGATGATAAAGTTGTGCTCGTCTCTTTTATAAGAGGGACAGATTTCTGGGTTATTATTCATAACAATTGCAACTTAATGACAAATGTAGTTAATCTAATGTCACATAATTCAAGTCAAACATCAATACTGTCAAGGTTGGAATTTGATTAAATACCATATTAATGATAATAATTGAGCATAAGTATGGTGGCAAAGCAACTTATTATCAACACAGTGGTTTGACTGCAGCTTAACCTAATATGAAACCACCTACAGGAGACATACAGGGGAGATCAGGTAGGCAGTGCACACATCTGTGCTGCAGATGGGGTGGTTCACATTGGAGTAGGCATGTGCACATACAGAAGTGTATCAGCTTATTTTTGCTATTTTTTTTTTCATGACCTGAAATTCCCAGGGGAATCATTAAAATTTAATTGGGCAGATAACCTTACCAGGACTCATGTTTGCAAGGGGAAGTGAAATACTTCAGTAAAAGGAATGCAAAGGGGTAATGGATCTCAAGCAAGGATGAGAAATCCAAGATGGCTGCCCTCTTTCTCTGCTCCTGCTCCACCTCCAATTACAGGCTGAAAGAGAAAAAAGGATCCAGTTACTATATGTGCACACAGAAAACATCCTGTAAAACATTGATATGTTCTTGTAAAAGCATTTAGTTTGTTTCAGTACAAAACACTTTGTTAACTATGTTTGCTTTTGTGATGTAATACATCAGTTTAAACAGCATAATGCATTAACCGCATAGCCTCTTAGGTGCTCTTGAAAGGCTAACTGTACAAAATTTGACATTTGAGAACATGTATGAACAAAAGTGATTGAATGTGTAGTTCAACACAGTTTTTGTCTGCAGGTGCTCATTTATGTGAGATTAAAAAAACACAAAACACCTAAATTTCACCTATCAGTGTAGTATTTTCATTAAAAGATTTTGACAAGTAATACTACAACCATAGAAATGTGCAGCCAACAACAGGTTCTATAAACTGGTCTGAGTCGTCCTAATGACTGGTATTTTTATTATGATCCTTTTAAAGGTTTGTTTTACATGGCATTTGGAATCTCTTTTATTGAATTTTGAACATAGATGTAGCTCCTACTACAGGACTGGTGACAATTGGCCCTGTGATGTTTATAATCCTACTTGCCATGTTGTTTTTGATGGCATGGTGCAAATTAGGGCTGGTTAATTTTGGACTTTAAAATGTTATGGATTTTACATGCATTGTAAGATGATGCTGCTTCATCAGTAGTTGGTAAAGTAAATAGTGGTCAACCAAAGGGAATCTGAGGGCTTCAGATCGATTTAAAAATTCTTTTCTGACTACTGTGGTCCTCTATTTGTCTCTTCTTTGGAACACTCCGTCTTCTTACAGGCTGAAGAAGAGGCAGCACGCCTGGCGTCAATGCCAGCATGGAGAAGAGACATGATGAAAAAGAAAATGGATGAGGAGAGGTGAGTAACAGTCTGGTCTTCCTCTACTGCCTTCTACTATATTTCTTTACCTCCAAAACTAGTGGGTGGAGATTATGTGGGTATTTATTAGTTCTTCTAAAAATGCAACTATTCTGCTTAATGTCCAACTAAACATGACTCTGTAACATTTGTTTGTAAAGTTTCCTCAAGCTTAGATTATGATTCAGTGTATTAGTAGGATAGGTGTGATTTATAATACCTCTTGGTATTCTTAGCTTCAGTCCAATTAAACTTTCAATGTAAAAACTTCAGGTTTGTATAATTGATTCTCCTAAACGAGGACAAAAATCTTGGTTTTGAATAATCAGTGCCTTTCTTTAGGGCAAAGGCTCTTACACATTAAGTACTAAAATAAATCTCAGAATGCATTATCTGAACCACTACATCAGAAGAAAGATCCAGTTAAGTATTCCATGCTGCATGGATATATAGGCACAAAACTGATATTTTGCATTTTTCAGCTGGAAAACACCCTTTTAGCTCTAGTACAATATTAGTTCTCACATAACAAGACATTGTCTTTCATGTTTTTGTTGTGCTGATTTTTCTTAATATTTTAATGTGCTGATAGAAATAATAATCAATGCCAACATATCTTTGCCAAAGTCACTGTGCTAAAATAATTCACTGTAGAACACAACATATTTCCATTCCTGAAAGTTGTGCAGTCAATTTCCTGTTTCTTAGCTGAATGTCTGCATTTGCACACACACTTTGGACTGGGTGAGCTCAAACTATGTGCTGCATCTTAGTGGCTTTCTCCTCCTTTTCATAACTGATATTCTTTCTTACCTCCTTTCTTTTCTTGTGACCAGCCTCATTCTTGTCACCACCGTTCCAGCACTACCTTTTTGTTGTTCCTCCTACATGTCACAAGTAAATTTAGCTCCTGATGCAGCCTCACTTTGTTCATGCATTAGCTGGTAAGCATCATATTAACATTAAGGTAATCAAACAACCATCGGATTACTGAGATTTCATAAAGTACTGTTTTGTTTTTGGGAAATGTAAAGATAGCACTACCAGAAAAATAACCAAAATCATTCGTTTCACTCATCTCCTGCCAAACTGATCAGTATATTTTTCATTTATACCCACCGAGATTAATGTTAACCTCACTTATTGGGTTTGCAGGCGTAAATTTAAGGTTCTTCTGGAGAGACACACAATTACAATCTCTGCTAAAATTTTGGGAAACCCTCTATCGGTGTATAGGAGGCATTCCTTAATGTTTTGTATGTCAAGTTCGCTCTTAGTGTTGTTAGTGACAAAGAATAGAAATATAGCATCAATGCTATAATTTGTGGGATAGCTTGTTGCTGTTTGAGATATTTACACCTTTTTTTCTTGTGCTTTCGACTTCCTGATGTGACAGGGAACAAAAAAGGTAAGATTTTTTATTAATGTTTTATCATGTTAAATACATTAGTTAATTAAAATGACTAACAACATAACTTAACTTAACTAGGCATCTAGTTCACCACATGGTAGCATTGGATGACTAACCTACAGTTGTGTTTTTATTTATTCAACTATCATTAGTGCTTCATTCATCTTGTCTCAATTCAGTAAACTAGTATGATTTACTTATTTTCCACTCTAGCTATTATAGACATCACAAGTTCTTAGCACCACATAACATTATATTTTGTACAAATAAATTTAGTACCGACATGTTGACTGGTGGAAGATCATCAGTATTATCTGGACAACTTATATCATCTGACATTTTCTGAAAGAACAGATAATTAATTGTTTAAAATTGCAATTACAATATGTCACTGGTGGCCATGGTTGATTTATACGTTGGAGAGAAATAGAACGCACAATTGCTATGTGAATGCTCCAAAACTAAATGAGAACTCAGTTTTTTACATAGTTGATACATACAACACACACATTAATTCCAACTTATAAACACTTATTCAGCAAGTTTATACAGCCATAGAAACAGGTTATCCTGCAAAACCAGAATTTAAAATGAATGTAAACATGTCAGTACAATCTAAAAAGTACAAAGTCAAAGCTCTCAAAACCAGACAAAACACATGCAGAAAATCTGATGGAAAACTCCAGCACGTGCTAGCTAAACAAAGCTTAAATGTGCTCAAGCAATCCCCTCACTCTGAAATTCCAGTAAAGCCAAATACAGCCAAATTCCCAACAAAGCTGCTCTCATTCACTTAGGTTTTCTTTTAAAATAACAAAATGTTTCAGAAATTATATTAAATTTTATATTATCCAGAACACAAACAAGCAGTTAAACCCTTAAGATGCGAACGTACCAGTCTCATGACTACTGAAAGACACCATTGCAGCCATGACCCCCAATTGATAAGGAGTTTATGTTATGGCTGAATGGAAGGAAACCACAGCAATTTTCCTGAAGTATATCAAAGTCTAAAAGCAAGATATCAGTGTCCACATGCAATAAAACTAAATAATCCATCTAGAGAACTAACTTAAAAATGAAAACTTAAAGGAAATATTATAAACGGTCATTGTAGATTGCTAATTCTTTACACTTTTCTCTTTTTTTGTAATCTATTCTTTTGGATTTAAATAGAAAAGCCGAACAGCAGGCCAAACAGACAAAGGAGATAGAGGAGAAGACGGAGCTGGAGCGACTACGGACCATGGGCTATGATGAAACCAAACTAGCCCCGTGGCAGCGGCAGATAATTCTGAAGAAAGGTGACATAGCCAAAAAGTGAACTGGATCATCTCCCCATCCACTTCCCTGCAGTGTTCCTCATCTACTTAACCCGATGCTCTTTCTTCCTCACCCTCTAACCCACACTGTAAAACTGAGAGCGGGTAAGAGCTCATCTCCCCTGAACTCTGTTGTATCACTCTTCGGCCTCCAGTAACACGGGCCCACGCTGTGGTTGCTGCTGTCCACACAGGCTCTGAGGCTCAGCTTTAGTGACACAGCAGAATGATCCTCCTTCTCCCACAAAAAGTCTCATGGTCTTGGTCTTTCTGCACAAACCTTCTGGCATGCACTGACTCTGCAAAGGCATTTGTTATAAATGCACATGTTCTGAACTGAATTAAGATCACATGTAGTATCGCAATACTTTTCCTGCAAATCACTAGAAAATAATTCACACACCAGATTTGATAGGTTTGTGATAGATCTAAAGAAGCTGCTTGGTAGAGTTCATTGAGTTTATATGATCTCCTGAACTCCACTTGCCATTATGTACCAAATGCAAAATAGCTCCAACAGTTGTGTCATCTACAAATGTACTCAGTAAAGGCTTGTTACGTCATGAAGCAGCTAATTCAATCTGAATGTTCATAGTGTCACTTCTTTACCATGTCATGACATTTTTGTATCAAGCTCTTAGAAGCATTTGGTAGGGTCCATATTTTTGCCAGGTGATCTTTTTAGTGAAGCAATCTTAACAAAGCTCAAACTGATCAATTTTCTGTAGTTAGGCTAATTTCTATTTCTCTGGTATTTGAAATATTGAAAAATACCACATTTTTAAATAATGCAAATATTATATAGATGTATGAATTAAATTCTGTTCGTATTCACTGAAATGAAGTTCTAAAATGTCAATTTAATGGCTCAAAATGTGACTTGAGTGTTAAGCTAGTGTGAAAGTAAAATATGTGCGTGTGTTGGGTGTTGCCCAGGTTTTGGTGAAATATTAGGCATACTGGATTTTAAAAATGAACGAAATGGAAAAAAACAAGGAAAGTTAATTAAGCACAAAATGAGTAAAAACCCTGCTATACTTCTTTGACAAAACCAAAACATACACATGAACAAGAGCTGCATTTCTGTAGTTGTCTTATCTGAGTACTAAATATTGCAATAGTCAAGAAAAGACATCAGTTTGTTCTGTGTCCTGTTCCGGTTTCTGTCCCTCTAACCTGGAGGATAAATCATTGATAAGCAGATCTGCTTACACATTGTAGAGCGCTCTCTGTCCGCCACAGAAAGGTATATGAAAATATCCTGTTCCGTAGGTATCGCCAACTGTTCTTAGATATGTTCTGCTTCAGTACTCAACCGCTCGTGGTTGAACTTCTGATTGTAAATGAGATGAACAAGACCTATGCAATGTACTGTATAATTCACTTTAGACATTCAGGGAGATTTTTTTCTTCATAACAGAACTAACATTTATACAGGTTGATTATTATGCAGCTTTCACTTTTTTCTGTGCTCATTCAATTTCTAGGTTTTCAAGTCATCTTGTTATTCATTATAAATTCAGGATAGTTTATTGTGCTTAGAGCTCGTTATGAAAATGTGACAAATGTAGGGTAAATATGTGGAGACAGATTTAAAATTTTACTTTTGCATGAATCAGTGCATTGATATTTAATAATAAACGTATCCTGTGTAATCATGAACAGTTGGTCCTACCATGTGATGGTAAATATGTTTGCTTTATAGCTGTTTGATGTACATTTGAACAAAATTAGGACGGGTCTCCTTGAAAGCTATGAACCTGATTGATCACATGGAACTATTCAGATTTACTTCTCATCGGATGCCATATAATGTTGAAATTAAGATTGATGTGTCATTGCCATTCCATT
>JBAMHX010000015.1:17738736-17761028 GCA_037177515.1 Pseudomugil tenellus
TGAGACAACTGGAGCAGTTTGCTCATGAGGAGTGGGCCAAAATACCTGTTGACAGCTGCAGAACGCTCATTGACAAAAACAGAAATCGCTTAATTGCAGTGATTGCCTCAAAAGGTTGTGAAACAAAATATTAAGTTATGGGTACCATGATTTTTGTCCAGGTCTGTTTCATTAGTTTGTTTTTTTTAAAATGATTATGTTAATCAGAAATTCAAAAGTGATGGCTGATTATGATTTTTTTTTTAAATAATTTTTTATTTATTGTTACTTTTAGCAAGTTTCAAGTGATTTCAGTGAGCATTGTGGGTTTTTCCTTCTTTAACTGAGGGGTACCAACAATTTTGTCCACGTGTGTGTTTAAATATACAAATGTCTGTTTATATTTATATACATTAGACATAAAATATGATGATAAAATGCCTCCACCTGATCTCCATGCATATGTGTTCTTTAGGCACAAGACAACTTCTGTAAATCCCTCTTGCACTGCAGCTAAAAACATAAAGCTTTCACATTCTTTTTTTCGTCCAGTAGATTCCCCCTCACTGGAAAGGAAATGCTGATGTGTCAACAATTACTTGATTACATGTCTGACTTTCAAAATAAAAGACATATTTGTGGGAATTCTACATTTCCTTGTGCCTAAGTGATAAGGAACGAAAATTAATCAATCCCACAAAATGGCCGCTAGATGGAGACAATGAGTTGCTTTTCGCAGCAGAAACATCAAACTGAGATTTGTTGTTAAAAATTAATTTTAAAAAGACCAAAAACTTATAGCAGAAAAAAACTTAAACTTTGTCCTATAAATGTAATGAGCCTCAATGAAGCCGGTGGAGTTGTAAAAATGTCTGCAACGCTTCTGCTACATCCCACAGATGCGTAAGTTTGTAGGTGTTTATCGTCGTGTAATGTCTTCCTGTTGTTGTGATTTGCTATAAACTATCACTTATCTGTGATTGATTCGCGCTCACCTGTTGTGACGTCAGCAAGTCGGCTTAATGGGCGCCCCGCAAACAGAGGAGGAAGTGCCAGAGAAATGTGTGACAGAGTGCTGCAGGGAAGGACACCCGCTGCGGCCGCACCTTTTCACCGACAGACCGCAACTCGACCGGACCTGACGGACTAACCCGCTGATTAACACAGCTGGTGTCGGAGGAGCTCCATTCCCGGTAAGGTAGACAGACTCTGAGTTTAAACTGCGTGTCAGCTGGTAGTTATGGACTATGGGAATGTGAGGCAGACATTTTTCGCCTACCCTAATCCGTCTTTCAAGTTGCATAGTTACTGTACACTCAAGACTGCGAAGAAGCGAAAAAGAAAGTCAAACCAAGTTGTTTATTTACAGTAAGGTTAAAACTGCGCTTAAAGCTAATTTAATGCTGTTTGTTGTTATGAATGTCATGTTAAGCCTATGAGAACATGTTTAGAGTCGGACTACCTGGGAAATAATGTGGTAATATGTCAGCACAACAAATAAGGAGCACTTATTAAAGAGACTGGATTAGTTAAATTGTAGTTTCTGTTGTGTAGATTTGCTGTAGCATGCCTGTTTTTTAAATGTGGGCAAGTGCAGAGTAGGAGTGAGAAGTGAGTCATGGGTTAAGTCCCTTGGTGGATTCACACAACTTCTTCTCCACTCTAACTTTTAACACTGGGAGATAGGAGGCTTGGTTTGGATAAGATGTGAGAGCACCAGAAGTTAGATTAACCCTTTCATATCCCAATGATCCCTATATAAGGAACTAGTTAATAAATTCTTCCTGAACTTAATACATATATAATAACTCTACTTTTCCTCTCATCATCAGTTTCTTCTCAATCCTGTAAGTGCTGAAGTAGCTCAAGAAACGTTATCACGGCAGGACATCATGTCCCAAAGCGAATCAGACGGCTGTGAGGCTGGCCAGGCTCCTGTAAGTCTTGAAAGTAGCTTCTCCGCAGAGCTCCATATCCATGAGCCAGGTGATAAATGCTGCAAACCAGAGCTCTTGGAGGAACCGCAGTCTGAAACATCAACGCCACAGAAAGAGACGTCAGATCAGATTGTTGCACCTCAGCAGGTGGTTTTGAGCACACAGAGTCCTGCAGCACTGAAGACTGGCACACAACAACTCATCCCAAAGAATTTAGCCGTATCTAAAAACCGATACCATACCACAGTGGTGACGTTCCCCCTGGGACTAGAGAAAACCAGCAGCGGGAATCTCGGCCGACACTCAGCCCAGGTGGCAGATGTGTCTTGGGAGGATTATGACAGCGATGGAGATGGTTTTGCTTTGAGGTCAAACCGCAGGAACAAGTCATACCGAAAGGCAGTGACCAGCATGGATGCTGAAGCAATCACAATGGAAGAAACGGTTTCTAGCACGCTGAAACCTCTTAAGGAGGACAAAGAAATGAGTCCTGTTCCAGCTCGCAGTGCTAGACGCAAGGTACATGCAGTTTGCAGTGGGGTGCCGGTATTTTTAGTGGTTATAAATGAAATAGAAAGATTTTTATACAGTAATTTTTCAGTTGTTAGCTAATAAATATACAATAAGAGATGGATACCAGAAGTAGTAATTTCCTTGTAATCTATATTTTAATTTTAACTGTTGAGAAATTTCAGAGTTAATGTAAAATTTTTTTACTTTTCAATTACTTTTCCTATTTGATGGCAAATGTTGAAATTCTCCTTTAGCTATGATGGTAATGTGATGTTTTCGAACCTATTTCCTGCCTTTTAGACTGGTGTAAAACAAATATAGGCTAGGGCTTTTACAAGAACATATCTTAGTATTTTGAAGACTATCATTTAAAATGCATATTAGAAAATAAATAAATGAAACTAATGCTCTCTGCTGTCTTCTATTTAGCGTACATTGGGGAGAAAGAGGAACCACCGTGGTTCATTCAAAAATGGTATGTTTACTCATGTGTCATTTTGTCCCTTTGGCTAAATTTGGATTTGTGACTACAGACGTTTGGGAAATAATGACATTTGACATTTTATAAATGAGATAGCAAAGGACTTAAATGATACAGATTTTGTACAGGATGAAAAATGTTCATTGCAAGCTGGATTTGATATGTTGGTGGGATCATTTTCATGCTATTGCTTGGAAAAGAGCTTGAGGCAACAGACTTAACAAGAAAGAAATAGCTCTTAACATTTTATGAATTATAAATAACTGTGGCTGAGACAATTGTGCTGTTTTCTCAGACACCAACACTGCCTTTGTTTTATTATAGTGTTTTTCCATTTACTTACTGTATGGACTTCTGGGGTGTTTTATTAAAGCAGTGTGTCTCATGCAGCTGGTAACTGGAGCAGCAGCTTAAAACCTACAAAACTTGTTTTTCAGAAGTATTTCAATCTATTCTTGAGAACTCAAGACCTGCTAAGTTAACTTAGATCTTATCAGCATGTTTATCCTGAAAATCAAACATGACAATTTACTCACATTATAGTCTCTTATTTTAATATTCTCAATCTAATTATTTGTTTAGAAAACTAGTTTGTTGGCCTCTGTCCTCATGCATTTGGATGTTGCAGTATAGTAGTCTGTATGAAGTGAAACTTCAGTGTGGTTTGTTGACATCTTTGTAATCCTCAGCTACACCATGCCTATACCAGGAGATGCGTGAGCGTGGGCTTCACTCCACCAACCAGGATGAGCTGTTGGATGACTTTGTGGTAGTGGAGCCTCCCAAAGAGGACCAAGGCATTGTAGTGAAGAACTACAAACCAGCACAACTCACCTGGAGCCAGTTGCCGCAGGTAACCCTTCAAATGATAGTGACACATAAAACAAGAGCAATATAAAGCTATATATATATATATATATATTACGCAGGGCTATCTTGGTTCATTAAAGATAGCCCTTATGTCTGCGTTGCTGTATATGTTAAATTTAAATATCGCCCCCCTCTTAAAAACTCAGCCAGATTGTCTACAAGAAATCATGTTTTTTTTTGTGTATATTTTTAGATAAACTTATGTCAATATTTTAAGAGGCTCATGATATGTGTAGAGATATTGCATTGAATATTTTTAATAGTTTATTGTTTCTATTTTGTCTTGCAAAGGTGAAGGAATCAGATATTTTGACGAGAATTACACCGCAAGAGAGAAAGAGACAAGAGGTAAGTGTGTGTCTATACATTTTCACATTTAATACTATCAGTGGGGACTTAATACCGACTGCACTCTGAGGGCAAGCTATGTGATCAGCTCCTCGCTGACCCCTCTATGGATGCTCTGCAAACTCCAGTTCCATGTGCATACAAAGCCTGTGTTGTTGAGAGACCGTTCAGGAGATGTGCCTTTCATCCACAGATTTATTTTCATCATTAAAAGAGTATGCCTGTAAGGATACACAGATGGTTGCCATGTTCCTGTTTTAGACTTTTTTTCCTTTTGTTAAATTAATTCCAGATTCTCTTGTTATTGTACCAAACAAAAAAAGCAGACTGATGCAATAAAAAATGTAGTATAAAAAGTCTGTTATCATAGTCCAGATGAAGGTATAAGCTAGACTGAACCCATAGGGATGACTAAGGTTTTACATGTTTCTGTCGATATGCAGCTCCAGACTGAGGCAGAGTTTTGTTTACATAACTTCTGTGTTCTTGGTTTTGTTTTGGAAAGAAAACTAACAACACTTGGGTGCTACATCAAAAACTAAATGATAAAGTCCAATGCTCCGATTATTACTGGGTTTTATTTCCTTGCAAATGGGGAGAGATTTAGTATTCCACTTTCCTAAAGTCACAATATTTTTAAGTAACTATTTTTTTAAACATCACGGTTGAGTGAACGATTAAAAGCTAGTCATTGGAATTTTTGTCTCAACTATGAGTCTAGAGAAGATCCAGAGAATTTCCCATCAGTCAGCTTTCATTTTTATGTTTTTTTTTTATTCTTTTGAATGATGCACACCTATCTCACACACTATCTCTGCTTTTGGAAACCCCTCTAAAAAACAAATACAAGTTACAGACAGGGTCACATTATGTTGATACTTTGTTTATTGATCTTCCTTTTGTACTGTGTCCTCACAAGAAGTCTAAAATGTCAGATGTGTCAATACCAAAGGTCTACCATGTGTGTGTGCCTGTGCTGAATGAAACCACACCCTGCCTGTGTAATTGTTCCTTAACAATACCCTGATCAGGTGCTTGTCTTACATTTCTGTACCTTTAGACCCCTCACAGATCTAGCTTTAGTATTAAGCTGTGTGCTCCAGATTGGCAACCATGCAAGGCAACTTCCTCTGTTGTCGAGGCATTAAAGTGGCCGTCACTATAATAATATTGTTTTGTATGGTGTACTTGACTCGGCTCAGTTCATGCACTTTGGTCTGCTCTGAGCTACTTCACCTTTATTGGTAGAAAGATTGTAGAAGGCGTGTCACCTCCACATGACTCCCACGTGATTTCCCACAGCTGGGGATACATGTTATGGAAAAGGAAGACACGCTGAATGCAATGGACTGGTGAGTAATAGTAAAAATGGGGCACATTGGGGGAAAAGCACAAATGAAAAGGAAAATACAACATGTCACCACTTTTGGCACATGTGGCTACAGGGTCTTAATGTTTATCCATCAACATAACGGGACTCCAGCTTCTTCCAGTTGGATTGGTTCTGCTGGTGTAGTAAAATCTTAAATTATTGCCTCTCAGTTAGCTTGAGGCTTCGGCCATTCCAAAACATTTAATTATTTCCTGTTCATACATAACTGTTTGTATTAGTATCAAGAAGGCGAACCTTTTAGTCTAAAATCTCATCTCATTTCTGACCAAATTTCTTCTCCCTGCCAATGAAAAGATCTCCACATGTACAATGTTGTCTGGTACTTCAGTGGGTGAACTTTTCTAGGCACGTTTGTTATCGTGCCATATTCTTTAAATCATAGGATGGTGGATCAGACGTACACATGTTTTTTGGATTTTAAAAAATCAAGTGCTTCCCATTAACTTCAGGTGGACCAGATTTAATTCATAATGTGACTTCAGTGGATTTGGTGTGGATCGTGGTTTGAGTGGCAGAGTTTTGAATAATTTGTTTTACATTTTTGTTCCTTTAAACCCCTAATTGGTCTAGTTTTAGTACTAAAGCTGTGTGCTCCAGATCGTCAACCATGCATGGCAACCTCCTCTCCTGGTGTGGTGAGAAGAGCATTACACTAGAAGCGGGTTCATGCTGGGTCAAGCAGTCACTGATGTGATCCGGTCCAGAACAATTTAGAGCTTTATAGATCAGCAACAGAACTCTTTCTATCCTCTGAACAGGCAACCAGTGTTAAGACCTCAGGTCTGGACTGATGTGGTCCAATTTCTTGGTCTTTGTGAGGACCCGAGCAGCAGAGTTGTGGATGAGTTGTAGTTGTCTGATTTTTTCGGTAGACTTGTCTTTACAAGTCTGTCAACACTGTTACGATCATCAAGCCAACTAAAGATTAAAGCATGGACTAGTTTTTCCAGGTCCTGCTGTAACATTTGATCTTTTTCCTTTAATATATTCTTAAAGTAATGGTAGACTGACTTTGTTTCCTTGAAGTGTTTTTCAAAAATTTAGATATGAGTCCATCACTACACTCATATTTCTGGCCTGGTTGGTGGATTTTAGGTGTATAGAGTGAAGCTCTGTTATGATCTCTAATCGTTTCTCTTTGGCTCTAAAGACAAGACTCAGTTTTGTTTTTGATTCAAAGAAGATAGTTTAGACACACCCAGTTGTTATTGTCGAAAATGCATTTATCAAGATCCTGTACAGGGCCTCGGACATTGTAATGTAAATATACATATCATGTGCGTAGCCATGGTAATAAATAATGTTGTTAAGCCATGTCCCAGTGGGAGCATGTAGATGTTAAACAAAGAGACCCCAGGATGGAACCTTGGCAAGCTCCACATGTAACTCTTGTCTGCTCAGATGTGAAATGACTTATTGACAGAAATACATCCACTTTTCGAAATACCAATGTTTTGTTTTTTGGTTTTGAACCACATTAGTACAGTGCCAGAGAAGCCCACCCAGCTTCCAAGTTGCTGGATTAACATATATTGGTCAGCTCTATCAAATGCAGCACTGAGGTAAAACTTGATAAATGCATGCAAACATATGTCATTATTCACTTTAGTCATGGAAGTCTCAGTGCAGTGGTACTGGATTGGAAGACATCAGAGCTGTTCATTTGTGTTGAAAAACAATTTAACTGATGAAAAATCGCTTTTCCAATTATCTTAAAATTAACGATTTGAGACCTGTAGCTGTTAATTTGTGTGTTGTCTAGATTGTCTCATTTTAACAGAAGCTTGATAATAGCTGTTTTAAGTGGCTCTGGAAAGACACCAGAAAGTAAAGACCAGTTCACTTTTTTTTAACAGATCTGACTCCATAGTCTTTGAGACTTTTTTGAAAAAACCTTTGGGTAGGAAATCCAAACAACAAGAGGAGTCCAGCTGACGAAAGATATGTGCCGGATCTTTGCTGTTAATGGGATACAAAGGCCATTGTTTAAACTGGTTTTCAGTGGACACAGTTTACATTCTGAATCTGTTGTATATCCTGGATTTAGTTTCATTACATATAGTTAAAAAAAAATCAATCCAATTTGAAGGTTATAATACAGAAAAAATATGGGAAAATACCAAAGTGGGGTTGACAGTAAAGGTAAAGAGGCTAGCTAGGTGTTTTGTTGCTACAAAAAAACAAAAACAAAAAAAAAAAAAAAAACAGTAGAACCCAATAGAATCATAATGTGTTTTTTTTCTGCACATTTTAACTATATTGTGTATGTGTTGTCTTTGACAGGCCATTTTTGAGATTATCACCTCAGAACATTCATACCTGCACAGTTTGGGCATCCTGGTACGTCACTTCAAGAACAACGATGCACTAAGGAAAACCATGACGACCACAGAGCACCACCACCTCTTCTCCAACATCTCTGTCATTCACAGCGTTAGCCAACGGTCTGACAGTACCTTACATTTACTCTTTATATTTTGTCAAATTAATAAAATCATTTATTTCATTATCATGGTATTAAAAGTTGAATTTAAACAAAGGTATATTTTCCTTTGTTTTTCTTGCATACTTTTTCTGATAGGCATCTCACTCGTACATGTGTGTCAAAAGCTGCTTAAAAAAGGCTCTTCTGATTCTATCAGAGAAAAAGAAACACAGAATCGTCATAACCATTGTTGGAGGCTTACTTTTTCAGTAGAACTACATACTGTGTTTTCATGTCATGATATGCAGTTTTAAGTGGAACATGGTCTCAGGGGGAGTAGGTTTGTTTTAAGTTTCAGGTAGAGTATGCACCCTTGGTATCCTGTAGCCTCCATTAACGTGTTTAGACATGCAAGCCAAACTGGTTCTGCTACCAAACTGCTCTGAGTGCTATGCCTGGTCTTTATGATGATAATATTTTTGAGAAAAGCCTTTGTGGGATTCTTTTAACTTCATTTTGTGTGACAAGTCTGGCCCTATAAGAGTTTCTGTATAAGAATGAGCCACTCAGTTTGTTTTTGGGTGGGGCTCTTTCTTTTAGGTATCATTTTACTGTTTCTGTATAAAAAGACAAGGCTGAAACCCTGCAAAACAATGCAAAACTGCATTGTTTTATGATAATGACTATATCCCTGCAACCACAAGGTGTATTTGAATGGATTTGATGTCATATTGAAAGGAACACTTTTGAGATTTGAAAAAAATCTGTAAAATACAGTATGTTACTACAGAAGAAAAAGCACCAAATTTTAGGCCTTCATTGCTCTAAAACAGTGGAAGGCAACTCTGGTACGAGGGAGGAGTTTCCCTGCTGCAACACACCTGAATGAAATCAATGGGTTATGAGACTTATGCAGAGTTTGATGTAAAGCTCTGCACAAGTCTGCTAATCAAGTCTGATGTGTCTCAGGTGTGTTGCAGAAGGGAAACTCACAACACTTGCAGGAGTGCGGTTAGTTGTTCATTCCTGCTCTAAAGGGATATTTTTTCTGTAATGTAAAGGCTGACAAAAACAACTTTATTTTATCTTCAGCATCATTGTGTAAATGAATTATAATTTAATTGTTGTATCTCTCCCCAATACAACCAAACTCTCATAAACTCATCTGTATTGACATGGTGCAAGTCAGCGTGTAACAAAGCTTTTGTTAAAGTTGTTTAAACTGTAGCACTTTAGCATGAACATCCTGTGTGTTTATATTGGTTGCTTCACCATTTTGTTGGGTTTTTAGGTTCTTTAAGGAACTAGAACAGCGTCATAATGAAAACCCAGAAATCCGGGACATTAGCGACATAATTCAGAACCATGCCGCCCATCATTTCGAACCCTACATTGTCTACTGCTCCAATGAAACCTTTCAACAAAGGACACTTCAAAAGCTATTGTGAGTCACAAAACAAACTAAAAGAAGCTCTTTTGTGACTCCTGTGACAGAATGTGCTAAACTTTTCTCTTCTTGTGTCTCGTAGGAATAATAACACAGCATTCAGAGATACTCTGAAGCAAATCGAAGCGAGTTCTGAGTGTGGAGGTCTCCCCATGCTCTCATTCCTCATCCTACCTATGCAGAGAGTAACCAGACTACCACTGCTGCTGGATGTTAGTTAAAGTTTTACTTACATATATTAACAGTTCTCAGAATTAAACACATTTTCACTGCTGCATTCAATAGACATGTTTGAAGGTGGCTTTTACTTAATTGGATCATAAAATGTATATTCAGAAAGTATTTCCTGAAATTACCTGAGTACCTCTTATTATAGAGTCTACAACTATGAACTGGACAAAGTTTAATATAATCTCCAAAATTCATGCAGTTTAGATATTTTCTGGATATTTTAAGCAATATAATAAAAAATGAAGATTTTCAAGTAAAAAATTTTCAAGTTGAATTTTGGCAGTTGTCAGTTTGAACATTGACATTTCCATTGTCAGTGTTTAGTAATATCTACTTTCGTAAATATTACAGCATGTAAATGTTGGAATTTTCATCCATTGATCCTTTTTTCTTCGGGCTCATGTTGTTAAGTAAACTGCATGCACTTATTTTAATAGATCATGATAAAACCTTCAGTTTGGCCTCTTCAGGTAGCTTGCCGTTTATTTTGTCGTTTGGGATCAATATCAGATTGTAGAAGCTATCTATTTTTCCTACACTGAACGCCGGGCCAGGGGTTGGATGGGTCAGGCACACCCGGAAAACACTGTTTCCATTCCGCCTAAAACACAAAATCAAATTAATCAACAAATCGAATAGTCCAAGTATAACTACAAGCCCATGAGGGCTGTTACATCTTGTATCAATATCGTTTCTAAAAATCTGTGCTCTTGTTTCTCCAAACAATCATTTATTCAGTGCTGAAAAGTTGTTTTAACAGAAGTTCATAGAACTTGTTTGCAAAATGAATAAGGCTTGTTCACATGGTAATTTATAAATATCCGATATGCAGTTTTTGTGGCGAGTATGCAGAAAAGTTCTGTTCTGAAGAAACTTCCAGTGATGTCATGTTCTGCATAGTTGAAGAACTGCACAGCTTACCACCAGTTTTCTTCATCAACCTTCCTGTGACCATTCAGTGCCAATGTTAGCCAGCTGTTTGGAGAACCCATCAGCTGTTGATTATTTATACATAGCTTGAGTAACGTAATATTGTATATGAAGTTTGCAGTATCGTAAATGTTGGAAGTGCAGCACTAGATCTTGCATATCTTGCTTACGCTGTGTATGTAATTGTGCAATTGACTATCAATACATTTTACCTCTAGTTTATCTTTAACTGTGAACAACTGACATTATCATAATCTCCAGCTGTAGTAGCCATTTTAACGAAGATGATAGGAAGGCCATTTGCCAACAAAATAGTAATTTTAAAACCTTTTTCTTCCCATTTTCTATTCAGACAATCTGTCAAAAAACTAAATCCCAGACAGCCGAGTACTTTGCTGCTTTGTGGGCACTGCAAGCCATGAGCAAGGTATTGTCATTGATGACGAATCAAATAAATACTTGAGACATTCTGCTGTGCTTTTTTTCTGTGATTGTTTTGTTGTAACTGCTACAATTATCATCTTGACAGCTGGTCAGCAGTTGCAACGATGGAGCAAGGCGAATGGAGAGGACAGAGCAGATGTACACCATCCAGAAACAGATGGAGTTTGGAAAAATCAAGGTATGAACTGAGCGTGTTTCTGCACATAAATTGAAGGAGTTATTCAGGGTTCCTTTTAATTTGTTGTGATACGTCAACAAAGATGTATAAATTTACATGGAATAAGTTTTGAGCGGATTTAACTTCAATAATAAAGTAAGTCTGGTGCAGAAAAGGACATCTTGATTCTTTTTGCCAACCTTGTGTTCTCCAAGCCTTTCCCACTTGTATCATCATCACGCTGGTTGAAGAAGCGCGGTGAGCTCGCCATCTCCACTGAAGAGCTCAGCATATGGAGGGCATTCAGCAACAGAAGCTACTACTTATTTCTCTTTAATGACGTACTTATTGTCACTAAGAAGAAATCGTGAGTACACATGCACATTTTTACATTTATTATTAAAATTAAATAACATTTTGTTCATAAAGATTAAATTTAGTAAATGTATTTTTATTGAATGTTGGGAGCTAAGGTTGTGTCATCAAAATGCAATAATGTTAAAAAGTGAGCCGGTTGCTGCAAACACTTAGGGAGGCTTCACCGATTTGTTGTTATGATAGTTTGTAAGGAAAAAAGAGAAAATACATCCAACACATCCTGACAAAATGCACAATTCAATGTCAAACCTGCTGGAGCATCAGCTAAAGAGATGACTGGTTGGGAAAGGTGGTTTACATACCTTATGGAGTCTTTCAGTAATGTTTTTTCTTGCTGACTTGGGAAAAAATACAACAAATTAGATCCAGCCGCTGGCAGGGAGCATGAGAAGATGGGAAAGGGACAGCGAGGAGAGAGGATGGATGTTGTGCATGCATACTTGAGATTCTTCAATCTTGCATTCAGCTTGTTAGCTCGGTTGGGTACAGCTGTCTGTTGTGAGTTAGGGAGAAAGCAAACAATGTCAGCTCAGAGGAGGGAGTTGCCTACAAAGTTGGAGTCATATTAGAGTCAACATTGTGAAAGAGTCTCAGAATCAGGTGGTAATATGAAAGAGAGGCTCAAAAAGCACTTATCCAAAGAATATAGTTTAACTTTTTTAGATTGATATGAATGTAGTCACAGTAGTTCTGTTTGTCTCTACATACAGCAATAATTGCACATAATGTATTCATGACTGTCCATTTGTCCAGTGAGGAGAGCTTTGTGGTGTTGGACTATGCTACTCTGGAGAATGTTGAGGTGGAGTTGGGGGAAGATACCGATGTACAAATGTCTCCATCGACCAAAAACAGCTGCCTTTCCTTCAAACTGAAAATGAGCAGGAACAGCGAGGGCAAATCAGAACGAATGTCCTTGGTGGCTGAATCCAGGTACTGCTGCCTTAGACTCCCATCTGTTTTGTACCCCCCATGTTTACCTTTCATACCAGAGGTGGGAGGTGACATTTAAAAATAAAAAAGACAACTATATGCTTGAACTTTTGAAAATGAAGGTATGTATGTAAAATATTCAAGTTGTCATCATTCATACACTCTGTAAACAGGGGCATTTATGTCTGGCTCCCTCTGCTGATCAAGTTTAAACTGCAACTTGAGATATCCCCGTGTCTTATGAGGAACAGAGTTCATTGTGTAACCCCATGACTCTCTTTTGCCAAGGGTGGACCGTGCACGCTGGATAATTGCGCTTACAGAATACAATCAGGCGGGTGTATTCACTTCCAGAGATGGTAAGTCTGCCTGCTTTAAACATATTAAGAAATTGAAAAAGAATGGCCCCTAAACTTTAGAGTTCACAACAGATTTATCTGCCAAGTAATTACAGATATGTGCTATTGATCGCAATTGCTTTGACAAAAACTGAATAAGATGGCTGAAAATTCAACATTTGAATGCATTGATGTTTTAGGTCTTCCACAGTACGAAGCCACCAAAGCCTACATGCCGAAGGAGCCAGATGAACTTGGCCTGCGACAGGCTGAGCTTGTCATACTCTTGCAAAAGGAGGAAGGTTAGGCCTTCTTGGCTGCATTCCAAAATAAGCAGCATCACATGCTCAATATTTGACATTAAATCAGACAAATCTTTTCATTAGCTCATTTTTAACCGTCTGTTCTTCCTAGCATGGTGCTATGCAGAGAGGATGCGGGACGGAGAAAAGGGGTGGTTTCCTTCAAACTGTGCCACAGAGATTACCAACCCCACTGCCATGGAGGACAATGTACAACGCATGAAGCGATTGCGCAAAGAAACAAATGTTTGAAATGACAAGTGACCATACAGTGGTATCACCATTTACAGTGTAGACAAAATGCATACTGGTGCATGAAACACTCCATCCTCAGGCTTTTCCAGACGGCTGCTGTTGAACCAAATTGTATAGGAAAGTATTCGTTCTTTTAAAATCTGCATAGAAAAATTTCAGTGCCATTAACACACCCCATGCATCATTGCTTTGGTCAGCCAAACTATTTTCAGTTTCCTGTTTGCTGAAGGGCGATTAAATATATTTAAGTTTTAAATGTTCACTGCAATGTGCAGCAAATATTTGGAGTACATTAATAAAAGCAGCATTTCCAACCCACCAGTTCAATTTAATTATGTAACTTTATGAATTTCCTATATGAATGTCAACTTTAGATTTGGCTTTTTAAATTTTGCTTTTGAGACTAGTAATGCTAGTGTGTACACACAAAGCTGCATGTTTAACTTAAAAAAAACTTTTAGAAAAAAAAGCTTAAAGGGATTCTGTATCTGCTTTCAACCTCAACATTGCCAAACTGGTCACATTTTTAACTTGTGTGCTAAATTGTGAAAGTGAGTAGATGCATCATCTAATTTGTATGTAGACAAATCCATAACCTAAACACACACATTTATGCTTTGAGGCCCTGTATACTTGAATAAA
This sequence comes from Pseudomugil tenellus, assembly GCA_037177515.1. Classification (NCBI taxonomy): domain Eukaryota; kingdom Metazoa; phylum Chordata; class Actinopteri; order Atheriniformes; family Pseudomugilidae; genus Pseudomugil; species Pseudomugil tenellus. Next base: position 17,752,740 of record JBAMHX010000015.1, read on the forward strand.
AAAAAGCCACCACTACAGACATGTTTTCTGGTTTCTTGTTTTATTGGAGCTTGCATTTTAAAATGTTTGAATACATAAAAAGTTATTTAAAAATGTCAAACTGACCAGATATCAAATTCAATTTTATCTTTAAAAACCATTTGGTGTAAAAACTTAGGACAGATTTAGAAAAACATTTGTTGTTTCCCCAAAACATTGTAGCTGTCACATAAAAATAATGGGAAAAAAAACAAGTCTGCATAGATTCTGCAGGCCATCGGTGGTAATCTGGTCAAACACATGGTGCAAGCTTGTGACGATCGTCAAGTCAAATCTTTATTGCTCAGATCTTGATGTTTCATCTTGACAGAAAAAAAACTGTAAAAAAAAAAAAGTATAGACAAATTAGTCCACTGTTTATCTTCTGCACAGTCATTAAATACTACAACCATGCAGGGGTTCTTATTAGGCACACTGCATAGTCACATATCTAATAATGAGTCATGTTTTCAGGTAATAGAAAAAGTATCTGAAGCCCATGATCGTAGGGAGCGGGCTTTATAATGCCCATCCACTAGTGGTTAACTTTTCATTACATTCGTTCACCGATGGTAAAACAGACTTACCCGGACGATGGTAAAAGATGGTAGGTGCCGGTGGCTGGGTTGTTTCCTACTCAGCCCCACCCTGCTGGGCCTCGGGAGCGGACGTTTTCTCTGCAGATGGGTCACCTGTCTTGGCCTCCTTGTTGTCCTGGCCAGGTTTGCCACCAGTCTGTTGGCGTCTGCGGCGGTAATTGTAGTTACGACGATAACGTCGCTGGCGGGGCTGTTGGTTTTGACCACCTTCGCCGCCTTGGTTCTCCTTGTCCTCCTCGCCGTCTCGCACCGGTCTGGGACGGGGTGGACCTCTAGTGTAAATGGGGAAGAAAGAAAGATGTAAACTACTAGTTTAACGACAAACTAGATTAATCATGCACATCACACAAGCATACAGACAAGATGCGGCTTTAAAAATCATAACAGTTGCGTGGGGAAAAAAAAAAAAAAGCACTTCTTTGAAATTTGGACTCACAGCTGCAATTTGAGGTTTGGCTGCAATAAAAGGGGAGTTTCTTTGGCCAAACGTGTGGCACTTTGTTACAATCATTTTAGCTGGTGGACCCAAAAATGTTCAAAAACAATTTAACACTCCCCATTATTGCTGCCCTCCATCAATGAAGCCAACATGCAAACCTTGGTCTGAACCTTGGTCGGAAGCCTCTGTAGTAGTGCTGCCTCACTGGTTTGTTTCCCTGGTCTGGACCTCCCTGACTCTCGTCACCCTCACCTCCCTGAAAGCAAACAGATTAAATGATAGGAGACATAGTTCTTTTAGTGCCAACAGTTGTAATAAAATTTAAAGATTTAATGTGTAGTAAATAAATTCAGTGTTTCTACAAAGCTTAGAGGATGGGGCCTATTCCATTTGGATCATACTGGTAAGACCCCCGATACACCAATATTTGTTGATCACAACCACGTGAGTGTAAGAGAGGAGAGGGTTAAGAGGCAAGTATGACATGATCAAGTGCCCTGACTGTCATGGGACAACTGGGTGTCTGCTTCAGGATAGTAGCCCTCTGACAGCATACCTCAGTCATCTCTCCGCGTGGTGCGTTGGTGTACGGGGGCCGGCGGCCGTAGCGTCTACGTACAAAGTATGGCGGGTAGCGCCGTCTTCCAGGGTAAGTGGGTCTGCGTTGCTGTTGTTGCGAGTCTCCTTCAGGAGCGATGTCTCCCCCCTCTCTGCTGCCTTTGTCACGACCTCCACTGCCTGGCTCGCCCTCTCCATCGCTGGGGTAGTTCTCTGGATAGTCTCCTCCACGGGGAGGGCCCCTCCTTCGGGGGTAACGCCTGTAGCGGTTCCTGTCAGCAGCATACTTACTTCCCTGGACTGCAACGCCTCCTGGGCCGGTGACATTTGCTGCCTCTGCTCCCTGCAAACAGAAGCATTTAAATGACTTAAAATGAGAGACATTGCATATTATTCTTTTACAAACCACTGAACAAAAACAAGAAACATAAATGAATAAAATTCATACTGACCTTCTCTCCTTCAACTACATCAAACTCCACAGTTTCTCCATCTCCAACACTGCGAAGATATTTCCTCGGGTTGTTCTTTTTTATGGCTGTCTGAAATCAATAAATTAGATGTTCATTTTCACAGTCATTTTTTTATAAGTACAAATTCATATCATTACTACCAACTTACCTGGTGTACAAAAACGTCCTCTTTTGTATCATTCCTAAACAAGGGAGAATAGTTTTACGTTAATATCCTGCTAAGCCACACAATGCATCCCCCCTCCACACAGATTGTAAATAAGCTGGCAAGTGCAAGGATTATTAAGTAGTGCCGTTTCAACAGTATGGGGACCAGCAGGAAAATTAATCTGTTCTGCTCTGTAAGCAAATCATAACCATAATAGGAATGAGAAAGTTCTTTTATAACTCATGCCCACAGAGATGATATCACTTTGAAGCAGACATTGCGCCATGTTCACTTACCTATTGATAAAACCATATCCATTCCTGACGTTGAACCATTTGACTGTACCCAAGACTTTTGTTGCTGAAAGGGGATATAAACGCAATTAGACAAACTAATAAATTAAGTTCAAATTATTTGATGCAATGCTGTTAATTTTATCTCTAGAGTTTAGAGTACTTTCCAATTTATAATAACACTTACTGTGAATATGTGAAAAGCTTTAAAACATTAAAAGATGACTAACAAAGTAATTAGGAGAAACATGAAAACTAGCCATGGTCACGCATTATGCTTAAGTTATATTTAACTTCCAACTGTCACTCTTATTATAGATCCTGATGCATAGGAGTGCCTAGTGCCAGCTGCTCGTGGTGCATGAACCATATTGAGAGAGAGAACACTCTATTTGAGCGGATATACACACACTATGGTTCCAGGTAGTTTCCTAGAATTGTAATATAACGTGTCATACACGAAAGCTGATTAAAGGAGTGTTCTGAGGATGTATCAAGCATTATGTTGCAGTACTACAGACATACTGTCCCATTTTATGACAAAGCTCAAGACGTGAGCTTTCACACGTGGTAAGAGTCGGACCCGGATACGTTAGCAAGCACAAGGCTCCGATCGCCTATTAGCTTAGCAATGTAGCTGCGAGGATGAGAACCATGTGGTTGGAGTGGAGCCAGCAAGCGGAAATGTACATAACACACCACACGGCATCTCTGGTTTTGTTTTTATTTCGTTTTTAAGTGACACCAAAAGAAGCAGCAGTTCTACTTGTCGTAATAATTAGCAGTTAAGTGGTACCATAAAAATCGCCACCACACGGCGGACATTTTGGATGGCCCTCACGCCGTGTAAATAGCTACGGTTAGCTGGCTAGGCTAATATGGCTTATGTGGCTATCGCAAAGCAATCGTTAAGCATCTAGGCCATAATGACAGCCCAGAAATTCGACCAAAACTAGACAACCGACGACATTTATAAACACCCTCGTTGAAAAATGATGTTAAATATTATATTTTCGACAACTGTATCGGAAGAATATGTATGCTTCGCATATTTAGTCCAAGGTAGTCTAACGTGGATTCAGATTCTTCCGTGCGAACAAAGGGATGGTAAGCAGCTAACGTTTGTAGCCGGCGAAGTTGTAGGTAAGAATTACGACTATAAACACACTAACTGTTACAGTTAGGATTCCAATCCTTCATGGCCAATCGCTATATTTTTACGAATCTTAACGTGAGGATGTAAACATACTACTGCCGATAACGGCTTGGAATAGTCTAACGATCGTCCATGTGACGGCCGGTTGGATTCAAAGGTATCTAGTGAATATTTGACGTGAGGAGGCCGATGAACAGAGAAAATTAACAGGTTGAAATGTGTGGTTTATGTAAATACTCACGTCATCTATTTCATTCTTTCTATAATAATAAAGTAGGTCAAAGTACTGAAAAATTAAAACAATTTTAATTAAGTACACGGAACAACGGTTTAATGACACGAGCTATTCGCCAACTGATTTTTTAAAAATTCGGTATAGGCAGTTATTCATGTTAAAACTACATTTTGACTACTTAAATTAATTGGTTTAAGTAAAGATATCCTCAATGACCCGTCCAATAATAATAAAAGACGGCCCTCAGATTAACGAAAACTGACAAATGTTCCCGGCAATGTGGGTTTTTTTTTTTTTTTTAATCATTATTCTTTAAAGATTATATATGCTTACACCGTGCGGCTTAATCATGTTAACGTTTTACTTAACTGTTAATTCAACCACGGTTGGATTAGTGGACAGAGCAATTAACACTTTGGCGCATCGCCCTACTGTAACACGAAACATGGTAGCTATATAGTTAGCATAACTAGCTCCAACAGTCTTACCGATGACCTTCTTATCCCCCGCGGAAGCTGCGGCTGCCGGGCTGGATGGGCTTTCCGCATCGGCAGCAGGCTGCGGCGGTTGTTGAGTCTCGGCCTCGCTGCTCATGGTTACTACTGGTTGGTAATGGCTTCTGCCGGCGGCGGCTCTCTATTTTTCCCGGTGCTAGATGGTAACCTGGGCCGGCGGTGGTGGGGGCTACTGCCTTGGGGCTCTCAGCTTTCCTCTTTCCGCTCCCGTTGCCGATCGAACTGGGCAGAATGAGTAACCGTGCCGGGGAATGTTCCTGTTGCAAAACCCGCCTTACTCGCATTCTAATTGGCTGGAATGGGGAATGCAGAGGAGAGGCCCTTCTAATTGGCTCAGACAACTGCTAATCTCGTATAAGCGAAGCCGTTGCTAAAGTGATTGGTCAATGAAATTGTACCTGTCCATTTTCAACGCCTTCCAGTAATGTCAAAGCCAAAGCCAGTCAAACCAGACAGATCAGCTTGACACGTATATCTCTCAGGTAAAGAAGTCATATGGGTTTACTTGAACTTGAAAGTAAACTTGAATTTTTGTAAAAATTTAGTTTGATAATTCGCTGTTTAACAAATATATATATAGATATCTTCGTTATTTTCTCTATTATTTTTGTGTGCATTTCTGGTACCTTCAAACAGAATTGTCATACTTTATAAACAGAATTCCTATGCTGCAAATAGATTCAAATTAATGAAAACCTTTATTGTTGTGTAAATGATGGTGACAAGCAACTCTCCACACACATCTAATGCTTAACATTATATTGCTTTAAGTGATCCACTGATTAAACGCTTTACATTTATTTAACAAATATTACCTATATGTCAGTTTCACCTGATTTTCAAAACTGGCGGTTCTTCTAATGGTGGTATTGTAGATAATTCAGTTAATCCTTTGTGTGTATGGTCTGTAAAAATCCACAGCAATACAATTTTGAACATTGAAACATTGAAATGCAATCAATTAAGAAATGAAACTGAAATTATTATGGTTGAGATATGGTACTACCACATTAGTTATATTGTTCAAGATTTTATAAACAAGTTTACCCTAAGGTTGATTTCACCCTTGATGAACAAATATATATTAACAGTTCATATTATGGTTGTAATTCATAAAATCCTGAACTCCTAAGGTAAAAGACAATCTTAGTCCTTCTTTGTGTACGATTTCTATAAAAATCACATTTGAAATATACAAAAGGCAAAATAGAAGCTGAGTTGTAAGGTCATTTTATATAAATTCAGAAACTCTTCCAATAACACAGTAGACAAACCCAGACTGAGTGCGAGACAACCCCACCTCAGCTCTCTCTGCTCCATTGTCATGTTAATGCTCCATTGGCACCGTTTACGAGCACTGGCCGATGTGTGAAGAGCTTGCTGTTAATGGCTGAGCTCCGCACTCCCACACACAAAAATAAGCCTCAGAAGGCTTCCCCATGGAGAGAAACCCTTTTTGAATAAAACAAGAAAAAAAAAACTTCTTCCTGCCTCCATAAGAACAGAGACTCCATTTGAAAGGTTTCCTTTATGCCAAGGAAACTATGTCAAAGGCAGTAGAGAGGAGAGCATGGATGGGGGATGGGGGACTGAGGGTTGGATTTGTATAGAATGCTGGGATACATGAGGTAGCTGCAAGTTCAGCAGGGGATTGCTTGGCAGTAGAGTGTGTGCCCTCATTTGCTCCATAGCTACAAGGCTGACAATAATACCATTAATAATCACTGTGTACAACACATCTGTGTTTCATTGCTGATGAATTTCTCTAGAAACCACAGTTTTAAAGATAAACATCTCTTTTTTGCAGACAATTGTTTAACTGAGGGATATAACAAAATAAGCAGTCAAATCTAATGTATGCTGAATATTTGTAGTTGGCCAAACAGTACATTATCACTCATCTATTATAAAACATGTGCAATGGATTTTTAATCGTGATCAAAAGAATGATACCGTTCACAAACAGAAAGAGTTTTATGACAAAAGAAACAGAAAACAAACATTTATAAAAAGTGTGAAAATTTACTCATATTTGCTTTATAGTAAGATCAAACACATCCAATTAGTCTGATAATAGGGAGAAAATGCATACATAAGACAGTTAACCTAAAATAAGAACACTGCACAATATGTTTAGCTCAATTTATCTTCACAGAAAACAAATAGATTCTCCCTGGAGCCACAATAGAAAAATAACCTGAATAATTTTCTATTTGATCATTAGTTGACAATCCAAAGTGAAGAACAGCTGTGCTTCCATCTATCCTGCATTGGAAAAGGCATCATTTAAAGGTAACAAGGTTGCTAAAGTTATAAAGAAACCATTTAGATACACGTGAACACAAAGAAATGTAATTTTCTTACAGGGTGCACATAGCTAGCTGGATCACATCTCTCCACATTGAGCAATGAGGATGGGGAGTTTTGGCTTGTTGTTGGGGCCTGTAGGGACATTCTGTCAGAAAGGAGTAAAAAAAAGTTATACTTTTTATAACTTTCATCATCCTCAAAATTAATGGTCTAATTAGTTTTTACAGTAATATAATGCACTAAAACACTGAAATAGAGTGTCAGGCACAAGGTGGATACACATTTTAAATGGCTGCATATGTAATTAGTTTTAAACATCACTATAGGGAACAAAGTGCATAATTTATCATCTGTGTACATGTGACCATGTGTACGTCTAAGTTGTCATCAATTTCATTAAATAAAGTGCTCACATGTTAGTTTACAAAGTTGACAGGGAGATTATAATGCAACAATGTTGTTGTCAACCGGTTACAAACATTCCTGAATTATTCGTGCTTAAAAAGAACAAAGAAATTAACAAAAAAGGTTTTTACCTCTATTTTTCTCATAATAAGAAGCCCATCCACCACTTTTCCTAAAATGAAAACATCCATTTTATTCAAACAAAAATTTAGAAGCAACTTCATAATCTGTGTATGTACATTTCAAACTTGGGATTCACTTACCAAAAACAACATGTTTCCCATCTAACCAGTCACATTTAGTGCAGGTAATGAAAAACTGACAGCCATTTGTTCCTGGACCGCTGTTTGCCTGCACAAAAGAATTAGAAGATATACATTTCTTAGGGATAAATGAAAAAGAAAAGTTTCCACTTTATTTAGAATAAAATTACAAAATATACTCCTTGCTGATTCAACTGTTCCCTTTCATGAATACTGTCACACACGTACCATGGAGAGAAGACCAGGTGCAGAATGCTTCATTTTGAAGTTTTCATCTGCAAACGGACCTCTATAGATGCTGCAGATACCGGTCCCATCACCCTTCATGACAGATAAACAGTGCGTAAGGTTCATATTAGAGAGAAGAATTGTGATTTACTGGTTATCCACAAGAGGGAGAAAGAGAAAAGCAGATTCCACATTAAGACTGTCATTTTTCTGTTTCCTGTGTAAACTCATGATGGCTTTATGTACTTCCTTGTAGTTGAGAAGAAGTAAAATATTTAAAATATTGAGTTCAAACTACACTTAACAGTATGTGCATGTCTGTCTATGGGGTGGCTTTCAGGAACAGCTTGTAAAAAAAATATTAAACCTGAGCAAAAATGTCACAGCCTAAGAAAAATATAAAAGTATAACAAAAGAAGCAGAGCATGGTATTGGACACATTGTTATACATTTGTTGTGTAAGAGGTTCATGTACTCACATTGACAAAGTCTCCTCCTTGTATCATGAAGTCTTTGATCACCCTGTTACACAAATAAAAACAGTAAAACTTTATTAGAGGAAAAAGAGTAATGTTGGTGGTGGGGGGGGGGGGGGGGGGGGGGGGGGGGGGGGGGGGGGGGGGGGGGGGGGGGGGGGGGGGGGGGGGGG
>JBAMHX010000015.1:17792433-17826023 GCA_037177515.1 Pseudomugil tenellus
GTGTGTGTGTGTGTGTGTGTGTGTGTGTGTGTGTGTGTGTGTGTGTGTGTGTGTGTGTGTGTGTGTGTGTGTGACAGCTGATATGTCTCTGAAGAGCTCCTTAAACTACTCTGGGATTAAACATCTTGTACTTTTTGGAAACTTTTCTGATACTCATGAGAGAAATTTGTTTTGAATGATTTTTTTTTATTGCTGTTGATTAAGAACATGATTCCTGTTTTAATGTTTGCATGTGATGCTCTGCAGTGTGTGCTGCAACATAACTAGCTTCTCATGAAAAGAAATTGATTGTTTATTTTGAACATGTGGGGGGAAAAAAAGAAGCACAAATAATTGTTTGTCTCTGTGTTAGTCCTGTGATTGACTGGTGCCCTGTCCAGGATGCATCCTGCCTTTCACCTGCTAAATGCTGGCATAGGTTTCATCTTCCCTGCAACTAAGCGATATAGGAAATAAATGCATGAAAGGGAAAAAAAAAACCTATCACTTCAACATATTCAACAAAAGACTACTCCTCTGACTAAAAGGTGCATGATATTTGATATATTCAGTGTTTCAGACTGATTATTTTGTATGTTTAATCTTGGAAAAAATATTCTTTTACCTACTTGCTTCTGCACATGGGACACAGAGCATCTTTACTTAATAGTTCTCTAGACACTTTTGGAAAGTGCAGTTCTGCACCTCAACTTATGGACGTGTAGTTTAGCTCCTTATGTGCGCAGCTTCAACTGGTTCAGCAACATTTAATTGTAACTTGCTTTGTATTAAGTCCCTGACCAGTTTGCTGTGGTCATTTTCCTCTCTTGCTACCAGGATTTTGAAAGCACTTTATAAATCTTCAATTTATCATTCCTAAACTTAAGCTGCTTGTTAGTCTCCACAGGATCAAAAGTGACTATTAGGTCAGTTAAAAACCTCAGATTCACTTATCACACCACATCTATGAATCAACATGCAAGCTTAATGTAATTATGTTTGTGTGTCCAGTTATTCTTTGGGTGTTAATAATACAGTTTAAAATGTGAGACTAACTAAAAATCACAACATTATATACTTTGGATTACACTCTATTAATGTTATCAGTTTTTAGTTTTTTGTATCAGAATGGTGTTTTGGCTGCTGTGTGTGTGCTTTGCAAAGACCTCTTAATACTCATATTTTTTAAAGGCTTCATTACTGAATTTAGTTGATATTGCTGGATCTGACAGGAGGGGACAAAAAAGAGAAAAGAAAATGACAGTGGAGAGAGGAAAGAGGAGACTGCTTAATTTTGTCATCCTGCATCCAAATATCATTCAGCTACATGGTACATTTAATTCAAGTGAGTTAGAGAAATGTATAGTTAGAGGATTATAGCTCTTCAGGAGCCTGTTCCAGAAAGGAGGTTCAACTAAATTTGAGTCTAAAAAGAAAATCTAGGTTAATTTACTCTGAGCTGAGCTACTATGAGTTTTCGGTTCCCGATTAGCTGCTTTGCGTTGGTTCAATAGATTCTGAGTGTCTTTACCCTGAGAGAAGAGCCACAACAAAAACCCGTCATCAGTGGAACCCCAATACCTGGATTCACCATGGCAACCACTAACAAAACGCTAACTAGGTTACCCCATATATAGTTTAAGCCTGAGGAAATGCAAAGAGCTATTTTGTAAAAAAAAAAAAAAAAAAAAAAAGGAATTGTTGTTCTTGCTACTATGTAGAGAAAAGTATATGGAAGCTGATGGATGCTGCCTGAGTCAATGTGGAAGTTTCAGTCCACTTGTCCACTGTCGAAATATTTAATTTAAACCATTAAAACTATAAAATGTGGATTTAAAGATTGGTGGATAGATTGAAATCTAAATTTAATTCAAATTCAATCCCACTGGGGAAAACATGCAGGAAACAGAAAGTTAAGTATAGATTCATCTTTTAGTGAGGTCATATATTTGTACAAGATTGATATTGGACATCTTTTACTTATTTCACACTGGCTAATCAATCAATGTCTGTGGTTATTTCTACATTTGGAACCCTAACAAATGGCATTTTAACCATAGACTGTCTATAAGTAAATGTTTTAATCCATTCACTACATGTTCTCTCACCTGATAATCTTGCTTTATATCAGAAAGTGGCCTGCTCAGTGAGACTTCACCTACCCTTGGGGTCATTTAACCTGCTGTGGGAAGCAGTCAATGCTCGAATTTAGTCACCTTTGGTTGTTTAAAATATACAGCAGAATGATCTTCATTGCAGGAGGAAGAAGATGATGGTGAAGAGATACCTTTTGTTGAGATTCCTGCCATCACACATTTATGAAATTATGATTTCAGACGTGTGAGGACTTTCCTCGTGACTCCAGATGCTTTTATTCTTCTAAAATGTTTTGTGTTACCACTGTTAATAAGAAATGTCCCATTACAAAAGGATTTTTTCAAAAAGTATCAGCGGACAGCACAAATCTAGCTGTGATGTCATCTTATCAATGCGATGTGTCATTTCTGATATGAACAACAAGAGAATTGCAATAAGTGCAAAATGTGCTGTTTCATGAACCATTAATAGAGAAATTATACTCCCCCGTTTGAGTTCAGTAAAATCTTCCCCATATGTAAATAAGTGTATATTAATTCATAATTCATATCTCTGGATTGGCGTTGGTACTGACAAGCCATCTCTGACAGATGCTTCAGGTGGGGTAGATAGGTAGGAACTTAGAGTTAGGAATAACCTGTAGGTGAGGAGGTTTTCTTCAGGGTCGATCACCATGGTAACAGCCTCTTTGTAAGACTGAAACATAAAACCAAGAGTTTTCTCTAATTTGGGGTAAACAAACTTAGAGTTTCAACATAATCCACTTTCTTGAACACACCAGGACTGAACCTGGGCACACCTGCACTAGATAAAGTAAGAGCTCTGCAATCCAAAATACATCAACAAAATAGGCAGTAATCTTTGAGTAATGAATAAGAGAAAAAGACGTAACAGCCTTTAGACACAAGGTGTCAGTGCTGCAGTAGCCTATTTTTTTTACATAAGGCCATCATTTTTTTCTTTTATGAAAGGCAGTGGACAAGCAGTGGTCTGTTGTGCTAAACATTTTGCAATGTCAAAATACTGCAGGATGTCTCTACAACAATAATGATGCTGCGTAATGTGGACAAGTCCGACTACATCAAACAGTACAGTGAGAAATATCACCTATAATCTTTTATACAGATGCTAATTAAAAGTAGACTTTGCAGAACTCAGTGAGAAACTCAGGATGATCTAACTAGTCAACTGCTTGCTGTAATTACAAGCAATAAATTAAATTGTTTTTGTATTTAAAAACTATTTTAAAAATATAAAATCCTATTAAATAGTCTTCTCCAGGTTGTTTCATGATAAACATTTCATTGTTTACTGGGACACATCCTGGCAAGTCAGTACTATTTGTTTTTATGCAGAGCCATAAGAGAACAACATGTTTGTGTATGTACTTTAGCTGTATTTATCTAACCCTGGTAGTTACAGGACACATACAGGAAAAAATTAAAAAGGAACAAATTAACATAGGCTAAACAATCTAAGTCTACTCCTATATATTTAATCTGTACTCCAATTTTATTGCTGCGTTTCATGTTGTCCATCATGTTCCAGTGTGTTCCAGGACATTGAAATTAGTTTTTTACAATCTGGTTTAGAGAGCAATAAAGAAGAGTACCTGGACTGATAGTATCTTTATATTCAGTTGTTAGTTTACCATTAATATTTGAATAACACATTTTTAATAATAACAACTTTTGATAGACAATGTAGAAATCAAATTCTGCACTTGTATGATATAATTTCTTTACTACCCTTATATACCAACTCTGGACTCATATTGTTCCCTAAACTTTAGGGAAGGATTTAACGGTAACACATTGCAATTTAAAAAAACTGAATGATGACCAAGCACACTTTCAGAAACTATCCAAATTTAGTGTTTTATCACTGTTGGCAGATTCTTCTGCTGCTCTCTCAGCTCACTGTTCCTTGTTATTAGCTCAGAAAAGTATTTTTTTACCATTATACATATACTTGTCTCCATTTAGAATAAAAAAAGCAAGAAACAGAAACTGTGCCAATGACTGACAGCTTATTGTAAAACATTTGTTGTTGTTTTTTTGTAACACAGAAAACCAGCTATGTTAGTCGTTTTTATTTGCAAATATTTAGTGATTAATAATCAAAGTACCACATAATTATAAAAAATAATCCATGTTTTAAAGACTTGTAATATACTCTATTATTACAATGACATTCTTTTCTATAATTGAAAATGGTTATTTACAAGTATTTCAAGGACTGATAAAGGCTTAAATAAACATTGTCTCTTTAACGCCAAATAAATTATATTTCTGAGATCTTTTGAGTCACCAGAGGGTTAAAAAAAAACAGTTGCATAAGCTTTGCTGTTGTCTTCTGCCCTCTGGTGGTTATGTAATGCATTGCAACACTGATAAATCACCCAGTAGTACTACACTGTATGGTTTCAGATTATTCTTGTTTATTGTATTTATTTATTTATTTATTTACATTTTTAAAATGTTTGGACACAAAGCCTTGTTAAATTGACAAGAGACAAATATTTTTCAATATTTAATAATTATTCTAATAACTTACTTCTATTTAGCACTTTTTCATTATTCCATTGAAGCAGAAATACAGTCATCAGCATGACAGATTAACTTTTGCCATTTTTTGAAGTCCCATAAGCCAGTTCAGGAATATACAAACACAGCTGTCAATTAAAACCTTTGGAATATGGACAGAAATAAATCTAAAAATGTGAAATGAAAGTGGCATTTGTGCTTTAAAAATGAGAAAAACATTTGAGTGAAAGACCTTTGAGAACAGAGATATGTAAATATCTAAAGATCCAATTATTTGAAATTATTTAATGAATCAGTTCAAGTTTTTTTTAAACCAAACTAAAGTGTACAAAAGTGTACAAAAGTAAACTCCTCATGCATTTAAGATGCCTTTTACCTGCCACATGATATCAAAGAAAAATTACAGATGAACAAAATCCCTTTTTAGTTTCAATACTTATTTTTCTAAATTAAAATAAGTGTGTTTAAGTTGCAAGTATTTGAATAAGTCAATATAGGTAACAGATAAGATGAGCTGGGGTTCACATTAACTTCTCAGTTCAGCATGACTCATGCTATGTTACAACCATTATCTACTGCCACGACTGGTTTGAATAACTCCCCAGTTTGATCACATCATCACATTCCACTAATGTGGGAGTTGTCCTTTATTACTCCTTGAACTCAATAATGTAAACAACATCACACCATTCCTGGATGTTGCAACACACACATCCAAGATGACTAATTCCAGAGGACGTTCAGTCCACACATCTAGATCACTGAATTGTCTCAATTACAAGCTGACTTTGGATAGAGCAACAAAATGATACCATCACGGAAAAACTTTGACCTGGTGCCAGAACTGGATTACAGCAGAGGTGTAAAGGGCCGCTCCTTAAAGCTCAGTAAGTCAGTGAAGTTTTAAGCAGTTTGAGATCAAACCACAGCCCTGCATTTGTAAAATAAACCTATATTTCAGTTTTATTTTTTAAAAAATAATTGTTCTCAAAGACATCCTGTGTCCCATTTCTTATCACAGACATTTAGTCCTCACAGAGCAGGTTAGACCCTAACAAAAGTCACATAGACAAATGACATTCTCCAGGAAACAAATTTGGAAATTGAGTCAGCATCTGTATTATTCAGTGAGTCAAACAGTCCACCACCGAGCCATTTGGTTTTACCGTGCCCTATCCAGACCCCTCCTTCCTACTCAGGCATGCAGTTAATGTTTAACAGGAGACCTTGCCTCACTCCAGCATCACGTCCTCCCACTATATCAGGATACATCTGCAAATACCCACACACAGTTTTAATGGGTATTTGCAGATGTAGCCACACACATTTGAAAATATTCTGCAAAATTATTAGAAATTCAACTCAGTCATCAAAACCTGAGGAAACATTTATTCATCCTGTTCTTTTCCTACGCTTAGGAGATGGAAAAACTTTTACATTAAAGATAAAGACTGATGGCATGTTGTGGCACGTGAAGTGGTGAATTATTTGGTGAGCTAATACTTCTATTGTCCTCTCACTTTTCATTCCATAAATCAGTCACATTACAAGGACGAGACACCTACATTGGCTTTGGCTTTTTTTTTAATGGTTTTTCTTTTGCCTGAATGGCATTCACTTCCACAGAGGGATTTCCGCAGAAGGTCTTTTATAATGTCACACAGCGTTAATCCTCCTCAAAAGACAGGCAACAAGGAAGTGGAGGAAGAAAGCAAAGAGAGGAGAGGTAAACCATAAAACACGGTGCTGTCTGGCTCCGTCTGTGACTCAACAGGAAGTGATGGAATTAGAGTACATGAAGAGAGAAAGAGAAAGAGAGCGGAAAATAAGAGGGTTGGAGTGGGAGTACAGAAAGAAGTGGGAAAGAAAAGGAGGGCTATCTGATAACTTGATATTCTAAGTTACTGCGTGATGAAAGGCTGACTAGAAACAATGAATCCAATCCTTTCTAAGGAAATCTGTGGGTTGTGGCCTCATCTTCTCCCCACTAACTACACAACAAAATCCTGACGTGTACAGATTGTAAATAATAATCAGTCCAACAATACCAAAATTGGATAGTTTCCGCTGTCCTCCTAAAGTCAACCCTGCCTATAACTCGCTGATTCAAAAAAAGACTTTGACCTCGTGACAAGATGTGAACAGTGTGTAACATTCAAATATTGACACTGGTCTTTCCCCAAAATGAAAAATACTGCCCAATAAGCTACGTCACTACTGAAGAACTTGGAAATCTTTTACAAAATCTTTATTTTTGATCTGACTGAATTGTGTGGAACTTCTTTTCCTCCTTCCTTTCTCCTTTCTTATTTGAAGTGAAACTCTTAATGAACTGGAAGTCAACTTCACAGGCCTGCGGAAGACCTCTTGCTGGGCTTGAAAAGCCTCTGGCCACATTGGGGCCTGAAATCATGAGTAGGGAAGCAGCCAAAGCCTTTAGTTTTAGATCTAAAGAATGGCTCTTTTTAAGCTTAGCTCCCCTTCATTCAACCAACACAGCATTTAATTCTCATCACTTCCTACATCATTTTGCCAACTGATGCTGTTTTGTTGTTTTTCTTTTCTCTAATAGCAGCTGGATGGTCAAACAAAACTTTCTTGAGCATCTTTAGTCTTATCAGAAACAGTTTCATCACAAGCAAAAGTGTGTGAGTATGTTTGAGTGTTTTTCCATCTGAAATGCAATTTATTTCAAAGACATATTATCCTATAATGCTATTACTCCCAAACAGTTCAGTGATCAAAAGTAGTCCATAATTTTTTCAGTTCATCCTTCCCTTCCTCCCGACGGCTGGTGTTTCTTTGATAACTGAGCTGTCTGCTCACAGGATAAGGTCAAAGGCCACAGTGTGAAGCCCACTCAGACATTTGAGAGTCCCGGTTCCCTCCTGGCGCCTCCATCATGTCAAACCCAACTGCAAATCCATTAGATTAAACAGATTAAGCAAAGGGTGTGGGTTTCAAATCATCCATAACCCTACAGACACAAGCCAAACACAGTGATTTTGATTCACATCGTAATCATAGTTAAGTACATCCCAGGATGCTTCTCCTTTCAGTCATTGCTTAATGACTGCAGCCCTCTAATTGGAAACAAAGACATGAATATTTCATCCTGGGCTGGAGGAAGTGGTGGGTGGTAACAGAGAGGTGCAACAAACTACGCAGATCAAAAAAATTTCATAAGAATCTCTGAGCTTCACAAATGCTGCAACTTCTTTCTTAATGACTATGCTGCCTGTTTCAGCTTTGGTGCACTGTGAGAACATGCACTCATCTAAACAAAGACTCGATTTAATGATTCGATTGGAATTTTAACTTAATGCACCTGCAACAATTTTAAATGAAGGACTTTTAATGAGCCACATATTTCGAATATATATCCCATAAACGGCCACGTGTGTCTTTAGTCACCAAACCTCTGACACAGATTCGCTGGAGCAACAGCACTGTGATTAAAAGGAATGTGAAACTCAAACACAACACAGGTCATCTGTGACTTTAAAAACAGCAGCATGCATGTCTGTCTGTGGTCTGTAACGGTGCTCTAATTACTATTACATGTTTGTACTCAGCTGGTTCCTCTATAAGAGAATTCCCTGTGACACCATGTCAGCATATCCACCTACACAAACAGATTCACCATAGAAAACACATGTTAACATCTACTTTGTACATTTTTTATTCCAGCTCAGGACAGATGTGGAACAGGAGAGCTTCAATGTCACCATGACATTTTAAACTTCTTTAAAATTAGGAATATCTTCTGAAATATTTCTGATTTTAGAAGCTTTAAGACACAGCTTAGTTAAAGTGAAGCTTAATATTCCCAAAACAGTTAAATATCTCTTCCTGCAGAAAACATCTTTAAAAAGAAAAAAGAGGGGGTGTGGGGTTGCTACAGATGTAGTAGGTGGGCTTCTGACTGCAGTGACAGCTGTGAGGGACAGAGGTCTCTCAGAGCAGGAAATGACTTGACCTCTACTGTGAGACACTAGCCCACCCCAACAACAGCTCCCACAGCTGTGAGCATCCTGGGTCACCACGTGTCCACAGAGAGCTGCAGGGCAGCCATTAAGCATGTTTAATGTTTGTGTTCATCCCTTCATAAAATACAAGAGACTCTGTGAAGTAGTGTAAAAACACTGTGCGGTTGGTGCTTCAAGCTTTGTCCGTCTGTAAATCATCACTTTATACGGGATATTTCCCAATTTTTGTGTACTGCAGTGTGACACTGGGCAGGAGAAATCGAAAGAGTGTATAAAGTTCATCGTTTTGGAGTTATAATTGATTTTAAACTTTCTTGGAAACCTTAAATAAATGATGTAAAAACAAAAATATCAAAAACTATTCCTATGTTTTATAAAACAAATGATTTCTTGTAAAAGAAAAGGTTATTTGATACCCTGTTGCTTCCATATATGATTTATTATGATATTGATAATGCATACAAAATCAATACTGTTCTTAATACATTTTTTTAAAAGCTAAAAGAATAATATACACATCTAACTTTATAGAATTCACTAATATTTTCTTTGTTAATTAAAATACTTTCATATTTTATTATTTATTTTAATTTGAAATAACACAGATAATGTAAAAAGTACAAAATAACTACCTGTGGCGTAGTTTTCAGAAACTGTTTGAAACCAGTTCATATGATTTAAAAGAAACAGATAGGAGCTAAAGTAAGACAGAGAGTCTTTGTTAAACGTGTTCATTTGTGGAATAGCTGTGACAATAATTTAAAAAGGTGTACTTTACTTTTCTTATTTAAATATATGCGTAAAAATAAAGTACTATAATAATACATCCATAATACAAATGAATCAACTACACTGAAACATTTAATTGTGTTTATTTGGATTGTTGTGCTAAAAACCTAACAATGATTATTTTCCAAAAGTGAAGTTATTTTTGTCTTTTTATTTATTTTTTTGCCTGTTTTTTTCAAACTTTGATTTGAGCTGCTGAAGATGTTTATATAACTCAGGTTGGGATAATAAACATGTGCTACTTTTTTATCTGCTTTATAACTTGTATCATTGTTTTGTGGTTGTGACTTGTTTTCCCTGATTTCCTGAATATTAATCGAATATAGTTGAGCAAAAAAAAGTTCAGCAGTATAGCCTCTGTCATAATCAATTGACTTCCTTGCACAATACAGTCGATCAAACATCTTATTTGCTAAATGAGTACTCCTGTAAGCAAACAAATGTCAAGGGTAGTTGATTGCAGCAATAGCAGGTTTCAACATTATGAGTGGTGTATTTATTTGGCTAGTTTATGATTTACAGTGACTATACAGGATTAAGTCACTCCTGAATGAACCTTTATGGGTTTATTGTGTGTTACCACAATGGCATATATGAATAAAAAGAGGTTACAGGGTTATTTAGTGTCTCTCTTCCTCTCACGTTTAAATGAGATGATTTGATTGACTAATATTAAAAGTGTCTCTTGGCTTGAAGATGTTTTTGTTACAACAGTTAAAAATGATCTGAGGAAACACTGTAGACTGATGGTGGTCTGAATTTTGTGGTAAAAACAAGAATGTCCAACACTGTGTTGTCTTCCAGTCTCTCTTTTTATGGTGAATGAAGACAAGTATGATATGCAGGCTTCACAACAATTCATCATCCAATATCACTGAACTACATATTGATTAGTTCCTTTCTATCAGTATTATAGTCACTTCAATCCACCCAGATGTTCTCTGACTCCCACACAGGTCAGACCAGAGTGGTTTACTACATCCCGAAAGACAAATTTTGTACGTAAGTTACACAACACAAGCAAAGAAAAAAAAAAACTATTCAGATTTAGAAGTTCTCTGGGTCTGAAGACATACACTTTTTTTTGGCAGTGTCTGGAAATGCAATGAATCATGTGACTATAGACTTAATTAAGACAATTTTAACCAGAAAATTTTATATTCTGGTTTATACTGATGGTAGTACAGGAAACTATATTTCTGACATGCCTTATCAGAAACAATCCTGGACAGAATTAAACCAAAATATGTCCTATTGCCGATAAAAAATATTATTAAAAGTATTCATTAAAATGAAAACTTTTTTTTAGATGTGTATAAGTCAACTAAATGTTTATGCTGTTTTAGATGATTAAATCTTCTATAATTTTAATCTTTATTTATGCTTTATCTTTATTTCTTTATTTAAATGAATGGAACTAGAATTATGTCGAAGTACTAGAACATGGGTTATTAAGTGTATTTTTTGTAGTAGCCAAAGTGGGTTAATTTTTCCCTTTTTTCTGTGAATGGGGGCATTTTTTCCCTTTAAGGCGTTCTTGGGTGGAGTTACAGTAACGTGCTTTGGGTGTTGGAGCCATTATAAGGAGTTATGGAAAACCACGTCACTCTGACAAAATCAGTTTCACGTCCCAGTGTTGTTGTCAGAGAAAGGATGTTGCACATGGCTCCGATTTGATGGGAGACCGGTTCACAGTACAGTTGGACAACATTTTCTCTCATTGGACCGGATGCGACCGAGCTGATTTTAAAAGTGATGGAGAAATAATCTGTCTAGCCTGTGACATGGTGAGACTTTTCCAATGTACGTTTAAGTGTTTTTAACAAGTTATTTGATGATTGAATAGGTGTTAATCCCACTTTCACGGGAGTATCGGATTGTGTTATGTGAATTAGGTTCTCGACTTCTTGACGTGAGGTCTACGTTATGAAATTATATGTTTTTCTCACGCGGACTTGAATGCAATATAACCTCCTTATTATTCTAAGAACACTTTATTCGTTTTTAAATTATTTAGTTGAACTGAGTTTGCACTGTTACTGCTCGGCAGTGTCGGTTATTTACACCATTAACAAGGTTATTTTTCCGGCGGGGGTAATGGTCGTCCTGCCCGCTGAAGGGTTCCCTGTTCTCGGCCGAGGGAAGCGGCGTTGAGGCGGGATGACTTCTTGCACTTCCCACAGTCAGCCGATAGTTGGCGCCAAAGAGCGCCCCGCTTGTTAAAATGCCGTCAAGAAAAAGAGAAAATAATAATTTTATTTTGAATTTTTTCCTTTAAATCAATAGTCTGAAAATAATTGCTGGATAATATTCAGTTTTATTAACAGTTATCTTATAAATAGGTTGCCTGCTTAGACTATTAGGGCAGTTATTGTTCTCTCACTTTTTAAAATTAGGTGATTTTTTGGATTTGTTACCATTTCACATTTTGGGGCATTTTTCTGTAAGCCGTACAGCATGCAATATCCACAGGTATCACAGCCAATTTGTTCAGCTTAAAAAGCTCAGTAGTATAAGTGAATGAAAAATTACAGCTGTCAGGTGTGACATTTTCTCAGAATCGTTACTTAACTGCTGACCAATCTGTGCAAATAACAGCTCAGCTGTTTTCCTACCATCTACACTTACTGGATTAAGTACCAGCAGGTAAATGTTGGCATTAAGTATCTAAACGAAGTTGAAATATTTTACTTTACTTTTAAAGAATAAAACAAACGTAAATGGTATAAAATATGCTGCAACATAGTTCAGGGAAAGCAAAATGTCACAGAAGCAAAAGGTTTATGCTTTATTCACAAAACTAGAATTTAAGTCCAGAATAAAATGCTGTACAGAACACTACATGATGTACTGTGCACATTAATGTAGGGCTAGGCCACGATTCTTTCGTATCTTTTAAAATATGTTTTCATATATTTATTTCGCTTAGAAGTCTTTTTTATGCCAAAAAAGCTTATTTGCTCCAAACATGCCACAAAATTGAGTCACACCACAGATACTTTTGCATGTTGTAGATCGTTAATTAGTTTAAATTTATGATTTTATGAGACATGTCATGTTTATAGTTTGACCTTTTGCCCATTAAAAAAAAAGCTTCTTGAAGAGTAAATGGGATATAAATGTTAATAGAAAAATATTTTATTACTGTTATTTAGGAAAACCAACTGAAGTTTTTCATTCAGACTTAAATGTTAAGTTTTGTATTATGTGAGTATAAAACACATATGTCATGCAAATATCATGAAGTAATTAGCTCATTTGTTATAGCGTGGTCAGTGAAAAGCCTGAAAACAGTTAGATTGGAACTGCCAAGGACAATATATCAAGGCTCTTGCCTGAGCTAAACAAACAGTTTTCGACAGCTCTGTGGCTTGTCCTTCCAACTGTTTCAACACACTCAGTCCTCCTGCAAGGGATGTGTGGCACAAGCCCATGCTTTGGCCCTGTTAGCTTGTCTCCATGGCATATCTCTAGTCCTAACCTCATGGGAGAGTTCACTTGTATTTTCAGGCTTGCTTCACTCTGCACCAAACTGGCACAAAGGCTCATTCAGGGCTGAGAGTGGTTCCATTCATAGACACTGAGTAATTGCCGGTAGAATTCATAATTGTTCCACATCTTCCATCCCCGAGGCTCACGGGTGGAAATGACGCCACAGATGGTTGGTTTAAGGATGGCATTAATATTCAAATACACACATGAGCCACTGTTTTGTTTGTAGTGGGGTTGTCTTTGCATGCTCTGCATTGTTTGCTTCCCACTACAACAGTGGACTTTTCGGTGACTTGAAACTAAGTAGGACTTTGAAGAATGAGATGGCGGTGTGATAGTAAAATGGAGAACATACTTACATTTCAATAAAAAATTTGGTAGTTGTTGTAAATGTAGATGTACAGTTTATACAATATAAACAATTTCTGGCATGTAAAACTTTCGCACATCACTCATAGTTACTTTAAAACATGTTAACAGTAAGGCATTTCCTTATAAGTTAATGCCTTTTTTTAAAAGATGGATTGATAAACAAACAAAAAAAAACATTAGAGATAATGTTAATAGAATAGAAGTGCATGCATACGTGTAGGGCTTTGTTGCTGCCTCAATGGTGATGTTAGTCATCTAGCATCGTAGGAATCCTGTACAATTAGCCCCTATTGTGAGGGCGGATACTGCCGTGTTTCATGGTCAAAGAGAGGAAGGAGGGTGAGGAGTGCTATCACCCTCCCACATCTGACCCAGAGGTTGTGCAATAGCCTGGAACTACAAAGAGATACATACTGTACAGCAGCTGCCAGAGCAGACTGAAGTAATTTACTGGGCTGCTATTGGGATTGTTGTTTTTTTGAGGCTCACCTAAATTCATGACTGCAGTTGTGGTAAAAAAGTAAACTTTCTTCTTTTTATTTTTTATTTATTTTTTTTTATTTAAGGCTTTATATAGCCAAACAATAATAATTCAATAATGATAGAAAAAACATTTGGTTCTTTTTTTATCTTAAAAATGAAGTAATACATCCTTAAATAACATGTTAAACTGTGCCATTAAAGCCAAACTGCTGAAGCAGCATGTGGAAAACTAAATAACCCCTGTTGGTTCTGTAAGAATTAAGAGGTTAATAATTATCAAGGTGCTGCTAATCACATTAACTTGATATATTGATCATTACCAAGTGTCAGTTTGCTGATCTGAAACATTCAGGTGTGAGTTAACATGTTTCAAAGAGGAAAAGTAATTGTTCCTCAAACTTAGTTTAGTGGAAGGGTCACATTAACATTTCCAAACTATTTGGAGTGTTTTTAGGTGGACAACTTCCAAGACATATGCCAAACCTCCCTAAGAGCGAGTTGACTCCAAGGTTGAGAGAAATTCCATTAAAATCTCAAGAGCTACATTTCAGACTGTTAGTATGTTAAAGTTAGCATGTTCATGTTAAACATGTCAGGACATTAAAAAAAGACTGAACAATTTGAGCAGCATGATTTTGGTTTTCAAAGTTGCATCTATACAAACCACAAAGCTTTAGGAACTATGTTCCCTGAACATAAAATATTAAGGTGGGGATGTTTCTCATAGTACACGGTTTTATTGAAAATCAAACATCTCAGATCATGTATTGTGGTGGAAGAGTGATGATCTGGACAGAGCCTGGGCACCTTGCAGTCATGGAATAGACCATGAACTCCTTTGTGTACCAAAGAGTGAAATGCGAGGCCATCTGCCAAACAACTAAAGCTTGATTGAAATTGTGGATAACAATCCTAAAGAGATCTTTGCATAAACAAAGGTCTGCAAAATCTTAGTGATCTGTAACAAAGAATAGATGATGTTAGAGACTGATGAACAGTAGAGAAAATAATTTAGTCCAGTTATTCGTGGTTCTAGTGGTTTTAGCTACGTTTTCTAAATTAGTGTTGAAAATGTGTTTTTTAAAATATATATATATGTGACTTTTATATTTTCTATACTGATTCTTGCTTTCTCTAAGCCATTTGTTTAAGCTGTTCGCCCACCCTTGATATGTCTTGTGAGTGTATTTCATTGAGCTTTATGTAAACATTGTTGTGTTTTGTCAGCTTGTCTTGTTAAAAAATTGTAACCAGATGAAATGAAACACAAATTGCGTATGGCAGTAGTGAAATAATAATGATAATTGTGCAATCCTTCCACTAACAAGTTCCTGTATGTCTCACCAACAGCTTGCCTGCCTACAATGACACTGCGACCGCTTCAATGGAGCAGACTTGTACTGGAGCTTTCTATCAAAAGAGACAATCATAGTAATTGATAATAGTTTTTGCCAACTATGGATGGAAATCAGAAGAACTACTGGGGACAGCCTAATTTCAACAGGTACACAATGGTTTGTTACATGCAGCTATACTGTATGCCAATGTTTAAAATGTTAGTTTTAGTCACTAAAAAACAGCAGAAAGTAAGTAAAAGCAGCAGAGGAGATAAGCTTCTCGCAGAACGGACACAATTA
Organism: Pseudomugil tenellus; assembly: GCA_037177515.1. NCBI lineage: Eukaryota > Metazoa > Chordata > Actinopteri > Atheriniformes > Pseudomugilidae > Pseudomugil > Pseudomugil tenellus. The sequence goes on from JBAMHX010000015.1 coordinate 17,807,818, forward strand.
TATTTATAATAGCATGATAATATTAGTGTTAGATAAATTAAAAGCATACATTTGAACAGAATATGGCTCATGAAAGACATTAAACTTGAAATTGTTTTTTCAAAATGCAATCAGATAAGAGAGTGCATAACAAATATTCTGTGAAAGTATTCATCTTTCTTGTTATTTAAGACGTAATGACTAAACTGGTTACGTGCAGGAATGATTTACATGCAGGTCTGTATGGATTTCTCAACCTCTCTTGCATTGCAGAATGTGCTTTGGCCTGAGTTCTGACATGGAGGACAACCTGAAAGCGCTTCAGCCACCACCGATAGCCAAGGAATTTAACTGTGAGTATATTTTAGACATTATTTTTTTTAATATATTAATCTTTTTTTTGCTAACTATTAAAGAGGATACAAGCTGGTTTCAATTAGCAGATTGTTAGTTAACTAAAGTACATACAAATAGGATATTTTCAATATAATCAAACATGTTGAACTTTTGCTAGAATTCTTTTATTCTGTAAGTCGTGTTAGTTGCAATATTAGATTACTGACCTGATGATCTATCATTAAATTAGATTAATTGTTTTATCACAGTAAGAGATTTTTATTCTTGACTTAAACTCCATTAAATGAAACATCTTGTTGACTGAGTGTAGTCGAGTTTGGCATCACAGGGCAGAGTTGTGTATCAGAGTAGAGAGATGAGGGTAAGGGAGGAGGGGAGGCTATCACTCCCTGGTCACCAGCTGTTCCTGCAGTCTGGGGCAAGTCGGATGTTTCCACAGAGAAGGTTATGGGAAGCTCAGTTAAGATTATGGCCTGCGCTTCAGATAATGAGGATTTCTGCGTTAATCAGACTGTTGTGGCTGATGTTTGACGAAGAAGGGGATAGGTTAAGCGGATGTTTGCGACATGTTTTTACTTTCGTATCCTGCTCAACATCTGCAGTAAGCAAGTGGATTTCCATGTATCTGCTCTGCCGGAAGCTGCAGTGATAAGATTTTATACAACAAAGGGATTTCTAGGAGTTCCTCCTGTTTTAATACTCTGCTCTCTTTGTTTTCCTTCTCAGCCAACATCTCCCTGTCCAAGTCTCCCTTCTACCCGGATTCTTACCAGCATCTCATTACAGATAACACACTGCTCCCAAATGAAGGGGACCAAGTGGTCCCTTCTCCCCAGAGACACGCAGTATTTAGGGGCCATCAGAAAGGAGCGAAACCTCTCCCGCCTCTACCTTACTCTGAAGAATTCATGTCAGATGAAGCAGCTGATAGTGAGGTTGAGTTCTTTACCAGCGATCGCCAGCGCCTTTTACCCAGAAGCTGCCCGAAGGCCATCTGCAGGGGTAGCAGTAAAAACTATGGCAAAGTAAACCACGCCTATCAGGACAACGCACTACAGGATGGGGGAGTATGGACTGGATCTGTAGCCTTGTCTTGGCCAAGCAGAGATGACAGACAAGTAAGTAGAGGAAGCAGGTTTGGAGCTAAAAACTGGTCTTTTGACCTCCAGAGAGAAGACAACCAGCATGCAGAGCCTGGGATCAGGGATGCTTTTGGAAGCAAACAGTCAGAACAGCAGTCCTCACCCACAATCCCATTTTCCTGTTCAGGTTTTCCTTCTCAAGCACAAAACAGCTTCACAACTCTTCCCATTGAAAAGCCCCAAATCCCTCCTCGCATCCCCATCCCGCCAAAACCCTCCATTTTTTCAAAAACAATATGTGCCAGTGAGGAAGACAAGCCTCCCAAAATCCCTCCAAGGGTTCCGTTAGTCCCACCGTGCCCCCCACGCACCCCAAGCCCTAAAAGTCTCCCAATTTACATCAACGGAGTGATGCCTGTCACACAGAGTTTTGCTGCTAACCCAAATTATGTGAGCAAGGCATTACAAAAGCAGAGTGAGAAGACCCCACCTACCTCTCAGTTGTCTCCCTGTATTGTTCCTATTTTGAAGGATGGCAAGCAGGCCAGCAATACACACTACATCCTCCTGCCACCGGACCGACCGGCACGCACGCAGAGGCGAGAAAGACTCTTTAGTGAACCAAACAGGACAGCAAGTACCAGCGTCCGACCGAAACGGTAGAGATGTCACTGCTTCTGAAACACTTTTTGGAGAGTAAGAAATGACTTACATCATTCACATGACTGTAAGAAAAGTGGTACTCACATTTCTAATATCACGCTGTTACTATTTTCAATGAATTGTGCATTTGTTTTAAGCCACTGTGAGGTTTTTGTTTGTTTGTGACTGAACATTTACCTGTCAGTATTTTGGATGCTCTTCTTGTTCAACGTACAACTCACAGTATTAACATTACTCCACTACTGGAGAGACATTTATGTCCCAGAAGAACTTCTTTTGACTGAGGCCGACATTGATATTGAGAAAATACTGTTATTTCTCACTGAGAGTAAACGGATCAGTGGTACAAGCTGGGATTGTGCAAACTCCTTGATCCATGTGTTGTTTTATTATGAGAAATGTCTAATATATTAATAGATTTGATGTTTTGCTAAATCATTCTCACACTTAGATTTAAGGTTAGACGATGAATTATATGCTACAAATGAATACAGAATCAGATTCTGCTTCGAACGAGAGAGGTATTATTTACTTCACCTGACCTGGCTCATGCTTTTGGATTCTTAAAATGCAAATGTGTAAGCATTTATTTTCCACAGAAGTTAACTTTTTAAAGTTTGAGCTTTGGACTTAGTTACATCCAACAGCATTTTAACTTTTTAATTAAAAATATTTGGACACACTTTCCTATTTAATCTAATAGGAAAGTTTTCAAACTTTTGACTGTAGTGTATGTTAAAGTATACCTTCATGTAAAGGTTTGATTCATGCATTTTGATTGAAACTTGCAGTTTAGTATTTTGATAGACTGATGAAGAACAAGATACTGGTTGTACATCAGCTGTATTTTAATTCACCACATAAAATTACTCTAAATTATGATGACAAATGACTTCATTTCTAATGTCTATAGAGTAAAACAGTAATAGATTATGTTTTTACCATTTTGTGGATTAGACTGAAGTCACGTTTACACTGCTGAAGATCAGGTCCATGTTTACAGCCTTTGTTACACCAACCTGTTTGAAGTTCTAATGAAGGTTACATAGTAAAAGCTGCAAGTTGTTTCTGTCTTAAGTTAATAATGGCTTTTTTCATCTATTTATCATAATAAATAACTTATTCATTCTATGACTTTTTCTTTCTTTCATACCAAAGCTATAGAAATCCATCTGTAACCTGCTATTACTGACTATCACCTCCTACTATAGATTACCATATTTTATCAATTTTTATTTGTATTCAGAATTATGTAAATACTTTTTAGCAGCAACAAATGTTTGGAAAGAAAAAGAAACCAATCAGACTGGAATCCCAAGAGAAATTTTATTTGATCAAAACTGCAAAAAGAAGGCTACAGTCGGTCATTTTCCCTGGTCAAGCATGTTAGGGTGGTAACGGTGCCTTCAATGGGAAGAGTTTTCAGAACAAGCCGAGACAAATGCACACATCCTCACCAAACAAGACTGGACCAAGATGAAGGGGTATAACGGAAAAGCAGTCTGAACTGATATCAGTTCATTGATCGCCGAGTCAGCAGCATCAATCTAAATTTTAATGATCAATATCCCATCAATAAAGTACTCATTTGATAAATGACATTGGTTTAAGAAAGAACTTGATTTGTTTACATCATTTCTTATAACCAAAAATTCATATTTTGATGAGGAAAATCCAAAGATGTGTTGAGTAACTATGGTAACGTTCTAAAAATATTTTTTGTGCACTTTCTCCTGCTTTATGTCTTCAAATTGAGATTTCTTTCAGCATTCCTTTACATCACGTGAAAACTTTACAGCTCCCTGCACACAGTGTGGTACACAGTGTTCCTGTTAAAATACCATCTGTTACTAAATGCCTAATCAAGCTCAAGAAAGAAATTATAAATCTAAATCAAGTCTGTAACCTGCTATATCGACAAACATCACATCATTATCAGCCGAATCAATACATCGTATCATGATCATAGTTGTGATTTACACTTTTTCCGCAACGTGAATAAACTGTAGACAAAACAAGCACACACACATGCAAAAACAATGCTCCCATACCACAAGACTTCACTTAGAGCTTCTTTACTACATCAAGTTGGTGTTCTGAGCCAAACAGCTCTTCATTGCATCTAAAAAAGCTGCTTTTGCTCAAAATATCTCCATGGCAGCATAAAGAAGGCATGAGTAGAGTCCTGCAGTGTGCAAACATTAAGCTTCTAGTTGACAGTTTCAGAACAGCCAAAAAAGTTTTCTTGTCCATGCTACATCATCACCTTACACTTTATTTTCATAGCTCGTGTGCCACCAACTTATTATGGCATTTCAGTATCATGGCGGTTCGGCAAGCTAAAAACACTAACCATTTAAAGTGTGGTATTGTACCAAGTTATGCTAACACACTGTGTGTTATTCTGTATCTACTCTCTGACCTCCGTATTTGATCACTTTTCATAAGAACAGCCAAATAATGCAGAAATGTCTACAGTAATCTTGGAAAACTAACATTAAGCACTCAACTTTCACATGTTTAGGAATTTTCAAACTCCACAATTTAATAAATCCATGTTTGTTCCATTCTTTGTAAGTAGTCATGAGTTAAACATTTAATCAAAATAATGTAGCAAAAGAGTAAATTATCCTATTTAATAATTTCTTTTTTGCAAAATAAGTTAAAAAAAAGAAAGAAAACAAATGTAAATCCTTTACTAACCCCTCCTTTAACCCCCTCCCCGCTGTTTGCAGTTCCTTCTGGGCCGTATTGAACTTTGGCCTGTGTTCTTTGACAGGCATGGCCTCAGCGTTCTCATTAACTCGGACTGAGGTCCTTCGTGCAGCCACGGGGCTCTTAGGTGCCGGACTTTGACGATCGCTTTATCGCCAAGCCCGGTTGAGCAGTTTAACTTCTGCCAGGCGCTTGCTGATCATGGTGGCAAAGAAAAGGGCAAGGAGTACACTACTGATCAGCATGTAGTCATAATCGTCTTTTAGTACATCAAACTGCTTCGAGGGATACACTCGGGTTTGGTAGATGTCGAGACCATATGCAACCACCTACAAAGAAAGAAGAATTGAACACAATCAGATTTATGATTCATTTTACTAAAAAGTAGAGCTCTGTGGTTACTGCAGAAATATGTTAGTCAGGCTCACCAGGCAGGTTGATTCCAGTCCAGAGGGGGCCGTGTAAATACCTCGAACTCTTGATACAGTCTGATTGTAGTTGATGAACCACTCTGTACGGATAATTAGCTCTGGTGCATATGGTATCAGGTTCTCTTCACTGGAAAACAAGTTAACCAGTTAGATCAAGACTGATGGAGGGAAAAAAATTAATGGATTAAAAGTTAAAACACGTCTGACTTACCGGCTTTGCTCTGATATTATTTCTGGCCTGCGAGGGTCGAGGAACATCTTTGGCAATGACAGAATCCCACCAGATGGCAACCCGACTGTGACAAAGGAAATCCGAAGAAGCATGTCAAGAAAATGTTTAACAATGTTAAAGAAAGTCTTTTAGAAAATGTCACTCATGCTCTGGTGTACTTATTTTTGAGCAGACAACAATTTATCCCACAGAAACTCACTGAGCAGATGTCGACTGGTGATGCCCTTTTCAGTCAGGGTAGCCTCCATAGTAGAGATGGAGGAGGGGAAAATATACGATTGCTGAAGCACCTGTGGAACATGTGGTCGATCTAGCGAGCTGAATACTGTACTGTTGTAGAGCTCCATGCCTTCATACAGTTCAATTACAGAGAACTCGTTCCTACGAGACTTTGTGCTCCAATATTCATACTGTGGAAAGTCAGATAAAGGGGATGCAGTAAGTACAGACATCATCCTAAAAGCATCTTCTATGTTCTCAATCACCCTTCTTTTTAAATCATAAGATCTGTGTTACAACAAAACTAATTCTAACTGTGATAGAATAAAGTAAAAAAACTATAAGAAACCAGCTGAGGAAACAAATCAGGCTCACCACAACCCAGTTTTCAGAATGCACAACATGCACTGGTCCTCTAGCTTTTCTCTGAACAGCCTCGTGGATGATTCGACCAGTCACGCCGTCAATCAGCAGGATGCCAATGAAGCTGCGCTCCTGATGCAAGTCTGTGCTCTCAGTTACCACAGCTAGCAGATTGGGGTTCAAGTACTATGAAAATGAGAAACATAAAATAAATATCTTGGAAATACTGAAATTTTTCCTTTAAAAAAAATCAATGGGATTAAAAAAAAGCAACTAATTAAAAAGATCAAAAACAGATCAGTTTATTTAGCATGTAAATACATAAACTGGTGCTTGTTTTCATTTAGGGTTAAATGTTCTGAATAACCTAAAAGAACATTGCTATGTGGGAAAAAAGTTTCAACAAACAGATCCATACGGCAGCATCAGTTTAACAATGTGTCCAACAAATGATTCAAATCAATATAAACTTATATACCACCAAATTTAATAGAATTTCTAAGGTTTTCTACAAGTTCACCTCCTTAGAACAACTTCTGCACAAAAACTTCAGGAACAGATTAACTTCTTGTTCAAAAACATATAAGAGAGAATATAATATTTAGGTGATTAATAAGTTTCTTTAATTAAAAAACAGCTTTGCAGAGAAAACATAAGTCCCTTGGAAAGTCCTCTCAGATCAGAAAATAGGGAACTCAAATTAATCAGAACTTTCTTAGCAGTCTTTCCACAACGTTTTAAAGGATGTTGCGTACCTTATAGAGCACACTGCGGTCTCCCATTACTCTGCCCTGTGAGTGCACATGTTCATTAGGCCTTTTGCCTTTGACAGATGCAATTTTCTGTATCTCCACTGGAATGACAACCTCCCAGATCTGCTCAGTTGACAAGTCCTGAAAGCACAAAATTACCCAGATTAAATCTGTTGTCTCTTTATTTAAATATAATTTCATATTCTGTGGAAGAACCTGAAAACAGGGAAGCAAAACATTCACTTGCCGTTCTTAGTCGGTAGCCGGAGAGTCTTCCTTGGCTGGAGTCAACAAGATAAAAGAAGATGGATGAAGCCGTCTCCTGAAGCTGCTGCAGAACATTTTTAGTAGAAGGAAATGCAGTCACCTGGAAAGAAAAAAAAAGATGAATAGATTGGAAAACAGCTTTAATAAAAATACTTAGCTGAATATGTATGTTATTCTCTATCATTTTTATACAAATGTGTAACATGTGACAGACAGAAGAGAAGACATAGAGAAAAACAGCAAAGTTATTGAGCTGCTGTACAGTTTGCTACAGACCTTGTACTGATCATCGATGAGAAGCAAGACCTTGGCATAATCCTGGTCCATGAGTGGCAGCAAGAGAGACTGAAGTATTGGCTGAGGTAGAGCAGGTGGTGTGACATGACTCTTCTTTCCAAAGATGGGGTTAAATACATGCAGTGTGGCCAGGCCTGTGTCCTGATGGGCAACGTTATATAAGAGAAAACAAAAACACTGCATCACAGATGGTACATGACATGTCAAATAAAAAAGTCACTAGCTTGGTTGATACTGAGACAGAAAGAGGATGAACTTCTCAAATGGAGGGCCCAGTCCTTTCTTACATACCTTGTCTTTGATGAGTAATGTGCACTGTGGTGGATGAGGGAAGTGTGCAGTTGTCCTTTGCACCATAAGTTTGAAAGCAGCATTGGACGGGATGTTGTCAAGATAACGCTTCCATAAAATACCACCAGTCTTGCTGTCAATTCCAAAGAGCTTAACAGAGTAAAACAGAAATGAGGAAAAAGTGAGGTGTCATTGAAGTTTCTTAAGTGTCATTTCTCTTCAGGCTTGCCTGATCTCAGACTAAATAAACCAACCAGCTCATCTTCCCTAAAACACTAAAACAGTGACTCATGTTGGTGAAATTTAGTCTTGTACCTTCCCAGATGCTGTAACCATAACCATCATTTTCTGCAAGTTGAACTCATCTCTGGACATGTTCTCGATGGTAATTTCATTTTTTACTTGACTTCGAGGCTTGCGAGCATCATAGAACAGCTTCCAGAGGTGAGTGGCCCAGGCCTGCAGCAGGATGAGCTGAGAGGAGAGCCTCTTCAACACCATAGACATTAGCCCATCTAGAAAAATGTGCAGCAGCACAAGCAAAAACAGTTTTACTGGGAGTCAGAGTCTTGCTTCTGATATATTCAACAGAATACAGCAAAAAAAAAAGAGAGAGAAAAACAAATATATTTATCGAGAATAAGGTTGCGTTCTTGACAAAAAAAAAGGTTGAAAGGATGATAAAGTGGATTTTCTGTTAAACTCCAAGTGACTTTAGATTTGGGATGCACAGTCACATTTTATTGCACAGAGTCATGATGTTACCTTGAATGGCTGAGTCCATTTGCAGCAATAAAGATAGAACAAAACACAGTGAAGCTAAGATGAATCTTATTTCCAGGTGAATCATAACCTAAACAACCATGACTTGCTTGCCTGAATCAGCCATCAACTCTCCACAATTCAAAAAGTACTTTTGATTATTAAAACATACAAACACTATAAAGTGAAAATAATAAAGTATAGGACATCATTATTTTAAAGAAGAGATGTTGACATTCACCAGCTTTTTTGCCAAACTCTCCCTCCAGCTCAGCCTGTGTTCCAGTAAGGGGCAGATCCACCATTTCCATTGTCACCACATCTGACAGGGCCTCCTCCCTGGTCCACATTACACGCCCTAGAAAAAAAGAAAAGAAAAAAAAAAACTCTTTATTGCACTGCAGTCATTCATTTCACCTTCCACACCCTGTGACAGCTAATGCTTTCCAGCAACACCACCATACCAGTATGCTTCCTTATTGCTTGTGGAAAGCGTAAGATTTGTATCTGTATTAAAATCTGTGACCATTTGTGCTTCTTATAATGGTGTAATGTTGACAGTATTTATGAAAATTAGGTGTAAACACATTTTATCTAAAAAAGGCAGTGCTCCAACTGTTTCTTTGAAGTTTAGAAAGATGTCCTGGATCTCTGCATAGACAAATTGAGTAAATGAGTTATAACTTAGTGTTAGGACTTTACCTACTAATTAGTCAATACCCTTACACACCATACACCATCTCTGAAACAATAAAAATCTTGACACCAGTGAAGCGGTGCCATGTTTCCAAACAAATTCAAGACTTTGGTTCCATCCAGTGTTCAAATGAAAAAAAGACACTGTTACACATGATCGGTCACATGAACGCTTCGCCTGCACTAATTCATGAACTGAACCTTGTCTGCTGAGTGGATGAAAGCAGCAGGGTGACAAAACACAAAAACATTCATTTAAGTCACTTTTAGTCTTTACAAGAGACCAATGCTTATGATTTCTTATCTGGTTCTGATTACATAGAATATGATCATAACAGAAATACCCATCTCAATGTACAAACTCTAATTAAATATACCCCGGACAATTTGCGACACCTGTTCAATCTCCAATTTACATGTACTTGTGTAAATTGACCATTTTTAAATTTGCAGCTGTAGATAAATCAGCTGAGCAGGCCCATTGCTGTCAATACGACTTTGCTTCTGTACAGATTTTAATTTAAGAATCCTCTTTTCCCACTAACCAGATGTTTATTCAATGCTACAGTAGGAGAAAATACCCAATGCTAAATTACAGGAAGTATGATTTACTGGAGGTGGTTTATGATATGTCATATTAATATATCTAAGCTCTGAATAACAAACTAACTACAACCTATATTTATTTCCCACACAAAAGAACTCAAAAAGTTCATTTAAATGTATCTAACGTATCTCACTATTAGCAGTCAGGATAACATTTAACAGACAACTAACTTGTTTAGTGATTGTAACAGTAATGTAGAAAAACCTAAGTAGGGGTCACATCTTGCTCTGTTTTGCTTTTCTTACCTGGCTGCTGTATAAAAGTAAGAGTCTGGTCCTCTGTCTGCACCATGACTCTGTACCCAACAGCATCATCTTTCTTCAGGAATGCTTGTGTAAAGAGCTGAAAGACGCCATTAAAATGAATGAGATCATTAAAAACCAACACCAAACTACCTGAAATACTAATGTTTCAACTCAGTCAGTTTTAAACATTGTATTAAGGCCATTGTTCCTGGACATGGCACGAAAATCACAACAAACCAAACTCACTCTCTCTGGTTTCCCTCCACTCGGGTCAACAGTGAAAATGAGAGTTGTGTCAAGAAGCCTGCGTCCAGTTTCAGCATTAAAGAGATTGATACTGCAAGCCTGCAGGAGAGCAAAAAATAACCCTATTTTGTGTTTATCTAGTCTTTAGGCAAAACATGTTTAAAAAATAGTAACATTGAGTACAGAACAACAAAACAAATTCATATTGTTCCCCAAACTAAACAGACACATCACACATAATCATTTCTTAAGCAACAAGACATCCATGACTGTACTAAATCAGCTAAACTTGCAGTAACTTGCAGATGGGCATCAATGGAAAACCACACCTTAAAAGGAACTGATGGGGACATATTTAATAAACTCACAGTTTTATTCTTGGGTGACATGACAGCAGCAACAGTCTTCTCTCCAGTTGTTGCAAATGAAACAAGCAGAGCCTATAAGAATAAATATTAAACATAAGATGTCTTAAATGGCATGTTTGAACCTACACATGGACCAGCTGTTTGGAAAATCTCATGCCTATACCGAACATGGTATTTAAGATCTCAGGATCCTCTTTTTCAAGGACCTAACTTTCCTTCACACTTTTTTCAATTTCAACTACAATATAAGTTATGAACAAGATGTGAAACTAGAGCTGTCATGTTTGCAAGAGCAAACAAGTAGTAAAAGGAACATGGTGGCTTTTGGGGTTAAAATTGTCTTTGTTTACTACGCCGCAGTTGTCAGAACAAACATGTTAAAAGAAAAAAAACTTCCCAAAACGCCACGGTTCTGGAAAACTGTCCCTGATGTCAAAGCAAACCTTTAGGATAAAACTACCGTATTTGAATACCCGAACAGTAACAATTATTCATGTGAAACATGAAATTATAAATAAATTGTAAATAAAGAAGAAATTTTTACATACTGGTTTGAAATCTCTCAGCGTAACTATTTGACCATTATTGAGCTGGAGGAGCTGATAGTGATCAGGCCCAAGCTGAAGGAAGAACTCCGGCAGGGGATGAAGGGCTGGATTAGGCTGGTGCGACACCAAAGATGGAGCAAAACCAGTTTCTACTTCAAGTCCAAGTGACTGAAAGAAAACAACAATTAAAAAAAGCAAATAAAAAAATGTTTGGAAAAGCATTTGCAGAATGAAACAAAGACATATCTAAATAGAGACAAAAATAGAAAGATGACTGAGACAGAGTCAAAATACACCAACAAACACAGAGAGGTTTTTGTTACTTCATACCTGCAGGGGGATCTGGACCATATGTGACTGTACATGCAAGTCAAGTGTGTATAAGGACATGGTGATCGAGTCGACACATGTCAGGATCCCCTGGCCAACCACTGTGCAGCTGGTTGGTAGGCTGGACAACCACGGAGCTTCCACTGAGATCTGGAAGAATTGCCAGCAAGGGAACTGATTAACTTTTCAAATGCTGGAATTTCATTTTCTCATACATATTTTAAACATTTTATTTATATTTCTGCTGTGCACATACTCATGAGACAACAGAACTACCTGATTGAGTATCTCTCCATCCTCCACACTGTAAGCAACAACACCAATGTGGGAATGTGGAACAACTCCTAATGTATAAACTTCCCCATTTCCTCCAGAGTATACAGTCTGGTAATTAACAGTTTCACTGTGGAGGTAAAAAGAAAAACACTTTAAAATGTTTCAAATGGTCATTTTATTTTATTTATTCCATTAAAAATAGTTACTAAGATTTTTTGTTTTAAAATTTGGGATAAATCTTCTACTTGTTAAAAAGATAGTCATGTATATGTAAAAAATACACAGACATGAAAACTTACCCCTCTGGCAAGTTTTCTATCCACTTTTGATGTCCATTTGACAGGTAATGGAGAGAAATGGCATTTTTCTTCAAAACAGCCACATGTTTAACTGTGCCTTGTTGTCCAACTAAGCATGCTGACTGGAAACTACAATAGATTAAGAAAGAAAAAAGCAGTTATTTTTACTAAACAAAAACAAGTGTGATAGTAACCAGTGCAGGTCAAGTAGGTATTCACCTGCCAGAGTCCAGCACCATTTCCCAATTCAAACCACCGATATTAACATCCCAGGAGCGCAGCAATCGCCCATTGCCAACAACTAGCACCGCATCTAGGAGATAAAAGCCATTTGAAAGTTTGAGGAGTTGAAAACGTATTGCGAAGAAACTAAAAAGTTATTTGCAGGGGCAGACGAAAAGGACCTTGTCCATGTTGAAGAAGAGCGTCAATGTTTCCTTCTGGGCCAGTCTTGTCCATATGTCGCCAAACTGTAACAGACATTGAAATGATGGGTCATATAAAAAGTAGTTGCCATATAATGATAAAACAAGTTAGCTTAGAGATGTTTCATCTCAGTACTCCATACTCACAGAGCTCTCCTGTCCTTGTATTAAGTGCAGCAAAAACATTACTCTCTGTTGCAAGGAGAACTTTTTTGGATGACTGCATGTGCGTGTCAAAATGAGAGAAGCGAACCTTTCCTACATATTGTTGCCTCCTTTTAAAAGACAGAGAAAAACATTTATAGTTTATCATTAGGATTGAAAAACTACTGGTTGTTACACTCCTCGACAACAACTAAGGTGTTATAGCACATGAATTAAATCAAAAGATATATATTATTGATGGAAGGTACAGTTATTATCTTAAAGTTATTATCTGGTCCCATAAGCTTTATCTTGAAATAGGATTGTAGCAGGATTTATGGGCCCATTTGATTAACAGATAAATAATAATAAATAGATGTTCAAATCAAACCTGAAATAAGATACAACGTAATAATTACTATGTATGTGTGTACTAATTTATGGAATATTACAATGCCCTTTCCTAAGAAATCCATTCAAACACATCGACTCGAAGCTACTTGGTGTGACAGGTGTTAGCATTAGCATTTCCACCTTGTAAAATTAGAAAAACAATACACGTAATTTAGTGGTTCCCCACATTATTCTCACCAGTCAAATTTCCCTACTTGATCCTCAAACACAGCTTGGACAATGCTAAATGAAATAATAAATTCCAGCCACAACCAACTGAGCTTTGCCATTGCAGCTGTAGCTTGTTCTTCAGCAGGAGGAGGAGAAAGCGGAAGTTCACCGACTTCCTTCTTCTATGAAAATGAGGTGCTGCCACCTAGAGACCAAACATGTACATAACGTCAATACAAGACCAAGATCATACATGAACTGTATTCGTGCAAGTAACTGCATCCTAACTGTGGGAAAAACAGCAAACAAATATACAAACCACTACTGTTAATCCATCTAGTAAATTTTGATCAGTTCAATTGAGTGTTTTTTATGCAGAGACTAATATTGCCACAAGTAAATGCTCGACTGTTATTTAAGATAGTAAACCCCTACTGTTTTGTAACTTGTTGAACTGGAACTTAGTTTTACATTATTTTGAGCTTTTGACGTGGGCAGTAAAATAAAAAACTGTTCTATGTTGCAAATGTTTCTATGTTAAGAGGTAGCTACCTTGATTAGGTTTTCCAGTTAATTGTGGTTTTGATTTACATTGTGTATATATATAAAAAAATGATCTACTGGTGCTGGGTGGTGCATGAGCAGATCTTCTTTGGGCTATATCTGGCACTTGCAAATCTGCCTCAAAACAGGAATTGTTAATTTTTGGGCGTAATTTATTTTATGTAATGTCAGTGCTATAACTGAGCTACAGGTTCTAAAGTACCTCATATGTCCCAGATACATACGGTACAAGTCACGGATATACGTACCTTTTTGGTCAGTGTAAAATAAAGATAGAAAATATATTATTTGCCCTGGTAAGTTTGGCATCAGACTTTGAGCGCCCCCTATGATTACCTTTCACATCTTCTTCCTCCAGTAGCGACTAGCTAGCTTTTTTCTATGGGATTTCAAGATGGCGTCAAGCGGAGGAGATGGGGAACACGAATGGACAGCGGCTGTACGGCCGCTTTTATCAGCTTCGTACACCGCTTTTGAAACGAAGGAGCTACCTCAGCTTATTGGCTCTATAATTAACAGGTAACTGGTTACTTGTCAGAAAATTATACGCCTTAGTTTGCTCAAAACTGTTTGTGTCTTCCCCGGACATAGCTGGCTGGCTAACTTGTTACCATAGCTCGACTAGTAGAGTTCAATGGTAAACTATACCCACTTAGCTAACGTTAGCAGCTAACAGTATACTTAAGCTAAACTTGTATGGATATTCAGTTAGTTTCTGACTGTAGCTAACATGCTAACGTCAGCCAACTTATTCAAAATCTTTTTAACGTTAGTTGCCTGGTATCTTAAAAACCATCTAAAGCTAGGCACGATGTAGGTTAGTGAAGCATATTTTCTTCAAAAAAATTAGCAGAGAAAGATTAAACAATATTGTGGTTTTAAGTTTCGCAAATTTGCTTCATCATTAGCTAGCTAATACAAACAGTAGCCTGCCAGCTAACCAGGGGCCTGTAGCCTAGCACTCTCGCGAAAGGAACTGGTCCGATCCGAATGATATTTGACTATGTCAGCTGACTCGGCTAAGCTAAAATAGATTGAGTTTATATATTAAATTTATCAGATCTAATGTAATGTAGTGTCAAACGTCGGTTTAAGCATAAACTGTCTCGGAATGTTGCTAGTCCATCTAGCTTAATCTACTGTGTGGCTATGTTTGGACCAGGTTTGGACTGAAAGTAGGCGGGGACCATATTTTTCTACGAGGGTTCGGTCAGGTGATTTTGGGGTCGCTCTAAAATGTTTTATAGAATATTCATTCAACGATTTTGCATTACAACCAGTAAAGTAGGGTCCAGTTTTGATTGGCAAGCCAACACTCACCATGTTGTCACTTGACACCCCAGTAATGTTTGTGACCTGCTTCGTATCCCTACTGACATCAGCTCTGCTTATTGGTTTCATTTTCCAGAGAAACGCACAACCAATAAGCAAAAGCAATACTACGACCTGAGCTCAAGGTTTCATTAGCAAAACTTCGGCTCTGTTCTCCCTATAGGGAGTTTTTTTCAGTTTGCAAGTCTGCTTAGTCAAAATGTTTGAGATGTTTGCTTTCCCCTTAGTTACGTAAAGCATACAGGTTGTTTATCACTAGGCCCCAACTGATAATGCAGAAGCTTTAAACGATCCACATTAAAGTTTGAAGACACCAAATGTAATATATTTTCACAGTTCATAAAGGATATTATAGCTTGTGTGAATGTTTTTAACCCTTGCAGATGTGTTATTGCAAAACCTTTAGTATTACTCAGTATTATATTATTTATCAACTTTGATTAGTTTGAATGCTTCTCATGACCATGATTTCTTTTTGTCGGTTGTTGACAGCATAGATCCAGAGTAGGAAACTTTGGTCTACAAGTGCCACAGTCCTGCAAGTGTTGCGAGTTTCCATGCTGCAACACACCTGACTAATGTCAGACTTAATTAGCAGACTTGTGCAGAGCTTGACATCAAACTCAACACAAGTCTGCTAATTAGCTGTTACTTGAGTAAGCTGGGCTTTAGCAGGAAAACTCTTATCGTTGCATTGGAGGACCGGAGATTGCTACCCCAGACATGGATCTGTGTAGCACATTTATAAATTTCACTTGGGTGTGTTACATTAAAAATAATGTGCTTTCTGCTATGTTATGTGAAAGAATGTTAATGTGGCATTCAGATAGTAAATGTCAAATTAACATAAAGTTGCACATATATAAAATATAAATAATAATAGATTGGAATTCTGACACCATCACTGCTGTTTTTTCACATTTTGATCGCAAGAGATCTAATTATACATGCTTTCTGCAGCATGTGTAAAAAAAAAAAAAAAAAACCCTGAGGCAACAAAGTTATTGAAAACAAAAAACTGCCCTGAATAAGCAAAGATCATAAAACATGCTTTTTATGATATAGTACAGCTGACATTGCAATTTAACTCAATGTTTTAGATGTTTCCCTGCATTAACACACCTGGTCCGAATTCATTACTGATTCACTGGATAGTGGTGAAAGAGTAAAATATCTAAAAAAAAAAGAAAGAAGTTTTTGGGGAAAACTGCATAGCTCTGACTGCTTTTACAGAATTGTCAGTTTTTCTAACTGTAAAGGGGTTAATAAATTCAGTAATGCTCAGTTGTACATAATCTTCTGTGTGCAGTAACATACAAGCTAGTTTTTCGTCTTGGAAAGCTGTATGTAATGTATGTAGAAATTTCACACATTTTGTCAAAGAAATTGACTTACCTTGCAAATATTTCACCCAGCAATGTTCCAATAGGCTGTTCTTGTTCCTCGTTAGTAATTAGAATACATTGAACTCTCCATGATATTGGTATAGACACATTGATGAGTCACATCACGTTTACCTGCTCATTGACCTAGTTTCAGGCTGGGGGCAGAAAGACTCATCCACTGCTGCCATTGCATATATTAACTAGGTCATCTATATTTACAGTTTTTTACAGTTTTTACAAAGATTATGCTGAGTTCGTGTAGCGCAGTATGTTGCACAAACAGAACAATATGAATGTGTCGTTTTTACGCTAAGCATGTTCATGATCATGAGTACAAGCGATGGACACATCTGATTTTTGCCAGATGTAAGCCTGCAGGGAAACGAGGTAATCTACTATTAACTCACCCTTTTTGAACATCTTGACGGTCTAAGTCTATTTTGTCGTGTGTCCTGCGTGAATCATTAATTCTTTAATTCCAGCCTTTAAAACTTTTCATGTGTCGTTGTCAGCTGTCCCTCCTTTTGGTGCACACGCACACCGCTGAATGGAGTTGCTCTCCAGATTGTTGTGGCTTTGATAAACAATAAACTTTCTCGATAATAAAAGTCTTGTAGAGCTCCGTCAAAGCTGGAAAATTATGCTACAATGCGAAATGGATGCACTAAAACTATCCTCCCTGTCAGATATGTAACTCCAGTGTGTGTGTGTTGTGGACACGCAGTAATCCAACACAACTGCGGGCAGTCAGCTTCTTTCAGCCTCATAAATGTACAGGCTTCAGATCAGTTCTCAAAAAAAGAACAAATATATATTTTTTTGTGGCTACACACACATTCTTCAAAGTCACCCAAAGAGTCAAGCCCTTTTTTTCGATTGTGGTCTTTTAGCAGAAATTTAAGAGGCGCGAACAGAAGTAACTCCGTTGAAAGCATAGTGAGTCATTTGCACTGTAGTATAAAACTTCATGAACGTGCCCACAAACGAATAAATTGTATCAATCGATCAAACGATTTTGTCCATCGTTCCAGGCTTCGGCTGTGTACAACCCAGGAGTGTTTATTAAATAGTTCCAAATGTTGCCATACTGCACAGGCTGCCACTTCGACAGGTTATTATCCCACTGCTTTTCATCAATTTTAAACGCATCAGGCAACAAAACACCACGCAGATACAACTTCTGTTCATATCTTTCACGATCCCTGTCCAATAAATGTTCAAGATGGTCCTCCTTCTCTTTTAAGCGACCTGATTTTAGCCTGTTTGTCTGCCAGCTAGTGTGCATGCACTGGATTAACCAAATGTACACAACAATCAATGTGTTTCTAATAACAATTTCTGCTGACTTCTATTTTTTGTGTCTGGACATTATTGTATTGGTAATTCATGTCAGATATTTTTTTTATCTTGGAGTACATTTATTTTCACAATGTGGTGCTGTTAAGCTGCAAAATGTTACCCAAAAAGTTGCTAGGTCTGTCAATCAAGATGTATAAAGAAATGAAAATCTGCCTCACAAGTAAAAATATACTCATAAAAAGATAGATACAGTTCTTTTGCTTATCAATATATTGTCTCTAAAAAATATTGCGATATAACGATATATCGATATTTTACACTCCTACTTTCACCAGGAGATTTCTTGTCTCGCCAGTTGGAGATTTCTTGTCTCGCCAGTTGGAGATTTCTGGTCTCGCCAGTTGGAGATTTCTTGTCTCGCCAGTTGGAGATTTCTGGTCTCGCCAGTTGGAGATTTCTTGTCTCGCC
>JBAMHX010000015.1:17826123-17836123 GCA_037177515.1 Pseudomugil tenellus
AGTTGCTTGCCATTTTCTTATCTCTCGGCTCCTCACGTTAGGTTCCAGTCTTCTGTGTTTACGTTTTGTAGGAAATGACGTCATTGCTTCGCGCGGTAGCATCCGACCTCCCATCTTCCCCTCCTTCCCCCCAAGTTAATGTCCGCACATTAACCTGCATGTCTGAACCAGATAGTCTACCTTGTAATTTAGCGGACATTGTACTAGATCTTTAAGCAGGTAAAGTCCGCGTCGATCTACCCGATTAATGTCAGAACTGTATCTTTCAGACATGAGAGTTGAAAACTCAATGTCTGTGTAATTGTGGGGTAACAGAGCAAGTCTGAAAGGGGCTATAGACATGAGATGATTTTCCAAGATATGATATGTTGAGGGGCTTCTTTTAGTTTGGGTTTTTTTGTTTTTTTTTTTTGTCAGCACTTTGTCATGTTTTCTCAAAATGTTCTATTATAATTCACTTCCATTGCTGGGGTTGGATATTTGTAGATGTATAGGTTAAACTCACAAGTTATATCCACCGTCACCTTTTGTTGTGTACCAAGTTTTCCCTCATGTCCCCCTTATTATGACATACAAATCTGTTTAAAAGTTGGATGACAGGAAACAAAATGTAATTTGATGGCTTGATGTTTTATTTGCAGTGAATCGGACATTCTTCACCACGACAAACAGTATGAGCCTTTCTACTCGTCGTTCGTGGCTCTCTCTGCACATTACATCACCACAGTATGTGGTCAAAGTACGTGTCTTTAATATTCTGTTTTGTGCAAGAGAAAAAAATTATTACTGATGTTTAAATCAGCAGAGATTTTTATATGTTAGGTGTTGTGTTTCTTCCTTCTAGCTAATTACTCATGTACTGTTTTTTTTTAGTACCAAGAAATCAGTTGCTGTCGGTTGGGGCAGCGTGCAAAGTATTGATTGAATTCTCACTGCTGCGACTGGAGAACCCAGATGAGGCATGTGCAGTATCACAGGTAAGACTGAAGGGAAAATGTAGTAAAATGGAGCCACAGTCTATCATTGTTTCTTTATTTTACACATTTTCTTGCTTGTTCTATCTACGTGTATGTTTTACATTTATTTTTCTTATATGAATTGTTACTAAAATACGTGATGCTATTATTTATTGCGACAGAAACACCTGATTCTTCTAATAAAAGGACTTTGCACTGGCTGCAGCAGGCTGGATCGCACAGAAATCATTACTTTCACGGCAATGATGAAGTCTGCCAAGTTGCCTCAAACCATAAAGACCCTATCAGATGGTAAGTTTCCCAGAATTAACAGACAACTGAGGCAATGTTGTTAGGGAAAGCTGGTTGTCGAGGAAAAAAAGAGTCTTGGAAATCTACTGCCTAGAATATTGATAGGTGTATGAGTTTAGGTCTGTGACTGATGTGATCAAAGGGTGATGTTATTTATATGTATTGTTCTGCTTTAAATGAGCAAGTTGGATATTTTCTTAACTTGATGTGACAAAAATGTTGCTGTGTTGTAATACGACTTGTGATATCTAGATATTCTAGTATATGGTTTTAAGATTAAGTATAATATTGCTATATTTGAACTACTTTGGCTGTGAATGCTGGGTAGTTGTAGAACAGACGCATAAGATGAACTTTAACTGGAATTAGGCTGCATTCCAGTTAATGAAGCCTTTCAAAATGTCTGCCGTCAAATGGTTCTAAGCTTGTTATTAATTACATTGTTAGCGGGTGTTAATCGCATTGATATCAGATCGAAATTAACTTTTTTCTTTTTTAATAGTGGAAGATCAGAAGGAGGTGCCCAGTATTGTGAACCCAGAGCTTCGTCAAAAAGAAGTACAAATGAACTTTTTTAATCAGCTGACTACAGTTTTTAACCCTGATCTCACCACCATCTTGACCTCCCCATCAGCAGCACACATGCAGGCAAGTGTTGCATCCCGTGACCCCAGTTTATTCTCAGAATAACAACTAAAGTTAACTCGCTTTTTCAAGCCAGATAATCAACTTTTCAGTCTGTTTTTTAATTAACTGTTCTCAATGCAGCTGTTGTTCCACAGTTTTATTTTGCAACAATTATAAGAATTTTTAAAACTTTCCCTCGTAGGCTGAGAGTGATGGAGATGACCAAACTACAGATCAAGCTGTTCAGGCTAAAATGAAAAATGCCTTTGTCTCTCAGAATGTGTCAAGCTTACAGGAACTTGGTAAGTATTTGCTGCCTTGTTGCAAGGGACTGATAAATATGTTGGTTTGTGAGTTGGAACGGCTTATTTTGTGCCAGCTGTTTGTGGTAAAATGTATTATCCTTAATTGCTTGTGAGGGCAATTTTGATAGTCTATTTTTTAAGCCTAAACTATATTCAGACATATTGTTCTAATTTTTATAAAAAATTTTTATTAAGCATCCCAGCACAGTCCATTTACTGATATATTGTAACTGCTTACCTAAAAAGCAGTAAGGTTATTTTTTAATCACTTTTTCTTATCAGTTTTTTTTCGTTTTACTTTCAGTAACTGAATTGTTGCCATATTGAACCTAATTTTGAACTGAGCTTTTTTTTTGGGATCTTTTGGTCATTTTTGTGTTTGTCTTTGTGTCTATTTTGTGTTTATATTACTTCTAAATTTACAATAACATTTTCCCACTTACATTTTTTTCCCAGGAGGGTCTGAGAAGTTGCTACGAGTGTGCCTCAACCTGCCCTACTTTCTACGTTACATTAACCGCTTCCAGGATGCTGTGTCTGCCAACTCTTTCTTTATCATGCCTGCAACAGTGGCTGATGCTACTGCTGTCCGCAATGGGTATTTTTATTTCATTACACTTAGTTGAAAAGATACACTAAACATAGCTTGTAATTAGCTTGTCTATGTTTCTCAATATTTTATAGGGCATCCTGAAACAGACATTTCAGGCAACTTCAATTTATGCTCTGTTGTATTTTTATGTAGATTTCACTCACTGGTGATAGATGTGACAATGGCTCTTGACACACTTTCCTTGCCTGTATTGGAACCCCTGACGCCTGGGAGACTACTGGATATGACTGTTCTCGCTTTGAGCTGTCTCTATGCTGGTACGTCATTAGTTTCTTTTGGTAAAATTAAATTAGTCGTCCACAGTGTTGTAAATCTATCAAGTATACAATTAGAATTTAAGAGAGGATGATATCGTATTCCTTGTATAAATAACTCAATAGATTGTAAAGCAGTGCAGCCTCAGAATATGTGCTGAAAAGTTTTACTGACATAAATATTCTTTCTCCAATTGTTTGAAATACAACTGCTATTGTTTTTTGCTGCTTTATCTTATTGTTGAGTCTAAGCATATGTTTGCATGTTAGGTGTGAGTGTAGCCACTTGCATGGCCATTCTTCAGGTAGGTAGTGGCTTGCAGCTTCGCTCTGCCTCCACTGGGACTAAAGAAGAAGACTATGAAAATGATGCAGCCACAATCGTCCAGAAATGTGTGAGTGCCCTCTGTACAATATTTTTAATATATGTGAGCATATTACGAAGCACCAGTTTTAAACACACAGAAAAATAACTTTTTTATATATATTGGTTTAGAAGTAGTAGAGAATTAGGCTGGATCACACATTACCGTTCCAAACTATGCCTATGTTTCTTGATTTTGAGTTTTGTTTTGACATTCTGATGACTATCATGTGTAGCCTTTTAAAAACAGAAGTAAATGACAAGCAAAATATATGTTTCTAACAGCTGGAGATCTATGAAATGATCGGGCAAGCAATCAGTAACTCTCGCAGAGCTGGAGGAGAGGTGAGTCTCAGGTTGGAGTTGCGCATTACAGTGTTTGAGAACAAAATAGTTTTTGAAGTACATTCTTAGTCTTCTAGACTGCTTCAGTTCTCAAATAAACTATCTTCCTTTTGACTTAAACATATATTTGTATTTCTTTGTAAACTACTTTATGCACTTCAGCATTATCAGAACTTCCAGCTACTCGGAGCCTGGTGCCTCTTAAACAGCCTGTACCTGATTCTCAACCTGAGCCCAACTGCCCTGGCCGATAAAGGGAAGGAGAAGGATCCACTGGCTGCCCTACGTGTTCGAGATATTGCTGCTCGAACAAAGGATGGTGCAGGATCCCCTAAACTTGGTCCTGGCAAAGGGTAATTTTCAGTTATGATTGTTCAAAGTTGTTGCATGCTTTATTCATAATGTATAAAGTTGTTTTGTTTTTCTAATTGAACGTACAGTTTGGTTGCTGCAGTAAAAGCAATGAGAAATACACATGAAGTGTCTTTTTAAAAGGAGGCCTCTGTTTTAAAGTGAACTAATTGAGTTATTAGGCAATGTGATTATTTCCAAAGAGACAGCATATTTCTGACAGTGTTTATATAATTATTGCTTTTAATGAAGATGCCATCTGTTAAAAGTTAATTTAATTTCTTTTCTTTTTTTTGTGCCTAAAGACACCAAGGGTTTGGGGTCTTGTCTGTGATTCTGGCCAATCATGCCATCAAGCTTTTGACCTCGCTTTTCCAGGATCTGCAAGTAGAAGCTCTGCACCGAGTAAGTGAAGCAACACACATATCTTCTTTTGGGAGTTCACCCCCAGATTAAGTGCATCCTCAGATGCTTAATTTAATTTTACTTAATTTTGCTTTGTAGATGTTTGTTGCTGTGTTTCAAGGCTCCTGCCCCTCTTTTTTGTTGATCAAAATGCCCCCAAAATTACATGAATCACATGTTGTCCCAACAAAGCGATATGCGTTGTCACCACAGTAAAAAAAAAAAAAAGATACCGATCTATTCATCTACATTTCCCAGTTTGTCCTGATTTTATTGCAAGCTAAATAGGTTATCACTTTTTAAACGACAAAGATGACAGTTTTAAAACAAAAATATAATTTTTATTGTCCCATGCAGAATACATGGCAAAGAAGTGTGCGGAATAAACCGTTCCTCATTCATTGAGAAAATTTATAGATTATAGCTTTGGTTATACATTGTCAAACAACAACGGATAAACCAAATGTTTTTGCTAAATAGCCTTTTAAGTGCAAATCACAACAGGGCATTAACCGTATGGATAGAAGAACAAATTCAGCCTGTTTTAGGAATGGTGCAAAACGGCAGGGTGTGTTGAAGAAAATATTCATTTCTTTATGATAAAATATAAAGACCGACAACTTAGACTCCGGTTGTAATGTCCTTGTTGCGTGCTAGAAAAACCAACATGTTTACCTTCTGTGGTTTCAGGGAGGATCGGAGAAAAGTAACAATGTTTCCAAAGGCATTGAAAACTCTCAGGTGGTGAAGTACTTTTTGTGCAAATGTACATGTACTCGCGGGCTGCTTTAGAGAGCAGGGAAATCTACTCTGGTGTTTGTGCACCACCAGGCGAGTGGATCTGCGTTGCTATCAATGGGCTCCTCCTGCAGTTGGCACGCAAGTTCAGCATCTGCAAGAACTCTCAGGCATGGGCAACTCTTGCGGTGGTGGCGGTTGCTTGCCATGTCCTGCGGTTAGGCTTGTCAACAGCGCGATATTGCGGTTATTGCGGCAGTCTTATTCAGTAGTATCTTCAAATACATCAAAAACTGCATCCTCTTATGTTCTGAGTTCAACTTGTAGATCTTCTGGTTGAAATTTCACAAACCAGTCGGACATGTTTTAGAAATTCCTATATTGATAAATCACATTTCCAGTGATGAAGAGTTTTTTATTCTAGTCCTTTTCTCTATTTGTAGGGTTGGGCCAGTGATGGACCACCAGCTGAGCTCAACATCATGGCACAGAGCACTTCCATCCAGAGAGTCCAAAGACTCATAGACTCTGTGCCTCTGACCAATCTTCTCTTCACTCTTCTCTCCACATCCTACAAAAAGGTGCTCATATTCATGTGATTTTAATTTGAATACTTATAAGCTGTTTTATTAATTTTTTTTGTAGTTGTTGACATGAGACAGAGAGCAACATCAGTTAGCAGAATGGATTAACAAGAACATGTGAAACCTTTGGCTGCAATATTAATTCATTTATTCATACATGCAAACTTGTGTCTTATAGAAGAGTGAATGCTAATACTTTTGTTTTATTTCTGATTCTGAAGACATTAAGGCTGTGTTTGTTTTGCTTCTATCAGGCTTGTGTTCTCCAGCGCCAGAGGAAGGGCTCAGTAAGCAGTGATGCCAGTGCTTCTACAGATTCAAACACCTACTATGAAGATGACTTCAGTAGTACAGAGGAGGACAGCAGCCAAGGTACTTTATCTCTCTGAATTCAAGCAATACATTAATACTATCATGATCCTCATGCTAGAATATGCAACCACATAGATGCTGAAGATTGCAAAAAGGTAGGAACTGAATACTTCAAGATTCAATTTGTACATTGTTTTGTATATAAAATAGAAAATAAACTAATTCAGAAAGACGAGGAAGACCAGAAAAAAATATTTGAACTTTCAAGGAGATGAGTGATTGGAGAAAAATGCTGCTGGGTAATAAATGTATTGTAAATTTGCAATAAGCATTTATAAAGTGCATTTAAAAATATATTTTCCTAAACTATTATGTTTTGGTAATTTATACTGGAACGGTCTGGTCAGTAGGTGCAGCAGAAATGTCGTAATTACAGAAATCAATCTGACCCAGACTCATAATTCTACTTTATACTGCATACCTTGACAGAGTGGTTGCAGCAGTAAGTTTTTCTTTGATCTCCATGATGGTATAAGGACAGCGTTATTAGTGTTAAAATCATCAGTGGAGCATATTTCAGGATATGTGGGTCAGATGTTGAAATGAGAAGGGTAATTTCATACAAAACAGCACGGTGATAAGTTACTTTTTTCCCTTCCTCACACAATGACAGTGTAGTTGACAGTGTTTACTATTTCAGCAGAGAGAAGACAGGAGAAGACAAGTGCAGCTTGTGTCTCAGGTCAGCAGTTTTCTGTCCTCAGGTCAAAGACTTTGTGTCCACATCACTGTCCTAGATTCATTTTTGTTATTGTATGTCACACAGTTTAGGCTCTGAGCTGTTTGTAAGATTTTGATTTAATAGCCTCCAAAATAATCAAGCCAGAGATGAACAGCCCCTACAAGTAAAAGTAACTTTATAGTTACAATGAAATATAAGGTTTTGGGGAAAAGGTTCATCTTTGTCTCTTGGTGTTTCAAAGGATAATACCAGTGGTGTTGACGTGTGGGTGCTCATTATTTTTAATATTGAAACATTACATTAAAACGGACTTATAAAGTTACAAATGAGAATTCTGCATCAGCTTGTGTTATAAGCTTTGCTCAGGTGCTTCCTCTTAAGGGCAGATCATTCTGGTCTGATCCAGTTCTAGGACATACCAATTCTCGCCATTGTTTTAGCAATTATTTTTAAACAAAGCAACCTTTAACTGACAGGCTGCTTAATTAATGGGTCAGTATGAAATGCACTCTTTCCGGAGGCTGGATGACATGTACTGATGTAGTATTTTCAAAATAATTTAATACAATGTGAACTTTATGTGGAACAGTGTTTAATTTCATATCTTGTTTGGGGGAAAAAGTGTCATAAAATATCTTATTGCCCCATTTTCTTTACAAATCATATAAGCCCTACTTTTAGTTAAAGATAAAAACCTTTTCAGTTGTCAATTTGGTTGTATTATCATATAGTAGTATCGTTTGTTTTCTTAAAGCCTATCAAGTTAGCATTTAGACAAATATACATTTTTGTTTTACAATAAAAATCTAGAAAAACTATTCAATGCGAAAATAATGTAAGACCCACATCAAAATATTGGTATCATTCTTAAAATACAATAGCTTCAGGTTGTGCTTAAAAGGGCTACAATGCTTTGTCTTGCTGGAAAGTTTTTTTTTTTGTATGTTGCATGCAGATGTGAATATCAGTTTTATGTGATTCTTTTTTAACTCAAAAGTTGTCTTGTTACTGTTTTTAAAATTCTTACTGTAGTTGGTGATCCACATGGAAAAATGTGAATGTTTTGTATTGCGAATCAGCTGATGGACACAGATCAGGGAATAGTTTTTAAAGCAAAAGCAGCTGGCACATGCAGGAGCTCTTTTTTGTTTAAATTAATCAGATGTTTAATTGACACTATGTTATTTTGTGACCATAAAAATGTACTTTTTTTGCTTATTTGATCGCACAGTGACTCATTTCATGTTAATTTCTAGAGCCAATGTTGAGAAAGGCAAAGCTGTGAAACCACACGTCACAACTTTACCTTCCAGTAATCTGTGTGCTTTTGCAGCTAAGTTTAGTTTTAAGCACACAGTAGTTGATTTATCGAGGAATGCAAGAAGAAGCTATTTGAGATACAGACTACATAAAAATAGACAGAACAATAGGCTAGACAAGAATAAACATAGAACTTACTGATATTGCCTGGAGAGAGCTCTTAGTACACGTAGGATGAAAGATGAATGCTGAATTGGCTGTCGATAGGGTGCGCGTCACTGAGAAGACCTGCCGAGGTTCCTTATGGCATTTTTAACAGACTCCATCTTAAACCCAACCCAGAAAACTAAAAGCTGTTGTTGGTTTTTTTTTGTGTTTTATTATGTGTTGATCTTAGCGGGTGGTATGGTATATGTGTGCCCGAGCAACTATTTCCTGACAGAGAGGAATTTTAGTATACATTGTAGATGTCCTCTTTGCATCCTGAGACGTCCTAGATAGGATTGTTAATAGCAGTTGTTGGAAGACGTCAGAGAACATATAGATTGACTGGGAACACTGACATACCTGATCTGAACCAGAGCGTGGAGCCTTGTAACATCTGTCTGCATTGTTCTTGTCAAGTAGTGTTTGTGTCCAAAGTTTGTCCTTCAAGGCTGCTGTCCTACAGGTCTTCCATGTTTTATTGCTTCAATACACCTGATTCAAATTAAGTGGATCCAACAGCTTATGAAGTTCTGCACAATGTGTCATTAATTTTGAGTCAGGTGTATTGGAGCAGGGAAACTTTGAAAACCTGCAGGATTGGGGCCTTTGAGGACCAAACTGGGCTGCAAATTAATGCCAGTGTATGTTGTAGCATGTCTTGGATAACGTCTCTATTTCATTTGGAGCTATAAAAGGGTATTTAATATTTTTCTATTTAATTACATATGTGTTTAACACACAAGTGCATTTTAATTTATTAGTGTGAAAGGAATGAGCATTTATTAGGCAGAATAAGTTAAAAAAAAGAAAAAAAAACATTTTTTAAAATCTATTTAAATCTGGTGGTCATGCACAAAACAACTTGCCTTACAAACTTCTATATCTCGCAACCAATTACTCGTTGTTACTGATGCGTGTTGTAGATGCATAAAAGTCCAGTTCCCTGACAAATTAATTGCAACATAACTGTCTCTGCTCTATAGTAACACTGCAATGATACATGGTCATGTAGTTTGGTGAGACACGCACCGCTGGTCCAAAGTGTAGACACACTTTCCAGTTAAATTTAATGGGGAAGTGTGTCCAACATTTGACTGATATTGTAGAATGCATTGGACAATAACAAGATGTATATGTTTCATTACAAGTGAATTAGGTATAACCACTGTTTCATTGTTGCCTGTACCACAAAAGCATGTTTAAGAATGTGCACTCTCAACTGGCAGCTATACATTCAATGTTGCATGCCTAACTATTTTTGATTAAATTCATGAACAGATCAAGCATTGAATAATTTTTATATTGTAAAAACAAATTCCCAAATGATAAAGGCAGCCTGATTAGTCCTTAGGTGTATTAATCTGATGTTAAAAAACAATGTACTATAGAATTCTCACAAACATGATAATATAACAACATTTTGAGGAAGGATATTGAATGTAATAATATGGACTTCTGGATTGCCTTTAAAAAAAAAAAAATTAAACTGGCAACATGAACTCCTTTTTTCTTTTAGTTTTTCCATTTCACTTAAAGTGGCTCTATTTTGCACATTTCAATTAAATTAATATGTGAGTCCACATGGCCAAGAATTATTCTCAGATTTTTCACAAACCCCTTTATTT
>JBAMHX010000015.1:17841123-17877683 GCA_037177515.1 Pseudomugil tenellus
TTATACAGCCTTCACAAGGTGAGAAAGGGGCATGTTAATAGGGCCTTTGTTCGTGTGGCTGGATACAAATTCAGAATATGTAATATTAGTTTTCTTATTAAATTTAAACTTAATAAATTTAAGTCAGGGATTTGTAGTTGGTCAAATATGTTATTTGACCAAAGTTATATTTGAATAATTTTTTTTTGTCATGTTTAATTGGTACTGTTTTTATTCATTTTGTTGTGCATTTCTATTTATTTTTCATTTTATTCCAGGTTTGATTTTTTTTCAAAAATGTTTAAATAAACCATTAAAGTCAAAACTCAAACTAAACATTTTCCTTTTTAAAATAGGGAAAAAATAAGAATGAAAGTAATTTTATTATTTTTTTAAAATATTTTTCTCTGTACCTGTTTCATTTTGTGAAGAATGTGTACTGAATAAAACAGTTTGGTTAGTTTTACTTTTCATCATCGTCCCTTATTGAATCAATAAACCAAATGTATCTTAACCAGATCTTACCTGCTGATGAACATCCCAGAAGAAGGGGAGAACAAGCTGACAGATGCCAAGCTGCAAGGTTATGCTGCAGTTATGTGCATTGGCTCCACCAGATGCAAGGCTAACATGCTGGGTATGTTGAAGCCCTGTTTAAAAATGTTGCTTTGATACCTTTTCAGAGAGTCACTATTATAACCTTTTATATCTTTGCAGGTCAGAGTATAATGCAGAACTTGCCATCCGTTGTACAGACGACATGTGAGAACTGGAACAGTGTCCACACTAATGAGTTTCCCAACATTGGCTCATGGGTAAGTGAGTGTTAAAATGTTGCTTGCAGCTTTAGTTGTTCATACTTTTATGCTTTATACATTTTTTTCAATATGAATTCTAGCCAATTATTAAAACAAATTGATAAAATGAACATTATGAAAACAACATATTTACAAACAGTGCAATATACACATTTTTAAAAAATATTCTAAATAAACTGATGTAAATGAAAAACAGATATTTTAATAAGTTATAATAAGATGGAAATGATATTCTTTCTCAGCGAAATGCGTTTGCCAATGACACCATTCCCTCAGAGAGCTACATCAGTGCCATACAAGCAGCTCATCTGGGTACACTGAGTTGTCAGGCCTTGCCTCTGGCCTCTTCTCTGAAGCACATCCTTCTGTCATTGGTTCGTCTCACTGGTGACCTCATTGTGTAAGTGTTGGTTTATTTCTGTGTAAGATCCAAACGTTCTAACATCTAAGATGTTTGGAATATATATATATATATATATATATATATATATTCATTAAAACACGCCTGTCAACTGCTGCATGTTTGTCTTTCCAGAACAGAGGAGCTGAATCCCACACAGGTTGTAAGCACTCTGCTGCCCCTCCTTCTGGAGAGCAGCACAGAGAGTGTAGCAGAGATCAGCAGCACTTCACTGGAGCGCATCCTTGGCCCGTCAGAGTCCGATGCCTTCCTAGCTCGCATATATGAGCGTCTGGTCACTGGGTGTTACAACATTATTGCCAATCACTCTGACCCCAACAGGTGGGATATGATGTTTATTAACTAGCTCACTGGCTGCCAACCACTGTTTATAGCAGAAGGCCTCACACTGCTGGCGTTTTAGAGCATTTAGCCTCATATGGAGAGATGATTTGGCCGGATGCCTGTGTCGGGGTTCACACTGAGTACGTTCACAACACAGTTTTGTTAGCGCACTTGGGGTGTACTCGGCGCATGCATTTTGTGTTTGGTGCTCGTACCTTTCCAAATCAACTTCCCATGTTCAAAAACCAATAAAAACATATTTGGTCATCTTTGGCAGTGAACAGTTGCATTTCAACAGGATATCAAAAGATGTCTGTGGCAATCAATGACTTAAACACAGGTGAAACAACTGGCTAACACTGAATTAAATGGTTTTACTGTAAAATTTGTTTAAATATACCAAAATATGGCATATTTTTGTCTTTGTTCCCCTTTGAATATATTGCTTTGGTGAACTAGATTGCATACTTGTATTTAGGTGATACTGGTTGCTTATACAATACTCCATTTGCTGTTTTAGTGGTTTGGATGAGTCTGTCCTTGAAGAATGCCTGCAGTACCTTGAAAAACAGCTTGAGAGCGCTCAAGTTCGAAAGGCAATGGAAGAATTCTTTTCATTCAGGTATTTTCAGAAATAATTCATATAGCATTATTTGCATGATTTGGTATTTTTACTTAGATCTCATTTAATTTATTCCTTTTTCCAGTGGTGAGCTTGTCCAGATTATGATGGCAACAGCCAATGAAAACCTGTCAGCAAAGTTCTGTAACAGGGTGCTGAAATTCTTCACCAAACTTTTCCAGCTCAGTAAGTTGCACTATTAATGGAATATTTTGTCTAAAATATTATCACATAAAAAAGAGTAAGGGCATATGTTGCTATTCAAACTGTGATTTGAAAATGGAATTGAGATAATTTGTTTAGTTTTTTCACCAACTAATGGAAATCACTACATGTCAAAAAGGGATTATACTTGAAGTTTTGAAACCGAATCTTTAAATTTTGTAATTTTTATTATGAGATAAATCTGTAAGTCTCATCTCGCCTGATCATCTTATCCCCAGCGGAAAAAAGTCCAAACCCAAGTCTGTTATGTCTATGTGGCTCTCTGGCCCAGCTGGCCTGTGTGGAACCCACCCTCCTGCAGTCATGGCTGACACGTATGACCTCCACCCCACCAAAAGACTCAGAGCACCTGGATATAGTGCAAGAAAACAGACAGCTTCTTCAGCTTCTCACTACTCATATCGTGCGTGACAATAGTCAGGTGGGCGAAGGAGTGTGCACTGTCCTGCTCAGCACTCTTATTCCCATGGCAACAGATATGTTGGCCAGTGGGGATGGAACAGGCTTTCCTGAGCTTATGATCATAATGGCCACACTTGCCAGTGCCGGACAGGGAGCTGGTCACCTGCAGCTTCATAGGGCAGCTATTGATTGGCTGACCAGATGGTAAGAGACCATTTTATCACCTTTATACTTCAGTTCATACTCAAAGAATAGGTAGATACATGTCTGATACTTTGAAAGATTAATATAATTGCTGTTATCAAAGAGTT
Source organism: Pseudomugil tenellus (assembly GCA_037177515.1). NCBI lineage: Eukaryota > Metazoa > Chordata > Actinopteri > Atheriniformes > Pseudomugilidae > Pseudomugil > Pseudomugil tenellus. The sequence continues at coordinate 17,844,226 of JBAMHX010000015.1, forward strand.
GTAATTCTGAATTTTTAGTAAATATGCTTTGCTTTTTCCAGTAAAAAGTATCTAACACAGAAAAATGTGGTGGAGAAAGTGAGCACAAACTTGTCTCATGGAAAGGTATGTTTTTTTTCAGTATACCATGTACATATCCAATAGTGCTAATTTACTAAGCAAGCTACATTTATTTCACCCAAGTGTAACTTTATTCATTTTTACTTGTTTTATCATCAGCATGCCAGCATGCTTGAATGCTCTTGCCACATCATTTCCTATCTTGCTGATGTGATGAATGCTTTGAGGCAAAGCAGCGGTCAGGGTACCTCCGCATTGCTCATGGAAGGAGATGAGAAGGCAATGGAAGTTGATTCAGACTGGGTTGAAGAACTTGCAGTAGAGGAGGATGATTCCCAGGCAGAGGACTCTGTAAGAAATCTTCCTTTAATTTCTGTATTTGTCATGTTATGTAAATGCACAATATATTGGGATGGACATAAAACATGTTGGAATTGTAGGATCTTCTGAATAGTGCTGTTGCACAATTACTATTCAGTTTCTCATTGTACAATGTGTACTGTGTGATTTTTTTTTTTTAATTTTATTTATTTATTTTTTTAAGACAACCAATATCGCCCTTTACAACAAAACAATAGGACTAATATCTAGCAAGAAAATCAGTCTTGAAATAATTTATTTCAGTCTTTATGTTTTTTTCATTTTATCGTTTTATTTGTTTTGGGGTTTATTGTGTGATTTTCTTCTTGTTCAAGTCACACTACTTCTTAAAAAAAGAAAATAACAACCTAAACATAACATATGGTATTATTAAATTCTTATCCTGAACCTGGGGAAACATATCTGATATCAGAAATTCAGCTTGACAGGGCTGTAACAGTGGCAAGAAAATGTTAGTATGGTAACAAAACAATGCATATATTGTCAGTTATTTAATGTTTAGTAATGGACTGCTTTTTCTATACCCTTTCACACATGCATTAATAAAAGGCATTCCTTTAGATTTGAAATACATTATTTTACTTCTAGAGACACATGCAGTTATACTGTTTTTGTTTATTAATGGTAGTTAACTTGTTTTTTTATTTTACTTTAAGTGTGTCCTGTGAAACATTTATATAGAATAATATAATATATCATTATATTATATGATATATTATAATATATCATATCATATTATAATATTTTCATGATTTTATTATCTAAATATTTTATAAAAATATAAATGTATCATTTTCTTTTCCTATTTACCATTAAGGAAAACTTGGGTAGTACAAAGTATGCAATTATTTTCAAATGTATAAATATAAATATATAAATATTTATATTTTCTTCAGTGAGTGGTGGTGTATTGGATGACAGTGATTCTCCACTGAAGTGGTTCATTAATAAATATACCATTCTCTTTATTGACTCTACATATAATAAAGCTTGTAAACCAGTGTCCACTGTAGTAACCTCTATGCATGAAATTATTCATGTAGTTCAATCCTGCCACAAATAGCCCCCACCCCTTTCATCAATGTATACACTGACATACTCATATTGACCTGTTAACTGATGTCTGACAGGATGAAGACTCCCTTTGCAACAAACTCTGTACCTTCACCATCACTCAGAAGGAGTTCATGAACCAGCACTGGTAAAGACTAATTTATTTCCACTGGCTCTGTTTTTTTTTCACAAATGCCATCAGTTTTCTCCCCTCATTTTATTGTGGTTTTTGTAAACTGCTTCTTACAAAGCAGGGTACATTTAATATCTGAAAGCTGAGTTTTAACACATGAAAACTTGCTCTTCTACCTTGTTAGGTGATTCCATAGTAATGCAGCAGCAGATCATTTGTGAGCTTCACTCCCAATTCCCCTATGTGTTTAAAGTATTTATACAGATGTGGTTTAAACACTCCAGGGCCTTTTTCAAAGAGCTAAAAGTTTATTTCATCCTTTGATATTTTCTTTGCGCTGATATTTTGGGTAAAAGGTATAGAATGCAAGTTTGTGACCTTCACATAATTTTAAAAAAATTCTACCAGTTTACTATGTAGTCTTATCTTTTCCCTTTCATGTTGTAGGTACCACTGTCACACCTGTAAGATGGTGGATGGGGTAGGTGTGTGCACTGTGTGTGCCAAGGTCTGTCACAAAGACCATGAGATCTCCTATGCCAAATATGGCTCTTTCTTCTGTGACTGCGGTGCCAAGGAGGATGGCAGCTGCCAGGTGAGACCGAATACTTCAGGTCATCATGGGAAGAGAACAACAGCGGTAACTTTGGCTTGCAAGTCATTCCCCCATCGACCTCCATCCAACCATTTCATCTGATCAGGATTATAGCTAGTCCATGCATATGGCCAGAAAATGAGAGAAAATGTGATATGAATGCCTGCTTTAGTTTTTTGTGGATAGAAAGGCCAGCTTCTCTAGTTATTAATCTATAATATTGAATCTTTTTAAAGTGCATGTGCATTACAACCCATCAATTACATTTTTCTGTTTTTATAAGTATCATAGATCTTCTGCATTCTTTCTTTGTGCTTATGATTGCATTTATTTCCAGTTATTTTCAATTCCCTGTTATTAACTATGTTATATTTTTCAATTCTATACATAGAGGTAATGTTTACTGTCCAATAAGAGGATAACATTGTAAGAGTCAATCATATTGGCTTGAAACAAATTATTATAAGTTCAATTTTCTAACTACACAGAGTTTGACAGTTTGCAAACTTTTAGATTTTTCTGACACTTTACTAAAAGCGTATCTAGATCAAAAATCAATTCTGATCATTCTTTTACTATATGCTCCACAGTGTTGAGGAGCTAGCAAACGAAAGTAAGATAGAAAACTCACATTTTCCTAACTGAGAAGAAGTTAGTTGATGATGTAAACTTATATTCTGTGCCACAATGAGATTTGCATACACTTCCATTCAGAAGTCTGGACACCTTTAACCATTCGTCACATCTTTATAAGGGTGTTCAGTTTTTTTTTTTTTGTTTTTTTTTAAATTTGCACATGAAAGGGCAGTTTTTAATACCCCTGACTGCATGCCATATCATCCACAGGCCCTGGTCAAACGGAGCCCCAGCAGTGGAATAGGCTCCACTCTTAAAGAATCTTCAGCTTTCCAAGGGGAACTGAGGATGCCTGAAAGCGCAATTCGCCATCAGAATGCTTCACCATCTGACAAGGGCAAGGTAACCATCTGTGATGGCAAATCTGGTGATGAAGACAGGCCTAAGAAAAGCAGTGTGTGCAAGAGCATTGAGGGATGCCAGGAGGAGTTGCTAACACAAGTGGTGAGAGAGAAAACCTCTTTTGTGAATATATTATTCTACATGTCTTTGTTGTCTTTTTAAGTTCACTTGTTTTGCAATCTGTCTTTGTTGCATTTTATGAGCTGTGCTTTTGGCTCTTTCCGTTGCAGATGGGATCCTCCACTGCTGCAGTCATACTTGAAATGCTCATGTTTCTTATGGAAGCTATTCAGACCAATTTCCAGCAGGCATCTGCAGTTGGAAGCAGCAGTCGTGCTCAGCAAGCTCTCAATGAACTACATACTCAAGATAAAAATGTTGAAATGACAGACCAGCTAATGGTAATAATAACTTAAATGCCTTGGTGTAAACAGGAAGTTAACTTGATGCCTTGATAATTTATAGACTCCTAAATGGAATCTGTGTTATATTAAAGTTATGTTGTCATGTTTTCTCAGGTACCTACCCTTGGGTCTCAGGAAGGGGCTTTTGAGAATGTGAGGATGAACTACAGTGGAGACCAGGGCCAAACCATACGCCAGCTTATCAGCGCTCATGTCCTGCGCCGTGTTGCTATGTGTGTCTTGTCTTCACCCCATGGCCGCCGTCAGCACCTTGCAGTTAGTCATGAAAAGGGAAAGGTAAATATGAATCTGTAAACAAAGAGATGTTTTTGGAGCAAGAGTTGAAATGTGCATGCTTTGTGATTGGTCAATAAGCTGTGAAAATGAGCACTACATATTTTTTTTAGTGTGGTTTTCATTCTAATAGTTATGAATAGCTTTATTTTGAAGGTTTTTTTCAAGGTTTTAACTGATGGTAAGGACACTTTTTTCCCTTATACCTGACAGATAACAGTTTTGCAGCTGTCCACTCTACTGAAGCAAGCGGACTCAAGCAAGAGGAAGCTAACACTGACCCGTCTGGCATCTGCCCCAGTTCCTTTCACTGTCCTCAGTCTCACAGGCAACCCCTGCAATGAAGATTACCTGGCTGTGTGTGGCCTAAAGGTCGGAGAACAACACTCCTCTAACACATAGATTGAATATTTTTAATGCATGAAATTAGAAAACTTTTAACTGGTCTCTTTTTTTCCCACTCAGGACTGCCATGTGCTAACTTTCAGCAGCACAGGCTCTGTGTCAGACCATTTGGTTTTACACCCACAACTGGCTACAGGCAACTTCATCATCAAAGCAATCTGGTTACCAGGTTCTCAGACTGAACTTGCCATCATCACTGCTGATTTTGTGAAGGTATGCATTAATATAACATCAGAAACAATTCATGTAGCTATCTTCAAAATCACGTTTTATTATTATTGGAGAAAAAATCAAGTAATGCTTTTCTGTTTGTCTTTCTTTACAACAGGTCTATGACTTGTCTGTGGATGCCCTGAGTCCCATGTACTACTTCCTGCTGCCTAGCTCCAAGATTCGGGATGCAACATTCCTGTTCAATGAAGAGGGAAAAAACATCATTGTAATCATGTCCTCAGCAGGTTACATGTACACTCAGATGATGGATGAATCTAGTAGCGCCCAACATGGCCCTTTCTATGTCACTAATGTATTGGAAATAACTCACGAAGATTTGAAGGTAACTTGAATTTATATTTAGATGCCAAAATAATTTAACTTCTGAATTGGCTTTATGCACAGGTTCACTACTTCATGACTTAAGATAACTATTTTCACACTAAAGTTAAAGTTTTCTTTAAAATAAATGATAATTTAAAAATCCAACATCCAGAAGACAAAGAGGTGTTCTTTCTTAATCACAGGACAGCAACGGACAGGTGGCCGGTGGTGGTGTGTCTGTTTATTACTCCCACGTCCTTCAGATGCTTTTCTTCAGCTACAGCCAGGGAAAGTCTTTTGCTGCCACAGTGAGCCGCAGCACAACTGATGTGCAGAGGCTCTTCCCCATCAACATTAAAGGGTAATGTTCTCTCACATCACATGTGGTTGATGAATTTCTCTGAAATAGAACATCTACTAAATATAGCTTAACACCTTTTCTCCTGTTATCTTTTAGGTCCAATGGTGGCAGCAGTAAAATGTCACCTGCTCTGTGTCAGTGGTCAGAAGTTATGAACCATCCAGGTCTGGTTTGCTGTGTCCAACAAACAACAGGCATACCACTGGTAATCATGGTCAAACCTGACACCCTGCTCATCCAGGAGATCAAAACGCTGCCTGCTAAAGCCAAGGTAATGGTGGAAATCTTTTAGTATTTAATTGCACAACTATTTTTTTTTTAGATATTAATTTATTTGACCCTTTCCCCAGATTCAAGATATGGTAGCTATCCGACACACTGCCAGCAATGAGCAACAGCGGACTACCATGATTCTTCTCTGTGAGGATGGAAGCCTGCGAATCTACATGGCAAATGTGGACAACACCTCGTATTGGCTGCAGCCCTCTCTGCAGCCCAGCTGTGGCATCAATATCATGAAGCCTGTCCGCAAGCGTAAAGCTGCTGCTGCAAGTAAGCAAAAGACAGACAAGGACCGGTTTTATCATAAGTTAGCCATGATTGACATAAACACACAACCCTGTTAGCTATTAATAGCACAGCAGGAAGTGATTTTCATTTATGATAGACAAAAGCAAAAGAAGAGAAAACAACTTTGATTTCTTTCTATAAAGTGTTAGTGTTATTTAATATAATGTGCATAAACTGATTTTTTTTTTTTTTTTTTTTTAACAATTTTTACTTTAAGCCACTCGGACTTCCAGTCAGGTGACATTCCCTGTGGACTTCTTTGAACACAACCAGCAACTAACAGAGGTGGAGTTTGGGGGTAATGATTTGCTGCAGGTCTACAATGGTCAGCAGATCAAACACAGGCTCAACTCCACAGGGATGTATGTGGCCAACACCAAGGTAGAGTCTAATTCACTTTGTCAATCAGTATCATCAAAAGTGCTAAATCAGGTACGGCACAGATCTGGTCCATCCTGAAACTTTTAGATGCATCCTTTATCTAACACGCCTGAAAGAATTGTTTGAAATCCCTCCTCTGAAGCTGTGTCCCAATGCATACTTCGAAGTGCCAATTCGTTGGCTGCATACATCATACTGGCACCAAATGCTGTCCCAATTGGAAGACTCATTTCAATTCACCCTTCAGGTGCACACTTTGTTTGGGTCTAGATTAGCTTAAAACGAAGGCTACAAGCAATGCATTTTTCATTGCTTCTTTTCTCCCAGAATCATTGTGTTCTACATAGAAAAGATTTAGCAGCAGTTGAGTGCTGGCAAGGACTTTTTTATATGCATATATGCACACAGATTTGTTCCAGCAGACAAGCTTGGACAGCAGCAGCACAGTGTCCCATGACCACAAATCAATTTCATTACACAAATTTGACCATGACAGTTTTTACTGATGTTAACATCAGCTAGACAGGATGTGCTGTCAGCTTGTGTTTAAAGTACTAGGGTAATTTCCTGTTTTTTTTTGTGTGTATTTTGTGAAATATTGGGATTAACTAATTGTATAAACATGTAAAATTGAGGACTGAACTTGGATACCCCTGTGATAAATATTGCTATTCTGCCCCCAACATGTAATGGATTGTTGCTGCACATGCATAGACATGCATCTAAACTAGATAAGTAATTATTTGTGTAGTTGAGGTGTGTACATTTGTACAAATATAGTTTTATAAATGTGAAACTCACCAAATTTGACCATTCCTCTTATTTTCCTTATTTTGTTTTTTAGCCTGGGGGATTCACGGTAGAAGTGGTGAATAACAACAGTTCCATGGTGATGACGGGCATGCGGGTGCAGGTGGGCACCCAGGCCATTGAGAGGGCTCCTTCCTATGTGGAGGTCTTTGGCCGCACCATGCAGATAAACTTGACAAGAGCTCGCTGGTTTGATTTCCCCTTCACCAGGGAGGAGGCCTTGCAGGCTGACAAGAAGCTCTCCATATTCAGTAAAATCTCTTCTTAATTTTTCCACCTTCAACACTAATAATGTTTATGCTTATCCATTTTGTTTAATTTGCAACCAGCTTTGAAAATGTTTTTATTTGCATGTGAGCTGATTTGTGATGTTTCTATTAACTTATCAGATTAAATTAGTTTAATTTGCATCTTCTAATGGGAATGTTGTACTCTGTTCTTTTAAAGTTGGCGCATCAGTCGATCCCGCTGGAGTCACAATGCTTGATTCAATCAAAATCTACGGCAAAACAAAGGAGCAGTTTGGTTGGCCTGAAGATCCACCAGAGGACTTCTCCTCTACGTCAGTCAACAATGTCTGCAGTCCCAGCCTGAACCAAGGAAACGGTACTTCTGATGGAGACATAGCCACCCCAACAACAACAAGTGGCAGTGTGCTAGAGAGGTATGGAGTTTCCATTTTAATTTCATCTAGTTAAATTGCACACACTCCTAATGTGCGGAGACAGCATGAATATTAACTTTCTAACGTTGTTTCTCACTTTAAAACTACCGTTTTGACAATGTAGATTTAAATGCCATTCAGACGGTGTTGCATCCAACCTTTCAATGCTTACGTGACACTAAGTTTGTATTGTTTTATGTAGTTTTATCGTTGTAGGATTTTTTCACATTAGTGTGATAGGTTCAGTTAATTTCCCAGTAAATGCTTATTTGCCAAAAATAGACGTGTAAATTTAACTTTTTTAAAATTACAACAATTAAATTAGATTCAAACAAATCTCATTGCACATATAGTTTTTTTTTATCTTTCTTGTCCTGAGTCTTGCCACTTTGTTTTATCCTCATGAGTTATGTAGCAGGAGATATCTAGTGTAGAAAGGCATTTGGCTTTCTTTAAAATTTGTGCATGGCTCTTGTGATCATCTTTTCTTGCATGCCTCTTTTGTTCAACTGAATCATTCAATTTTCACTTGTTTCTTTCTGTGATCCTCACACTTATTTTTGTTCTTTTTCTTTTGCTCCCAAAATACAATAAAAAGTTGTGAAACTGAGTCCTTATCAACATTGGACCGGTTAGTAACTGCCCTTTCTCTGCTTGTTTGTATGGTTTTGTGCATGTGTGCCACTTTGTGTGTCCATGCTTTAGATTCTGAACATGTCATTCACAACATTTATTCTTGCATTCAATGTTGTGTTGCATCTAGATTAGCACAGACTGTAACAGAATGCTTTTTGTTCTATTTGTTGGGTTATGGCTTGTTTTCTGGGGGAAACTTTGAAGCAGAATTAATCTTCTTTCTCAATTTCAGGTTGGTGGTCAGCTCCCTGGAAGCTTTGGAAAGTTGCTTTGCAGTAGGTTCTTCAGGTGAAAAGGTAAACCCACAGATTTATTACTTTTATTGCCCCTGAAAAGACTAAGAGTATTTTTTCAGTGTTCTAGTTGCCTTTTGCAAACAATATTAACTCGTACTTACTCGTAAACTCTGTAGGAGAAAAACAAGCCAGCTGCACTAGAGTTGGCCACTCTACTTCTGTCCATGCCGACTCCTACAGGTGTGCAGCAGCAGACTAAGGGACTTCTTGCTAGCCTGCACACCAGTCGCACTGCCTACCACAACCACAAGGTAAACAGAAAGCCCATTAGTGATATTACTTAAAACAGAATCTTGGTCTATGGTGCTCAGCTCATATTTGTCTTAAAATGTTCTTGTTATCTGTTTTGTATAAAAAAGTGATAAAACATCACTACTTGCTTATCTTTTTTTATTCCATTACATTTTCTCGGATTTGAAGTCTTTTTCTTTTTGTAGGTGTGAAATGTTTGGTTCCATTCATATGACTTATCAAGAACTAATATAACTTTTATTTCCCTGCTCACATCAGGACCAGTCCTTGCTGAGTAATGCGGTTCAGTGTCTGAATAATTGCACTCGTGAGGGAAGGGAGCTTGACCCCGATGTCTTCCAGAGGCTTGTGATCACTGCCCGTTCCATTGCAATCATGAGACCCAACAACTTGGTTCATTTTACAGAAAATAAATCATTGCACCATGATACTGGTAGGAAGCCATGTTAGCCAAAGCTAAGAAATAATGCTTTTGTTTTTGTCTGTATGGTTCTACAAATTTCTTATCACTAGTGGGTGTCCTAAACAACAGACACTAGTTTGTTTGTTAAAGTTACTTTTATTATGGCAAGAAAGTAACAAAAGCTTTCAAACATCCAAACTTTTTCTCTCTTTAATCAGAAATGACAGAAGATGGACACAAACGTTTGGATGGAGAAAGCAGTAATTTCATTGCACAACTGATGAATAACTTCTGGAAACTTCATGCCTTGAAACCAAAGAATGCATTTCTTGCTCCTGCTTGTCTGCCTGGTAGGTGCAAACATTGAGGTTTTATGTGTACATTTATTTACGTTATTTACATGTTCACTCCCCTCCAAAAGAATTGGAACAATGAGGCCAGTTTCTTTATTTTAGCTGAAGACCACTAACTTTTGGGTTTGACAGAATAATAAATATTTCAGCCTTTATTTGCAGTTCTTTACACATCTGGATCTGATTCACAGCTTAGGAGATACATTTTTTCATAGCAGAACACAAAAATCTATGGTGAATAATATAGTTCCAAAATATTGGAACATCTAACTTATTATATTATATTTGTTGTGCCAGCTGTGTCCTCTTAAATTTATCATCCAAAAATATTTAGTGGTAAATATCTGCCCTTAGTTGGGTTTATGGCCATACAGAAAGTATTTAAGTAATCATCATACTGCTCATAACCAGTTCAATCACCTAGAATTTAAAGACAACTTCAACAACAGCCTGTTAAGGGAGGAGTGAGGATATCTCAAGTTGCTGTTGGCCGAAAAGTTCATATACAGAGGCTAAACCAGAAGATGCAACAGGAATAGGAAGACAAGACTTGAATTTTTGAGTACAGGGACAAGCCACCAACATTCAAAGTCTTATGGGCTGATGAGACAATGATGAACCTTTTCTAAAGTAATGGAAAAGCTGGATTTTTAGGGAGAAAGGATCTGCTCTGGATCATAGCCATGCAAATCCATTGGTGAAACACAGTGGAAAGGATTTCATGGCTTGGGCTTGCATGGCTTCTGGGACTGGTTCATTAATGTTCATTGATGATGCAACACATGGTGGTGGAAAGTAGTGGAAGATTTTCGACGAGCCCTAGTCAATCTCCTAATTTAAACTTCAGATCATGATTTTAACAGCTGAAAAGATACCAAAAAAACTAGCTTCCCAATATGAACAGTAACTGAAAGAGGGACCAGTGACATCAGCAAATGTGTTTTGCTATAAGTAATGCTCCTGAGTTGTGCATCATATGCTGCTGTTAATCCGTGGAAATAAAAAGTCATGTCTCATATTCATCGTTTGATGTCGAACCCAAATGTTTGTAGTTTACATCTCAGATAAAGAAACTGATCTTACTGTTTTAATACTTGAGGAGGAAAGTGTATGTTGTTAACGATACATATACAAGTTTAGCCATGCGTGTATACGTGGTATACTTTGCATGCTTAAAGCAGTATTTTTTTCTGTTTTGTACACAGAAATAAATAGATTATTTTTTACATATCAATGCACTTTTCTTATTTGTCAAAGGTCTAACGCATGTGGAAGCAACAGTTAATGCCTTGGTAGACATCATACACGCATACTGCACATGTGAACTGGATTACATCAACATAGCTTCCAAAATCTACATGCAAATGTTGCTGTGCCCTGTAAGTATATTTCTTCTATCACAGGGGTCTTTGTTTAATGGACATACAAGAATTTATATAAACTCAACAACATTGAAACATTGAAAATGTCAACCTTGACATTTTTTATCAGACAGGTTGAGTTGCTATTCAGATTATTGTACTTAATGTGAGTATACAGTCGTGGAGTAATCTTTCTGTATTTGAATAAATTCAGGATACAGCTGTGAGCTTTGCTTGTAAGCAGGCTCTGATTAGAGTTCTGCGACCAAGAAACAAACGACGTCATGTAACGCTTCCATCTCCCCCACGCTCCAACACACCCATAGGTGCGTTTATGTTTTACACAAAAAGCTTGTGTTTTTTTTTACTAAATGTGCATATAAATATAAAGGCCACATTGAGTGTCTTGTCTTAAATTTGTTTCCAGTCTTTTAAAGGTTTGTGTTTAATTTTTTCAGGAGACAAGGATGACGACGATGATGACGATGCAGATGACAAAATGCAATCATCTGTGATAACTGGAGGTGAAGAGTCCCGGCAGGAAAGCCAAGAGCAGAATGAAGTGGACCATGGCGACTTTGAAATGGTGGTGAGGCGAAAAAAAAAACCCAAAACAAACACAAGTCAGTTACTAATATTGTTGAACTGTTCAAACTAAGAGAATTTACTGTGTTACACAAGTCCATTTGCCCCTTACTTATAGAGTACCATGGTTGATATTTCCATCGATATTGGCTAAATTGTAATCAAATAAGTTTTGCATTTTCACAGTGAAGAAAAGATGAATAATCATGATGTACCTTCAGCTCCTTTATATTAGAATAATCCTTTTCGCCATTATTGCAGTGATTCTTTTCAGGGATATGTTTATGTTTAAAGAACGTAAAGCTTGCAAACAGGATGTATGTTGAAGTAATTGGAATAACAATCTTGTCACATTTTTTCCCAGTCTGAATCAATGGTCCTAGAGACTGCAGAAAATGTCAACAATGGCAATCCGTCCCCTCTAGAAGCTCTGTTGGCTGGAGCTGAAGGTTTCCCGCCTATGCTTGATATCCCTCCTGATGCCGATGATGAAACTATGGTAGAGCTGGCCATTGCGCTCAGTCTTCAGCAAGATCAACAAGGTAGGTGGAAGTATGAAAAAAATAAATGTATATTTGGAGTGGTAAATGAAATGTCCTTATAGTCCAACTGAACTATGATCAAACTGTATTTGGACATAAAACCGTTGTCTCAGGGCACCTTCACACAATGATGATACAGGGATTCTGACTGGGCAAGGAGTTGTGAAAATGATCACCTTTTGTTTGTGTCTGTATATTTTTTCTTTTAATAATGTGCTTTTATATTAGATTTTAATCAAATGGACCAAACTGCCTCCACCATCTCACTCGGGGGAGTCCATTTTGTCATGGGGTTCTCATTCATACCACTTATGGGATACATCCTCTCATACTTTATTGACATTCCACATTGTAGCATAGGATACTTAACACAGTGATATGAGTGTGTGTGTGTGTGACCTCAGAATGGGAGTTACAAAAGTTAGTTGGAAAAGTTAGTTTTGTAACGGGAGTTACAAAGAAATGTCCATTTTTACTTGGGTGTTTAACGTAAAATGGTTTTCACCAGTCTGTCCAGCATATGCAGCAAGTGAAGCAGTAAGTTATCTAACATGTTGCAGTAAATCACTTCCCAGTTTTGCTCGGCTGGATGGTCCGTTTGCTTTGCCGCTGTTAGAGGACAGAGTTCACTTGTAAGTGGACCAAAACTTCTAGTTTTCAAGCGGGCAAGAATTAGCTTCTTCATTCTGCTTCAGTCTGAATGCAAGTTCTCTTTCATGGAAGTGGACTGAGAATAAATAGTGTCAATGTGAATCCACCCGTGTATAAACTAAAACCAGATTAGTCAAGTAAAACTCAAACTAATGTCAAATACAGTATAAAAGACATAAAGAGATGAAGAAATGTGTTTTTGTTGTTAGTATAACTATCCTTCTCCAGCCGTTACATGTGTCTCTTGGATCTTTTCAGGCAGCAGCAGCAGTGCTCTTGGTCTTCAGAGCCTCGGCCTGTCTGGCCAGGCTCCAAGCTCCTCTTCACTTGATGCTGGCACGCTCTCAGATACCACAGCGTCAGGTATTAGGACAATCTGCAATACAGTATAAAATATATATTTTTAATAATATTTGATGGACATAATTACACAACTGAAAGTAAATTAGAACATTTTCAATTTGAGAGAAAAATATGATGTGTGTTTATTTAATTTCCAATCTTAACACATAATTTCATCAAGATTTATAGCTTGTGGTTTTAAGTAATATATTTTTAATAAGTACTTAAAAATTATTTTAGTTTATCACAAGTATGTGTCAGTTTTATATTGCATTGCTACTAATTTCAGAAAGAGAAAAGCAATAATAATAGATTAAAGCATTTTGATATTTCTTCCTTTTTTGCCTCGTCAGTAAACAAGTATAAACTAAGATCATGTATCCTGGCCAGATGACCGTGGTGTATTTACTGTTACAGCTATTGCTATGATTTCAGCGCCGGCATCAGATGATGAGGGCAGCACAGCTGCTACTGATGGCTCAACATTGCGGACCTCCCCAGCTGAGCATGGAGGCAGTGTGGGCTCAGAGAGTGGGGGTTCTGCTATCGACTCTGTAGCAGGGGAGCACAGTGGTGGGTTGTTTCAGTAAAAAAGGCTAGTTTAGTATAGAAAATGCTAAATACGTGTGTTGGAAATGGTAACAATCTGTCAACGATGTAGATATGTATCGTTATAGTCGGCACATACAAGACCTTAAGCTGTCCTGCTTTTGACTGATTTCTCTTCTAATTCCTATTAATACGTTGTTAAGCTTACAATCCTTTTATTCTTTTTCCAATACAACACCTTGCGGTGACATCATGTAATCTATCATGCTATGCATTAAAGTCCAGTGGGGCTCACCTTTTGAAGAAACATAATCATTACTTCTTTATAATACCTTTTAATTGCTTTAATGTGTTTCCAGGTTGCATTGTTATATATTTTTTTTCTTTTTACATGTTTGTGTTCAGTGTCAGGACGCAGCAGCGCATATGGAGACACAACAGTGGAAGGCCATCCTGCTGGTCCCGGAAGTGTGAGTTCCAGTACTGGAGCCATCAGTACCACGACAGCACAGCAGGAAGGTGACGGCTCAGAAGGAGAAGGAGAGACTGAGGGAGACATCCACACAAGCAACAGGTTAGACTCCAACATGGAGGAGAGTTAACATCACATCATCAGAAAAGTTGTGGTTTAATTTTTATAGGTCATTAATAAGAAGTAACCATTACAATTGATATATGTTTTGAATATATAAGTAAAAGCTAGTTTATTTTTTAGTGGATTGTTATTATAAAATGTTTTCAAACAAAATATTGTCAGTTTATTTGTGAGCATTAAACTTGAAGCTGTATTATTTTTATATGTCTCATTAGGTTGCACATGGTTCGTCTTATGCTCCTGGAGCGATTGCTGCAGCATCTTTCTCAGCTTCACAATGTAGGGGGAGTTCAAGCCATCCCATACATGCAAGTTATCCTAATGCTCACATCTGATCTCGATGGTGAAGATGAGAAGGATAAGGGTGCCTTGGATGAACTACTTTCACAACTAATTGCTGAACTTGGCATGCACAAGAAGGTAGGCCCTGTCTCTTTATGATGGTTTGGACTGAAAATGTCAGGATACTCAGTTCATTTCTATCCTCTGCAGGACGTGTCTAAAAAGAATGATCGAAGCTCCATAAATGAAGTTCACCTGGTCATCATGAGGCTGCTAAGTGTCTTCATGTCGCGTACAAAGTCTGGCTCAAAATCTTGTACAGAGGTAAAGTCTACTATCCCCCCCCCCCAAAAGAGTCATAATCATGATCCTAGTTATCAGTATAAACCAGTGCCAGCTCAGTACCAAGCTACACATATCTGGATCATGGTGGAGTTAGCTTAAGAGCACACGTTTTCTTGTAAATGGTAGTAAAAGGAATGACTTCATGCTGCTGTGTACAAATTAAGATATGTGATTGAATTAGAGCAGTATGTTAAACACAGATCTAATCCGACTGGTGTTCTTTGTGTAATTTGACACTTATTTCTTGCCTTTTTTCCTTTTTAGTCATCGTCTCTGATATCCAATGCCACTGCAACTGCTTTGCTCAGCCAGGGTGCCATTGACTATTGTCTCCACGTCCTAAAGTCACTTTTGGAGTTTTGGAAGAATCAACAGGGTGAAGAGGAACCTGTGACCACCAGCCAGCTTCTCCGCACTCACACAGCCTCCTCTCCCCCTGACATGAGCCCCTTCTTCTTGCGCCAATATGTCAAGGTAGCAAAAGGGGGCATAACATATTTTTAAAAGACTTTAATGGAAATTGGATAACTGACGGTGTTTCTGTTGAATTAGGGACATGCTGCAGATGTCTTTGAAGCCTACTCCCAGTTGTTGACTGAAATGGTGCTCCGGTTGCCATATCAGATAAAGAAGATTGCTGAAACAAACCCACGGATCCCACCTCCCGTGTTTGACCATTCCTGGTTTTACTTTTTGTCTGAAGTAAGTTGTCTGGTATATTTGCCAGTTTAATTTTCTCTGTTCATTGCCTGTTTTTCACACAATAAACACAATTCTCTCACTCCTGTTTTTTTCAGTATCTGATGATCCAGCAGACGCCATTTGTCCGGAGACAAGTCAGAAAGTTGCTACTGTTTATCTGTGGCTCAAAGGAAAAATACCGTCAGCTGCGAGATCTACACACTCTTGACTCGCACGTCCGCAGCATCAAGAAGCTCCTGGAGGAACAGGGCATCTTCCTCAGGGCTGGCGTAGTTACTGCCACATCTGGTTCAGCGCTGCAATATGATACACTCATAAATTTGGTGAGTATTGTTTGAACAGAAAAAGGTATAAATAAAACAGGTTTCTCTGGTATTTGGTGCCCACTACCTCATTTCATTAGCTTGCTGATTTTTATTTTGCACTAAAGAGAAAATGACTTCTCTTTGCAGATGGAACATCTAAAAGCATGTGCTGAAATTGCAACACAGAGGACGATTAACTGGCAGAAATTCTGCATGAAGGATGACTGTAAGTTTATTTCAAAGCACTTCCTATAAGTAAAAAGTAACATTTTTGCAAGTATTCTTTGTATTGACTGTATATCCTCACTGCTCTTTGTTGTGCAGCTGTGTTGTACTTCCTGCTTCAAGTCAGCTTTCTGGTTGATGAGGGCGTTTCTCCAGTTCTGCTGCAACTCCTCTCCTGTGCCCTGTGTGGCAGCAAGGTGTTGGCCAGCTCCTCCTCTACTACTTCTTCATTCTCTGGAGGCTCTGGTAGTGCTGGACAAGCAGGTGCTTCTCAGTCCTCTCAGAGTAAATCCTCCAGTAAGAAGAGCAAAAAAGAAGACAAAGAAAAAGATAAAGAGGGTGAGAAGATGTAACACATTTTTTGACACAGACTACTAATTCATTTAAGAATTACATACCAGGCTGTGACTAAAGCCTTATTAGCCTGATGATAACCTCGAAAGGATTATATTTTGGCATAGAAATGAATAGTAGATCCTTATACCATGATTTGTATCTCTGTGAATTGATCCCAGGTGATGGTGTCAGCAGCCAAGAGGACCAACTTTGCATGGCTCTGGTCAGTCAGCTCAACAAGTTTGCAGACAAGGAGACACTCATCCAGTTCTTACGCTGTTTCCTGTTAGAGTCAAACTCATCTGCAGTGCGCTGGCAAGCACACTGCCTGGCACTACATATTTACAGGTACTGTTTCAGTGTGTGATTTGTTCCCAAACATTAAATTAAACAGAGAGATCAGAGCTTGTACTTTTGGCTAATGTGAGTAATTCAACAGGAACTCCAGCAAATCTCAGCAGGAGCTGCTGCTTGAGCTAACTTGGGCCATCTGGCCAGAACTTCCTGCATATGGCCGCAAAGCTGCCCAGTTTGTCGACCTACTCGGATACTTCTCACTCAAAACCCCTCAAACAGAGAAAAAGGTTTGATTTATTTTAAATCATCTTATGGCTGTGCTCTTCTCCTCTTTCTCCCATATTGTCTGAATTAGACACGACAGGTTATTTAACAAATGATAGTTGAGTCTTGAAAGGAAAAAATGATATGAAAAGATTATTTATTATCAAATTACTAAGATGTATACACCGTGTGGACGAAGCATTTTCATCACAGAACAAATAAGTCACAACGATAATGTTGGAACAGTTATGTAAAAATGTTTTTTATCTCCTTCCTACCCCAGCTAAAGGAATATTCCCAGAAAGCTGTGGAAATCCTGAGGGCACAGAATCATATTCTGACAAATCACCCCAACTCCAACATCTACAAGTATAAATCCAAAAACTGTTTATTTTCATAAGAGATAATACATTGTTGGACAGTATTAGATGCAATGAAGCAATTAAATAAACTGGTTTTGTCTTGCAGCACGCTGTCTGGTTTAGTGGAGTTTGATGGTTTTTATCTTGAGAGCGACCCCTGCTTAGTGTGCAACAACCCAGAAGTTCCATTCTCAGTAAGTGTAGCACAATTTCAGTTCACTTAAAAGCAAAAACTCTAAGCTGTGATTTCAGTGTGTTTTTACTTTTGCAGTAGTTACGTTCTCTGTTTTGTTAGTACATTGACGACAAGCTCAAGTTGCATAAAGCGTCGCCTCATCTGTGCTGATTAAACCATAGAATTATGATTGTGTAGCTCAAAGACAATAAATGAAAAAAAAGTTGGTACAAACAAATGTCAGTTACTTTAAGCATATTGTTTGTTTTCTCCTACAGAATATCAAACTGTCGTCCATCAAAGTGGACACCCGCTATACCACCACGCAACAAGTTGTCAAGCTGATTGGCAGCCACACCATCAGCAAGGTCACAGTGAAGATTGGAGACCTCAAACGCACCAAGATGGTCCGTACCATCAATCTCTACTACAACAACAGGACAGTGCAAGCCATCGTGGAGCTAAAGAATAAGTGTGTTTCAGAAAGCCGCTGGTCTTTTTACTTTTTTAATTATTTCTGTTCTAAGCTGTTTGACTTATTTCAGGTTCAAGTTTGAAAAGTAACCCCTTTGGGCTTCTTCACATAAATAGATAAAGATAACTAAAGATAAATAACCTATATTTAACCTTTTTTCAGGCCTGCTCGATGGCACAAAGCCAAAAAAGTTCAGCTGACTCCAGGGCAAACAGAGGTGAAGATTGACCTTCCCTTACCTATCGTCGCATCCAACCTAATGATCGAGTTTTCTGATTTCTATGAGAACTATCAGGCATCCACTGAGACGCTGCAGTGTCCACGCTGCAGTGCTTCTGTGCCTGCTAACCCAGGGGTGTGTGGCAACTGTGGTGAGAATGTGTATCAGTGCCATAAATGCAGGTAAGCATTGGGGTTCCTCCACTGGTTTGCTGTTAAAGGATATTGGAAAATTACCAGATTATGTATAAATTTTTTTTACTTGTATTTCAGGTCCATAAACTATGATGAAAAAGATCCCTTCCTTTGCAATGCCTGCGGTTTCTGCAAATATGCTCGATTTGACTTCATGCTGTATGCCAGGCCATGTTGTGCAGTAGATCCCATTGAGAATGAAGAAGACCGGAAAAAGGTAAGATGCTTTTGTAGGACTAACCACTTATTAGAATTATTCAATATAAGTTAAACTGTGTTGTCATGTTTCCCTGAAAATATATACATCCATTTCAAAGTCTGTCTGTGCCTCAATCTGTACTCACCTACTAATACTCTTGAATTTATTAATTCTTTTAGGCTGTAACCAACATCAACACCCTGCTGGACAAAGCAGACCGGGTTTACCACCAGCTAATGGGCCACAGACCCCAACTGGAGAGCCTGTTGTCTAAAGTTAACGAGGCAGCACCAGAGAAACCCCAGGTTAGTCGCAGAAGGAGCTGAAACTTTCCAGTTTCAAAATCTAAAACTGAATGTTTTACAATAATAAATTCACAAATTAGATCAAGTGTATTAGCTTTTAATTAAAAAGTGTATATGGACTGTGCACCTTTTCTACTTGTATGTAGACATTATCCTGAGGGATGTGCACGAGTCGTCCAATGCCATGGTTTTTACTTTGAACAGTTTTATCTCATTATCTTCTGTGTTGCTTCTAGGATGACACAGGAGCAGGTGCAGGACTTGGTGCATCATCTGCTAATGTGAACAGATACATTCAGCAGCTGGCTCAAGAGTACAGTGGAGAGTGCAAGACATCATTTGATGAGCTTTCAAAAATCATACAGGTCAGAGAAGAAAAAAATATTCTTAGTGAGGGGGGAGTAAACAAAACGCATGTAATTGTGTCCTTATTTTATTTTTCATTTATTTATTTTTTTTAGAAAGTGCTTGCATCCCGTAAAGAGCTCTTGGAGTATGATCTACAGCAGAGAGAAGCTGCCACTAAGTCATCCAGGAGCAGCAGTACTCACCAGCCCACATTCACCGCCAGCCAGTACCGGGCTCTGTCTGTACTGGGCTGTGGCCACACCTCCTCAACTAAGTGTTACGGCTGTGCATCAGCCGTCACGGGTCACTGCATTACACTGCTCCGTGCTTTGGCCACTAACCCGGCCCTCCGACAGATCCTGGTCCTTCAGGGTCTCATTCGTGAGCTGTTTGAGTATAATTTGCGACGGGGTACAGCAGCCATGAGGGAGGAAGTGCGCCAACTGGTCTGTCTCCTCACCAGGTATGTTCCACCGTCCATTCCTTCTGGTAGTAGAATTTGATCATGATTTACAGTTTTTCAGCCCACAGTTGGCTAAATTGTGGTAGTCAAACAGCCATGAGAACATTTGCATATGAAGCGAAAATAATTTTCAGGTATTTTTCCTGCATGTTCAATCATTTTTCACAGTTTAAAATTATTTTCCTCTTTATTGTCTTTTACGTTTTCCTCAGAGATCATCCAGAAGCCACTCAGCAGATGAATGACCTCATTATTGCCAAGGTGTCTGCTGCCCTCAAAGGTCACTGGGCTAATCCTGACTTGGTAAGTTATCTTGGGTGATACTGCAAGACTGACACATTTTTAAACAGTGATGCTTAACTTTAATCTCAACTTGTTTGTTTCAGGTTAGTAATTTGCAGTATGAAATGCTGCTGCTGACGGACTCAATTTCCAAAGAGGGAGGATGTTGGGAGCTTCGGTTGCGTTGTGGTAAGCCTCAAATTTTAAAAACATTTGAGTTTAGTGAAGGTATGAATTAAAAGAAGAGCAGATAATGGTTGTGAAATTGAGCAAGAGCGCCACCTTTCTGTGGTACTGCTACTGAAACTTCACAAAAATTGACACATGTTCTATTGCCCCAGATTTAATGTCCTCACACTTAACTAGTGAAGGATTAAATCACATCCTGTCCCTGCTTTGTTTACATTGGTGCTGTACTGATCAGGATGAATTGTTATGCAGCTCTTAATATTTTGTAAACTATAGTTTAAATGTGTAATTAAAAGGAGGAATTTAGGTGTTTTGGTCATGAAGTTGTTGACTGATTTGGGCATCTTTGAGCTGTTTTAAAACCATGTTTTCTCTTCAGCTCTCAGTTTGTTCCTCATGTCGGTGAATATAAAGACACCTGTAGTGGTGGAGAACATCACGCTCATGTGCCTGAGAATCCTGCAGAAGCTGATAAAACCTCCTGCACCAACTAGCAAGAAGAACAAGGTAAATAACTGAGTGTAATTCATTTGTCTGCATTTTTTGCATCAACATCTACTACATCTGAAATGCACAAACATTTGAGGATCAGCTAGACATTTTGGACCACATTTACAAATAGCAGCACGATTTAAAAGCTGGGAACTTTCTCACTTAAATCATATTTTAGTCCCTACCTTAATTTCTGTTGTCTGGACTCTTCATTAAACATCCCATATCAGGCTATATTCATTAGTTGGTTTTTTTTGTTTTTTTGTTTTTTTTAATAATAACAACGTGATTGTTAAAAATGTTTAATGTGGGACCTCTGTGAAATGCTACCAATAATACAAAAAAACTGCAGCTATTGCATGTACTGCTTCACTGAGACACACAAACAGAGCAAATTAGCCTGTATAATGCATGTCGACGTTGCCTTACACAGCTTTATATGTGTGTTTGCTTATGTTTAAAGGATGCTGCTATTGAGTCCCTGACCACAGTTCGGCCCTACAGTAATGAAATTCATGCCCAGGCTCAACTCTGGCTTAAGAAGGACCCCAAAGCATCCTATGATGCCTGGAAAAAGTGCCTCCCAGCAAGATGTAAGAACTGTCTGAGAAAATATTTAGTATTTACAAGATGGTTCTATTTTTATTTTAAATTTTATTTATTACAAAAAACACTAAATTACAGTTTCATCATTACAACAACAGGTCAAGAAGCTGTGTCCAAGCCTCAGGGAAAAGCTGAGTTGCGAAAGCAGTATTTGCTAGAAAAATATGTATGGAAGTGGAAGCAGTTTATGAGGTCCAGGAAGGGTGAAGGCCTTTTCCCTCGCCTGCTTAAACTGAGCCATAACAACTGGTTGCGGCAGGTAATGAAACATTTTAGTCGCAATGTTGGGGTGTCAGTGAACTCAAAACTGAGAAACTAATTTCCGTGTTGCAGGTTCTGTTCACACCTGCCACACAGGCTGCAAGACAAGCAGCTTGCACTATTGTGGAGGCCCTTACCACAATCCCTAGCCGCAAGCAACAGGTCTTGGACCTGCTCACCAGGTATGAGTCTTAAACATAGAAACTGTAGTAAATACTGTGGGCTGTATTACGGATTTATTATACATGAGACTTTTGTTACTTTTGACATTACAGGTAAATCTTATATACATTGTTAGTATTGAACAAACTATGTATCTATGAGTTCAGATTTAGGTATATTTCTTGTTGATTCGAAACAAAATTTTCTTCCTAAATGTGGAACTCTGTCTTATTAGTGATAAAAATCCTCTGTCAGTGCAGCTACAAGAAAATGCTGCTGTTTGGTTTTAGCTGATTTACAGACAAATCTGCTTTTGGTAAAAGGAAACCTGTCACTGTGTGTGTTTGTGTGTGTCAGCTACCTTGATGAGCTGAGTGTAGCTGGAGAGTGTGCTGTGGAGTACCTGGGTCTGTATCAGAAGCTGATCAAACCAACTCACTGGAAGGTTTACCTGGCTGCCCGTGGCGTCCTGCCCTACATTGGTAACCTGATCACCAAGGTAATGCTTTAAAAAAAACTAAACAATAAATAGAGGTTTAGACTTCTGTTTTGTTTTTGTTTTTTTTTTTTTTTTACAGAATTTCTGGGCCCTTTTTAACCAAAGTATTAGGTTTAATTTAGTTCAAAATGAAGAAAAATAAAAGCTTTAATTTTAACAGTTTGTTAAATGTATGCTGCAGAATTGATTGAATTGTGTGCATCTAACTTATCTTTGATCTCCTTTTTTCTTTTCAGGAAATCGCCAATCTTTTGGCTCTGGAGGAGGCTACTCTGAGCACAGACTTGCAGCAGGGTTACGCCCTCAAGAGCTTGACTGGTACTTTTGCTTCCATCTTGTTGTTCATGTGATTCTAAAGTCCTACAAGCTTGCGAAGAGCAGGTTTAAAATAAAACTAGGTCACCACAACAAATACAACAATATTAATCAAATTTGCACCAAATTCATGTGTTGATTTTTGTCATGCCTTTTATGAATGATGAAATGTTATGTTTGGGTTGTAGGATTGCTGTCCTCTTTTGTGGAAGTGGAGTCCATTAAGCGGCATTTCAAAAGTAGGTTGGTCGGCACAGTGCTTAACGGTTACCTGTGTCTGAGGAAGTTGGTGGTGCAGCGCACCAAGCTCATCGATGAAACTCAAGACATGCTTCTTGAGATGCTTGAAGACATGACAACAGGTCAGCTGTGACTCTTTCAACAATCGTGAACTTTAGTTTTAACTTTGAATCTTGATTCTCTTGATTTTATCCAGAGACTCAAGTAGAACGTAATAGATAAATCTTGTGCTTTTATCTGGATCTTATTGTGTTTATAGGTACTGAGTCTGAAACGAAAGCCTTCATGGCTGTGTGCATTGAGACCGCAAAGAGGTACAACCTGGATGACTACCGGACACCTGTGTTCATTTTTGAGAGACTGTGCAGCATAATCTACCCTGTAAGTTGATTTATAACCCAAAAAATAAAAGCTGCACTATTACTGCAATATTATTTTTTATTGATATAAAGCCTAAACTGATGCATTTTAGTCAACTATTGTCTTCATAGTAATACTTGAGAATTAAATTTTAGCAGGGAAGTTGTTGTAATACATGTTTGCTTCTTCTATCTAGGAGGAAAATGAGGTGACTGAGTTCTTTGTGACTCTGGAAAAGGATCCTCAACAGGAAGACTTTTTGCAGGGCCGCATGCCTGGAAACCCCTACAGCAGCAATGAGCCTGGAATTGGTCCTTTAATGAGGGACATCAAGAACAAGATCTGTCAAGACTGTGACCTGGTGGCACTTCTGGAGGATGACAGTGGCATGGAGGTAAAATTGTTGTCCTTAAGTTGCTTTGTTTGAGTTCCTTTTATCAAATTTCTGTAGCTTATGAGACTGTGTTCGATATATTTCAAGAAGTTAATTAGAAATGCTTCTGATTGCTTCAGCTTCTGGTAAACAACAAAATCATCAGTTTGGATCTGTCAGTGGCAGAAGTGTACAAGAAGGTGTGGTGCCCTACAAATGAGGTGAGCCCCTTGTAGCGGATCTGTGCTGCTTAGCATGAAAATATTTAATTATTACAGCAACGTAGTTTTACTCACTTAATAAGTTTGCTTTTTCTCATGAAGGGTGAGCCCATGAGGATCATCTATCGAATGAGAGGTCTACTTGGCGATGCCACTGAGGAGTTCATAGAATCACTGGACTCAACCACAGGTTTGATTTCCTGTTCATTCATCTTTATTTGAAGTCAAATAAAGTCTATTATGGCCTAATAGATCTTGTTCCATTGATTTTTTTTTTTTAAAATGTTTTATTTTTTTGGCACAATAAGTAAAAATAAATAAATATTGTTTTTCATTTTAGATGAGGAGGAAGATGAAGAAGAAGTGTACAAAATGGCAGGAGTCATGGCACAGTGTGGAGGACTGGAGTGTATGCTTAACCGGCTGTCAGGAATCAAAGATTTTAAGCAAGGACGACATCTGCTTACTGTAAGCTGCTATTATCCGTCTCAACTAGCAGATCACACTGATCTGATATTATCACCAGAAAGAAAACTTTATTAAAAAATATATCTTGTTTTTCAGATGCAACACGGTTATCGATAAATGCTGGTGTTATGCATGATAGATTGAGGACTGTTTCTGTCTCACTTAGGTTTTGTTGAAGTTATTCAGCTATTGTGTGAAAGTGAAGATCAATCGGCAGCAGCTTGTCAAACCGGAGATGAACACACTCAACGTCATGCTGGGAACTCTAAATCTGGTGAGTTTTACAGTGAAGATAATTAGATGATGACAATTTCAATCTAAGCTTTTCAAAAACTGTTATCAACAAGTCCTAAAAGAATCAGAGTTTTATTGATTGTTTTGTCTCGTCAGGCTTTAGTGGCTGAACAGGAGAGTAAAGACAGCGGTGGAGCCTCAATAGCAGAACAAGTTCTGAGCATAATGGAGATTATTCTGGATGAAGCCAATGCTGAGATTTCAGAGGACAAGGCAAGAACAAAAATCAGATTCCTGCATATGAATAAAAAGTAAAAATGATATCCAAGCTTTAGATCGAGTAGATGAACTGAAATTTTTTCTTCCTTTTTGCAGGGTAACCTTCTCCTCACAGGAGACAAAGATCAGCTCATCATGTTGTTGGATCAGATCAATACTCCCTTTGTGCGCTCCAACCCCAGTGTGCTGCAGGGCTTGCTGCGCATCATTCCATACCTGTCTTTTGGTGAACTGGAGAAGATGAAGATTTTGGTGGAACGCTTCAAACCATGTTGCAGCTTTGATAAGTGAGGCTCGCTGCAAAATAACACAAATAACCGATTATATGAAATACTTTTGAACTGTTTTAAGAGATTAAAAACCTAATTAAGCTTATTGGTCACATTTGTACACTGTGAGGTATTGATTTTAACTTGACGTTTGCTTTTGTTCTCAAAGGTATGATGAAGAACACAGTGCAGATGACAAAGTCTTTTTGGATTGCTTCTGTAAAATTGCTGCTGGAATAAAGAATAACAGCAATGGCCATCAGCTAAAAGATCTCATTCTCCAGAAAGGAATTACACAGAGTGCATTGGACTACATGAAGAAACATATCCCAAATGCCAAAAAGTAAGTTCCCACACACTTCCAGAACAACAGAAATCCCCAGTGTGTTAGACGACAGATGCTACATTTATTTAACAATTTTTGTCTATTCCAACAGTCTGGATGCTGATGTCTGGAAAAAATTCCTCTCTCGTCCTGCTTTACCCTTCATTCTCCGACTGCTCCGTGGTTTGGCTACTCAGCATCCTCCTACGCAGGTAAACTAATATTTTTAATCTCCCCTGGAGTTGTTTAATAGGCGGTATGACTCCTCAGATACTCCTCATCTGTGTAAGGACTGTTAAAAAATGAGATAAATACACTTGATGGAGCAACACAACATGATTGGATGTCTTTCTCTTTCCTGTCCAGGTGCTGATAGGCACAGATTCAATCACCAACTTGCACAAACTGGAGCAGGTATCCAGTGATGAAGGCATCGGAACTTTGGCAGAAAACCTCCTGGAGGCGCTGAGGGAGCACAGTGACGTCAACTTGAAGATTGAAGCTGCCCGCAGGGAGACCAGATCAGAGAAGAAACGTATGGCAATGGCCATGAGACAGAAAGCTCTGGGAACTCTGGGCATGACGGTACTCACTCTATCTCTATCTCTCTCTCTTTTTTTTTATCCATTTAAAAGATATTTTACGTGATTTTTGTTTTTCTGTTTTCTATTTGTTTTTATTTGCCCCCATTCTTCAGACTATTTATATTTACATAGTCAGTCTAGTGTTACACAGTACGTTATTGTATGATGATGAATTATGTATTTGCTTTTCAGACCAATGAGAAAGGCCAGGTCGTTACAAAGACCTCACTTTTAAAGCAAATGGAGGAACTCATTGAAGAACCGGGTTTGACTTGTTGTATCTGCAGAGAGGGTTACAAGTTCCAGGTACATCAACTATATTTGCACTGATTTAATAGTTTTTTAAACAAATGAAAGATAAAGTTGTACACCGTTGACTCGTAGAGTGTTTGCTGAGTTCTTTAATATAATTAATATTTGCAGCAGGGCAGAGTGCGTTTTCCTGCTGGCTGTTTTAATTAAGAGTTTTTTTTATTACAAACTATTGTCTTATTTAATTTAAATAAGATAATACTTTGTCATAATAGCTCTTAATTGCAGTATAAAAATATTCTGTTATTGTCAAAATCTACAACTTGTAACCACAAGTATCACCTTCCGATGGTTAATGTAAGGACGAGTATTTGTATGTGAGGAATCAATCTGAAATACTGTCAACAAATAACTTCACATCCACAATGTTGAAACGTTTTGAATTGAGATTTCACTCCTTTTTCTCTTTTTTTTCCAGCCAACCAAAGTCCTGGGTATTTACACTTTTACAAAGCGTGTGGCTTTGGAAGATTTTGAAAACAAGCCTCGTAAGCTGCAGGGCTACAGCACGGTGTCGCACTTTAACATAGTCCACTATGACTGTCATCTGGCTGCTGTCAGGTAGCTATAAGCACCATCCTCTCACTGATTACACCGCTCGCTTTTATTTTATGTGCTTCCTTTGTTCTAATATGACTGGTGTCTGACTTTTATCAGGCTGGCTCGTGGCAGAGAGGAGTGGGATAGTGCTGCTCTCCAGAATGCAAACACCAAGTGCAATGGACTTCTTCCTGTGTGGGGGCCACATGTGCCAGAGTCAGCCTTTGCTACATGCTTAGCAAGGTAACAAGCTGCATCAGCTCATTTACACACAACAAACATTTTCTCTGATGCACAGATGAATTCTGACTGGATGTCTACACACAGGCACAACACATATCTTCAGGAGTGCACAGGCCAGCGGGAGCCCACGTACCAACTCAACATCCATGACACCAAACTGCTTTTCCTCCGTTTTGCAACCGAGCAGTCTTTCAGTGTAGACACAGGAGGTGGAGGCAGAGAGAGCAACATCCACCTGATTCCTTACATCATTCACACTGTGCTCTATGTCCTCAACACGTATGTTTGTGTTTTTTTGTGCATAAATATTAATTCTGTTACGTTTTTATTTCCAACTTACCCAATTTCATTTAACACATCCTCTTAATGTAGTACAAGGGCTACGTCCCGAGAGGAAAAGAACCTGCAGAGTTTCCAGGAGCAGCCATGTGAGAAATGGGTGGAGAACTCGTATGAAGTTGAAGGACCACACTATTTCACCATTCTGGCCATGCATATCCTGCCACCCGAACGGTGGAAAAGTTGTCGTTTATACTTCCTCCGAAGACTCCTGGCCACAGCGCACGCTCGCAAGATCTCCACAGTCTCCACAAACAAGTAGGAAACTGTACCCGCTGCCGAATTTGTTAGCAGTTAAAGGGTTAATGCACTTTTACAATAAGTATTCACTGTCAAATTGTCTTGTTTTGGGGCATTTTATAAGCAGTTTTTGCTAATAGTAGTTTAAATATTAAAACATGTTCTGTATAGTGTGCATAAGGCTGTATTTATTACACACTTTAACTTCAAGCCTCTTATTATTAATCTTGTTCTGTTATCAGACTTGCAGATAAAACACCAAAGGAATATGCAGTCTATCGCTCACCTCTTCTCTTCTGGGGCCTGGTGGATCTCGTCTACGACATGTTTAGGGTAAATATTTCCACAGAATGCTAAGTAAACCTACATGTTGTCTGAAATAAATACCTACATGTTACTGGCAAACATAATTGAGAATATTGCATTTTAATAGAGCAATGATACGACTGAAAGTCACTTGACCGTGATGTCCTTTGTTTTATTTGTATAGAAAGTACCCACCAGCAACACAGAGGGAGGCTGGTCCTTCTCACTGGCAGAATATGTCCGTCACAACGACATGCCCATCTATGAGGCCTCCGAGCGAGCGCTCAGGGCTTTCCAAGATGAACTCATGCCTGCTGAGTCCTTGTCAGAGTTCTTCGATGTTGTAGGTCAGTATACATGTACTTGAACTGCCCAAAAGATGGTAGAAACTAAACAAGAAATATCTTTTGAAAAAAATAAATATCCATTTAGTAGAGCTGTGTTTCTGCTGCAGCTCTACATTTTCATTTGAGATTCCTGTTTTTTAATCTTCCACTTAAATTTCACCTTTTTGTTGTTGTTGTTCCAGGTCTCCTTTCTGAAATCCCAGACCCAAACCTCTTCCTGCAGGACTTGTTGAACTCTTTGCCCTGATCCAACCTCAAACATCTTGACACACATCCCTGCAAACAATGTTGGGAACCTACCAGCTGAAAAAAAGATGAAGAAAATCCTCGGTTTACACACAGACACACACACCGTGATACAAATGCTATACACCATGCTTCCTAATCGAATCCCATCCCCCTCCATGTAACATCTCAAAGTTATCTAAGCAGAAACTGTGTGTAGTTTTTAAAATAAGAAAAAGAAACTTCCACTTTGGGCAACTTTTCCGACACAGTGCTGTTAAAGAAGGATTTAAACTACTTTCATTTAGAGTTTCAAGACGATATGGCCCAAGTTAACAGAAAAACAAATTGACCATTGGAAACATCCAAAGTAAAATTTACATCGTACTTCCTGTCTTTACAGTGTGAGAATGAAGCTGCTCATGTAAAATGCTGATCTGGATGATGGAAAAGACTTGTGAATTCTGTTTTGAAGGTCATATTTTGGCTTTAAATCCCTCATTTCAGGCTGCAATGTTGAGGTAACTAAATGGGATTTGACCCAGCACATATTAGGTGTGGCATTGGATTTTATCTAATTTTTGTTTATCAGTTTGTTTTTGGTCAGTTTATTTTTTTAATGGCAGGTTTCATTGTCACATTTGCAAACTCCTGTCTTTTTTTTCTCGGGAATGTTGCTATTTGTTGGTTCTAACTGGAATCTGAGTAGGAGGGTGGGGGGTGGGGGTGGTATGTTTAATTTTCTCTTATCGACGTCCAAATCGGAAAGGTGAAAGAACGACGGACGACTTTTATTTTCTTCCATTAAGCTATGACTTTGAAGTAAAGTTTGATCTTGTGAAAGAATCCATCTGTTGCATCGAAATATCAGCACTGTCTAAGTTAATAAAACGGACTTGCATTATATCCGTAAACATGTTTTTCTTTGACTAATGGTTCTGTTTGTGTCCATCCCAGCAGTCCTTTCATCACTCGGGCCTCTCGCCACTCCATATTTACAGATTTTCCTCAGAACAGCTGAGGATACATTTGTGTCGATCCCAGAGCAGATTTATGGAGATCAGAGCATCACAGTTTCACTAATTGATTCGGCTCACAGTTGACCACAACTGTCTCATTGTACTTACAGTTGAATGCATGGTGTGAAGTTCCTCCAGTTGTTAATTTGCCTTTTCCCGCTGCTACAATGTTTAACTGTTGCTGAATGTCTGCTTTTTGAATTTAGTCTATGATTAATAAAACCGTGATAATTTCAAATCTGGTTGAAGTTAACCTTCTGTTCCCACTGTGTTTACATTTTTTAAGATGTTTTGTGGTTCTCATCTTAAGGCTGCTGAAACATGACATGAAGAAATACAGAATACAAATATTTTTACAAATTTTAAGCTTTTTATGAAGTTATAAATATTCAATTCAATTTTATTTATATAGCCCAGTATTACAACAAGTTGTCTCAGAGGGCTTCACATGCAGGTAATAACAGACATATAACAGAAAAATTAATTGTAGTGATGTATAACTGCCACTAGGGGGCAATATGCACTTTACATTTTAATAAGTTGGGGGACTCTAGAGCTTCCTCTTTAATGAAATGATAAAATTAAAGACATAACTGTTTATATTTAGGAAATTACTGACAATCCATTATATATGGGAAAGAAAGGTATTTGTAACAGTGATACAGTTAACGTTTACTTCAGATTGCATAGAAAAAATCACCTTGCACCTTTTTACTCACGGCTTTCAGAAAAATAAATGTATACATGATTATAAAGTAATGACAAAATGTTTTCAGACATTTACTGAAAGCAGAATATGCACTGGTTTAAACGTTAACCTTTATTTATTTAACTTTAAAAAAGCTCATTCATAAATAAAGTGTAGATGATCAACTTTAATATAGTTCAAGTTTAATAACAAAATAGTTTTCTATGACGTCCAGAACCCTGAATGGTGGTAAATATTTACACATATGCTCCCACATGAAACTTGTGGTTTTGTGTGTGTACTGTTATCACTGGCAGTACAGTTGTCACATCCCAACAGGTGAGACCACCTCTCAAGATTTGCTGTGTGCTACTCCTGATTTGGTGTACCACACCACAAAGAACACCATCTTCTCACACACATCCAGATTCGAGTTGGCCTTCAAGTGTTAAGCGGAGCATCAGTGCTGTGTGTGCACTTCTCCAAAATGCTCATCTCACACATGCTACAGTAAAGGGATAAAAAGAAGACACTAGATTTAAATCCATCCATGAAGTCCATTTACATGCTGTGAAAAACATGATTTTAATGAAAGCAGATGGCCTCAGCCCCACTAAATACATTTTTAAATAAAAGGACCAATATTGGAAAACATCTGCTTTGAAGCCACAGAATTTTTATCATTACTTATAAATATTTAAACTTTGCTTCACACACAAGAACAATGTAAAAAAGGAAAACAAAATGGCATCGGAAGAACCACAAGCAGGTTTTTAACTCACATTGTGTGATCCTTATGATGAACACGCAGTCAGGCGGCATCCTCTGAGTCTAGGCCTGTGTCAGGGTAAAGGTTTTCTCTGGTTTATATACTTCTGCCAACGTTCCCCTTGATTTGATGTGACGAAGGTTCTCACAGCATCTGGCCAATCAGAAAGAAGTATTATGACAATAGCATTTAAAGGAATTCATAGGGTAAAATGGTCCCAATCCAAACAAACGGGTGGGAGGCACCCTCTGACAACGTCATGTCAATTAGTTAATACTCAATACAAGCGATGTCCTTGTTATATCAATAGGGAGTGATGTGGTGGGAAAATGGAGATACTACAAGCATCTCCATTTGGTAACAGAAAGAGATGTTAAACTAGTCAAAAGAAGCCTGTGCTTTCAGCTGATACATTTGCAAGAAGTAATGACTAAAACTTCATTAAAATAGGAAATCATCTCAACTTAAAGCAGCTCTTTTGTGTAGTTTTGGTATTTTGTGTTGTTTTTTCCCCCACATTCCTTTACTCTCTTATATTAACTCAGTGTTCAGTTTTATATCAAGTAATTCTTCACAAAAACACAATTTTAATTTTTCAGATTCTGAAACGATATAACTTACTGTGAAGTTTATGAGCCTCCACACACCTACAAAACCCGCCTTTTATTATTATTGTACTTTTTGATTGTGTGCTTTTGTCGGCCAATCTATCCAGATGGTGTGCCTGGAAGCCCTGTTGACAGCCCAGTCTTCCTGGGTGCGTGTGTTGTGAGGGGGGGGGTTGGTCATTCGGTCTTTGTTCGATAGAGCACACTTCCTTTGTGCAGCCTGCCTTGGAGTCATTAACACTGAAGTGTGGGAAGCCTGGGACCACAGCGGCTCCCACGTTCCACACAGGCAGGATGGGGGCGTGTGACTGAGATGCAGCCAGCGGCAGGCAGAGCAGCCAGCTGCGTCTGTGTGTGTAAAATGAATGAGTGTACCTGTCCGTATCAGATTGCCTGATGTATTGACATGTGCTGAAAATGTGAAGACTTACTACTGAAGCGTGAGTTGTCACTCATACAAAAAAAAAGAAAAATATAAACTTTTATCTCCAAAGTCAAGTGAATGAACTGTAGTGACTGTTTAAGAGGCTTATTTCATGTTTGAAAAATCATTTAATGAGTTTGGAGAGAAAATGTAACTTTAAAAGAATAAAGAGATTATCATTAAGCAGGTTGATGAGGTTCATAGCCACGATGGATTCATGGAGATGAAAAAACACAAAGGTAACACAAACTGTGGCAAGAAGAAGGATCAGCGGCATCTGATTTTCTGCCTATCAAATATGCATTGTGAAGGATTTAGTGGCGAAAGAACAGGTGAAGATTTTAGAATCAGTTTAACACCAGGTCTTTTTGGCAAAACAGATGAACATGTCGCTGCTGCCCGCTTTAGAGGACGCGGCAGGAGATCCAACTGAGCTAAATGCATCAAGAAAAACACTCAGATCTGGCATCTTTCACCAACTTTTTTTAACGAAAGTCATCAGATTTCCACAACGCAGTTTGTGGACTTCAAGTTGTGTCAACTTGTTCCAATATATTCTTGTTCGAAATGGACGAATTTATCTTCTTAGACTCAGAGCTTAGTATAACATTACTAAGTTCAGACAAACATTCTCTATTAAAACTCTGGACGAGAACATCTGCATCAGAGATCCTCCGTCCTGAATTGCAGTCCTCCAGGTTTAGAGGTTTTCCTGCTGCAACACACCTTTCTGATCTGACCTATAGAAAGTGTTCATTTTGCCCCTGAACGTCATAAGTTGTTTTTGTGTGTGTGTGTGTGGGGGGGGTTATTTGTTTTACCCCACACTGTTCCATAGATTTACTTTACAGTCCAACTGTGATAATAATAATAAGAATAATAATAATTTTACCAACACAGAGTTTCTCTTGTTACTTAATTATCGTCTGATGAAACTAGAGTGTGACCATGTGCTTATCAACATCTATAATAATTCACTATGAAATTTGGATAACAGCTAAATAGTTTGAAGGGTGGGGGTGGGGGGTGGGGTAAAATGTCATTCTTATACTTAAATAAAGTAATTTTCGAAATTCAAATAACCTGCTTTATTTCATTTGTGTGAATATAATTGGATCTTTTTAATTTAGTTTAACAGTAAGAAGCAAAGTAAGTTGAAACATTTCTATAATGTTTCTTAATCCACAAGCCAACATTAAAGTTGTTTTTCAGATGTTTTCTTTTCCATTAAACAAATTAGAGTTTTAATTCTAAAACTACCAAAGAAAGCCTTTTCTTTAATGTCTGAAACATCTAAACTGTTGCAAGAGTGTGCTGCTTTGCTTCAAACAGGTGGAAGTGGCTGCATGTTGGTCTTTTCTAGCGGTTGGCCCTCTAACACCCACGTGTGCCTGGTGGCGGAGGCACTTTGTCTTCAATTACGTGGCGGTGGAGATGACATGAGACAGCGGCATGCTTTCCTCCGGGGTCACCACTTTCCCATATCAGCACAAGTGCCAGGTGGGGGGGGGGGGGGGGGGGGGGGGGGGGGGGGGGGGGGGGGGGGGGGGG
>JBAMHX010000015.1:17901832-17915120 GCA_037177515.1 Pseudomugil tenellus
TATTTTTTTTTTTTTTTTTTTTTCAAGTCCTGTACATTTTAATTCAGGCTTCTTGAGAAAAAGCAGTTTTTTTAACTACCTGCTTACAACTAATTTGTGTGTTTAATGTTTGTGCTTTTAATGGCAGCAGAAAGACCACCAGATGTCCCCTCTCAACATTGCAGATCTGTTTACGGACCGCCTCCTCTAGTTTTGCGATGTTTCATTATAGTCCACAATCAGTCGACCAGTCAGTCAATTCAAACTGATGTCCATCTTTAAAACATTTAGAAACAGCAGAAAATAAAAAATAAACGATGAAAAAGCCACATCAAAGCCGCTCTACTGTCCCCATCTCAATTTAAATCAGATTTATTCTAGTACTGGGTGAGCATTGGAGCAGCAGGACGTAGTAAAAGGATCCGTGTCTCTGTATTGGCTTGAGGGGGAAACTGCCTCACTCAGGGAAAAAAAATCTTTTGATGAGAAATGTTTCAGTGTTGTCTGTCTGACGTGTGTTTGTGCACTTTTTCTGTCTGTCCCTGTCAATGCACAACCCGTTTCCAGACAGAGGAGTTGGTGAAAGCCCTGCAGGACTTAGAGAATGCTGCATCAGGTGACGCAGCTGTTCGTCAGAAGATCGCCTCACTGCCGCAGGAAGTCCAGGATGTATCTCTGCTGGAAAAGATAACTGGTAAGAGCACCTTGGTCAGCTTGATTTATTTTTCTAGGCTTATGTTAAAATTCTTCTAGCATGACTTGAGGAATTTTTATTTTTATATTGTGATACAGAATCATTTGACAGAATTGTATAAATGCGAAGCTTATAAAACTAATAAAAAAATCACTTAAGCAGTTTTCACTGCATATTTAAAGCAACTGTCAAAACAAAAAACTGATTTAATTTATTTTAAAACATAAAAATTAAAAGGCATTAAAAGAATAAAAGTTTACATATTTTTGAAAAAATACACAGACGTTACATTAATTAAATGTTTGTGTTCAATTAAATGGTTTGCAATGAGTTCATAGAAATATGGACATAAATGAACGAAATAATATGTATATTTTTCATTAAGTGTCCCGTTGATTATGAGCTGTTTGAAAAAAAAGAACTAAATGCTTTAAAGTAGGGAAGGCCATCTCCAGTACTCAAGAGCTGGAATCCTGCAAGTGTTGGGAGTTTCCCTGCTGCAACACACCTGACACTAATTAACCGGTAATTAGCAGGCTTGTGTAGAGTTTGATGACCGGCTATAGTCAGCCTGTTAATTAAGTGTGATGTGAGTCAGGTGGGTTTCAGCAGGGAAACTCCCTGAGCTTGCGTTACTGCAGTCCTCGAGGACTGGAGTTGGCCGCCGCTGGTCTAAAGCAATAAATGTTGAAACATGTAAATTAACTAAATATAACGCAACAAATCACACTTACTTCAATTTAGATAAAGAGGCAGCAGACAAACTGTCAAAAACAGTAGATGAGGCCTGTTTGCTGCTGGCGGAGTACAACGGGCGGTTGGCGGCAGAGCTGGAGGACCGCAGGCAGCTGGCTCGTATGCTGACTGAATACATCAGCAGCCAGAGGGAGGCGCTCATGGAGAGAGAGAAGAAACTGGAGGTAAGACAGCAACTCTGCTTGCTTTAGAGATGTGCAGTAGCGGACATTAAAACTGACCCCTGCAAGCATGTTGTTATGAAGGGGACCAGTGGTCCGATGATCGGGCTACAGTAAACATGATAAACGGAACCTTTTATGAAGCTCCATCATAGTTCATCAGAAATTTACTGTTGAGCTTAGACCTGCTTATAAAAGCAGTTGATCTTTGAAATGCTGACATGTCCTCAATTCTGTGAGTATGATGTTTAACTCATCTTTTATATTATGGTTTCTCTGCAGGAGTATAAGCAGAAACTGGCAAGAGTGACTCAGGTGAGAAAAGAGCTAAAGTCCCATATCCAGAGTCTCCCTGATCTGTCCCTCCTGCCTAATGTGACTGGAGGTCTGGCTCCCCTTCCGTCTGCCGGAGACCTCTTCTCCACTGACTAAGAGCTCTCAGTCAAGACCCCCTACCACTTCGCCTCTCCCCAGCCAAACTCATAAAATACTCCCCAAAGACCACATTTAGTCAGACCTCTCGCAGAGGAGTATGCAGCCCACCAGCTAACTCTGACCTGCAGTGCAAGAAGGGAGAGACATGAAGACGAAGCTTTGGTTAAAACCAATATGTGCTGCTAGACATGAAACTCTGGCAGTCTGGATTGATCTTCAAGGATTCTACTTCACCAGCTTGGAAGTTTGTTTCCTGATTGTTTTTATGTTGTTTTAAAATGTTGCTGGAAATAATGTGTCATCAGTACGTCCTTTTGCAGGATATATTTTTTCATTCAGTGAGCAAAGGTGGGTCATTTGCTCGATTCATCGAAGACATGGCAACACTGTGATGAGGATGTATCTTTTTTGGGAGGGGGGATTTCAGTTGGTGAATTTCGATCGACACGTAGTCAAATAGGCGGTTTTGATGTGCTAAAATATCCGATTGGGTTCAGTGTCTGTTGTGTTTCGCTTGTTTTGACAGCTGTTACACAACACACTCATTTCTGTAACACATGATTTAGCAGGATTTTGTGAGACAGAATCGTGCAGACAGATCTTTTGAGATCGAGGCCGTTTGGTGTTTTTATTACCATCTGAGAGCATTTTTTTCTCAAATGTGAACAAAAAATGCAACTATTAGATTTCATGCTTTAATTTGGACTGACCTTTTGAAATATGGGGAAAAGCCTCATTAAAATGAGTTGTGAAAGAAACAAATGTTGGACATTTAATTCCTTGTGTACCATATATGTACTTGTATAAAAAACAGTATTTTCTGAAAAAGGTAACTAAGAAAGTGTTTTAGCCTGTGTACGGTTGAGCAATATCGGAATTACCAAATTCAATAAACCAAATTTGATAATTGTTTAAAGGGTTATTAGACACATTTGTTTAAATTAGAAAATACAAGCAGGACAAGTTTTATTTACATCCTCGGGTAATAAAAATCTGCATAATAAGTTAAATTTTCCTTTTAGTAATGATTAAGTATTGCTCAGTCTTACCTTTGTAGAAGTCCACTGATTAAAGATGTGACAGATTTAATTTTGCACTTCCTTTTCATTTATTTGGGGATATGAGTCAACCATTGAATAAATTGAGCATTTCCCTAAAGACTTTTAGACTTTAAGATCATTTGAGACCTGTTATATCTTTAAAGAAAAGCTGATTTTCAGTTGACTGTAATCTACACAAAAAGAAAAATACGTTTAATGATAAACATCAGTCCTATGTCTGAGAACATTTTATGTAAAAGCACACAAAGGCTCTTGCTGTAGGTGGGAAGAAGGATTTCATTTAGGTGATTCAGGTCTCCTGGGTGTTTTGGATGCACAAAATATTTCTAACAGGAGGCAAAAATATATTTTGTAAGTGTGGTTATAATTTCTAATATTAAACTTTTAAGAGCTGAGCACCAGGAGGAATTACAGCAACATTTTAAGCCTGATAAGTTGATATAACTTAGTTTGTTTCCCACTTGCTGCGTGGTAAGCGTTTCTCTCTGTAGAGTAATAATGTACAACCAGGACACTACTAGTAGAGGTTGTGATTATTCTGATTCGGTGGATGCCAATAAACAGGAACCATTTGAAGAAATGCTGTCTATTTGTCAAAAAAAAAAAAACCCTATGGGAAGATACATATTGCTGTCCAGAATACTACAGAGATCAAACAACCTACAGGGTAGGTCCTACACTGTCACTGAATAACACATCTTAATTATAAGTTGTCCATTTAAAAGCTATAAAAGCATTGACTGCATGTAATATTTAGACACATGTCTGTGGAAACTTTCTTTCAGGTAATCCAGACAGGCTGGACCAGTAGATGTCCAACATAAGACAGAACTGGACTCCTAACCAGGCTCACCTGTGCAGTGAACACTTATAGTTATCAATTCAGCACTGACTGCAGGGTGCAGAGACTTTATTGGTGTAAACTGAAGTATTCTCTATAAAATACTGACATACATTACTGTGTGTTTGTGTAACATGACTAAATCTTTTCCCAATGTCTCTGAGCATTATTTGATTAGCAACAGTAATAGTTTATTAAAACCAGGATAATCTGCACTGTCTTCATGAATAACATTTATTACCTACCATCACCATCATTTATATATCACCCATATATATTTATCACCTCATACCCTTTATCACCTCGGTTCTTTCTGATTGTTCAAACAAAAATCTTCCCACAGCAACACAACCACATGTTGGACGTGTGTTAAACCAATCATGTCCATGTTGTGGTAATGATGCTTCTACATTAGATTAAATTGTAGACACGTCAGGAGGTAGGCAAGATAAAAGAAGACAAGATTGTCTGCAATATGGATAATTTAACCTAAAATAAACTAAATTTGTAGTTTTTTTTCTTTTTTTAAGTAGACTGAGATATAAGTCACTATACACAGAGTACTCCTTGTTATGTGTAAACAAACAAAGAAAATGAACAAAAAACAGTACAGATACATTTCAATTCAATGAGAACATTTTTAATTTTGAGGTTCTGTGCAGAATAAAAAAAAAGTAAACATAGTCTGCAACACTGACCAGCAGCTTCCTCTCAGTTCTTCATGCAGGACTGATAGGTGGGTACCATATATTTGATCTTCGCATAGGCGTCAGCTCCTCCATAGTGCTCAAACATCTGTAGAGTTTCTTCTATCAGGCAACCAATGCTCTGCTGTCTGTCGTCAAATGTAACTACAACGTTGAACACAAAGTGAGATAGAAACAAAATTAAATCAACACTGTTGAATGTCATCACAGTCTGATGGGAGTGTGTTAGGAATCCATCTGAGGAGAAAGGAGAACAGTAGCTGACTTAGCGAGGATTGCTAGGATGTACTAGATGTGTCATCCAACAAAAAACAAACACAAAAGTCACTTCAGGATCATGAGCTGCAGTGTGTGACCTTAAAAGCAACATTTATGAGACCAGTCTGAAACATAAGTAATCACCAATAAATGGATTTATGTGTTATTTACATATGCTTTGCTATCTAATTTGTCAGACAAATGTGGCGTAACACCACATAAGAACTAGCGTTTGTATGTGAAAGCTCTTGTAGGGAAAGTGCTCAGATAAGTTTGGTCATAGCATAGCACAACAATGATCTGCTCTTCCAGAGAAAGTGAAAGAGGAAAACAGAAACAGTCTCTTTCCTGGTGGTGGTGATGGAGTTTGCCAGAGAGGAGCTAGATGATGGATGGAGAGCCATAGAGAAGAAAGATTAGAAGCCTATGGGGCTTCTGAGGAGGAAAAAGAGGAAGAGAGATGAAAGATGCAGGTGAAATTCAGTAAATGAGGTATGTAGTGGTTAAGAATATTCGACCAAGACACAGTCATATGAGAGGACCAGCTTACACAGCACCAGTTCAAGTAAATAGCAGACTTGTCACACAACATCTGTCAATGAATTAACGCTCCACATTTTAAGAACGTACCTTTCTTGGTCTTGAAAAGGTTAAAAATCGGAAGGATCTGTCTGAAGTACGGGACCAGGGCCTCTCCCACATAGTCTGCCGACTGAATCAGATGCTGCAAGACTTTAATGGTGTTGCGCATCACCTTCTCATTCTTTGTGTTCAGGGCATCTGGAAGGTCAGATAAACAACAAAGGTGGGAAATCAATGCTCAGATAAAAGCAGATGATTAATTAAAGAGGTGTACATGGACGGACAGTCATATTAACCTGCATAGAAGAATAACGTTGTTAGATTGGGGAGGTAGATGTTGAGTAAATGGCAAGTGGTTCCAACGCTTATATGATAGACAAGCATTGGCCTTAGCTGACATACAGAAAAAAAACATACTTAAGTGTTAAACCCCCTTTCACTTAATTCCATTAAAAGCATTTTTTTAGCTGGGTTTTGATTAGGACAAGCTTTCCTGCAATTTAAATGTGACAGGGTGGCAGGAGTAAGTGAGAGCCAATCACAGGGCTCTTTGACCTACAAGTTGCACTTAACTTCATGTCCCACCGATATAACAAAAAGGTATAATGGTGGAAGAGATGGAAGGCTGGCAAAGGTAAAAATAGACTAATAACAAAAGAAAGAATGCAGAGAAAAAAATGACAAGGGACACAGACGTAGAACAATGTAGCAGATGGAGAGCAATGACTTAGAGAACAATCAACCAGTTACCAAGGCAGACATTTTTCTGCTTTTGACTGTCTAATTTTGAGCCATTATATCCTAGTGTTTGGACAAATTTGAATAAAGTAATCATTTATTCACGTGAGGTCCTGTTGTATATTCAGCGAGAAAATGAAACAACGATGCGCCCATCTTCTGTTATCATGTGAAAAGTCAGAGGCAGGGGTGACAACCAAGACAGTTTAGGAACAAATTGTTTAAATACACCTTTCTTTTCAAAAGATGTTTCACGTAATGAAATGTCACATTTAAGTTCAAATGTTGCTACAATCAGCTGACACTCGGTGTGGTCATGACTCTTAATCCTGTTCCGTACTTAAGGAAATCACATCAACCCAAACAAGATCCAAACATTTCATGTTTCTCAGTTTGTAGAACAAATAAGCAGCATGGTGCTCAACAGACTCTCCGTTGTCATTCAGTAGAGTCACTGTCACAGAAATAATAATGTAACAGAGGTGTAACAGAGGAGGGAAATGTGTTTTGTTTGATTCTATGTGAAAGTTGACACCCTCTCTGACTTACTCCTGATAGGCTGGATAAGATGTGGGATGACTGGTAGAATCTTGGAGTCTCCACAGTCCAACATTTCATGGATTCCCTGACAAGCAAACAGCTCTAAGGGATGATCAGTCTCGCGTAATCCGTCAAAGAACAGCGGCAGGTAGTGGTTGTAGTCCAGTTGCTGGATGTCCACCTGAAGACAGAAATGTTCATTTGTTCATTTACATTATAGGTATTATTAGCTGCAAATACCTTTTCATTAACTTAAAAATCAGCATGAGGACTAATGAGTTATTTAGAGACAGAGTTGCCAAGGAAAACATTGCTAGCCGACAAAAATACATTTATGTTTACTTAAAAATGTCCACCTTTTATAATTAATGATGAAGCTAACAGCTGAAATTAAAATGAGTTTATACAAATACAAACATCCTGCTGTTAAGCTAATGTTACTGATGCTACCTTTATCTTTAGCCACATCTCCATCTCTGTCTGTGAGAATGGTGCCTCTTTGCTGTGTTAAGCTGTTTCCCCTCCAGGCCTGAAATGATCCATCTGTACATCTCCTTGCTATTACCAACCAATTATGACACAGTCTAATAAAATAGTTGTCTCTCACAGTCAGTGGGCCAGTAGTGGCTAAATAATTTCATAATACTTCCCCCTGCACAATTTGTCTTTTTTTTGTCTTTGTTCCTGTATCAGTGCTGATCAGTGAAAGGAATAGATGTTAACAACCTAAACCTACTACAAGGCACAATGGGGCCTTGCTGACTCATAGGAATACTGATTATGTCCATTCAGTTGGATGATAATGTTATCAATTGATATGACAGCACCAATTTCATGCACCACATCCCAGTTGCTTTTTCATGGCCGGAGCACAAAATAAATCCATTACTTTTTGAAAGTGCAAAGATACATTTGAGCATTTTACATAAATAATTCATGCAAAAAGGAAATACTATAAGGAAATACACTATATTCACCAAAAGACAGGGAGCTAAGTAGAAAGTGTTCACTCCCACCTTCTTTAAATCATCCTCGCATGAATGAAATGAATGAAAAATACTTTATTTATCCCTTTTTCAGGGAAATTTAAAAAAATGTCATTATGAACAGCTGCTGGGTGGCAGTTATAGAGTTAACAGAACACTTTGCACGTTTCTAAGATTTTCATTTACCTCCTGATTTTTCTTTAGGTGCCATTAGCTTTGTATTTGTTTCCAAATGTTATTTACCTTACTGAGGGTTTTTACCCCATTCCCATTCTGACATGCAGCATTCCCTGAAGACAAATCTATCACTCTGACCTTGAGCAGATTGTAAAAATAATAAGCATGTGTCAGGTCTTACTAGTCCTACCTTCCATCCAATGCAAGTGCCTCTTTTGTTAAGGTCCACCTTAACTGGTAGGTTGCCTTTATTGTAACACTTCCTAAAGGCAACTGATTTGGAAGGTTGCTCCAGAAAAACTCCACTTGGTGGGGGACCTGCCACCTGGCCAGACACAGAAGGTAAAATATACATTTAAAAACTACAGAAATAGAAAAAAATAAAATAATGAAAGTAACACAGATAGTTAAAATATTGTTTTATAAAATAAAAATGGACTCTTCTGCAAAAACAAAAGTGATTGAACTCTAGCTCCATGCAGAACGCTGCCTTTCCCAAGGATAGAACAGAAAGGCTGAGACACCGAGACAGGTCAGCTGACAGGCAACAAAGTTTTTTCACAGAGCATTTTCTGCTCCTATACCACTGCAAGCTATCTGCATGCTGGCGACGCTTGCTTTCTGGGAAAGCAACAGGACATTTGTGCTTCCTCTTTTTCTGCAGGATAAAACACAAACTGGTGGGAGTAGAAGAACAAGATATCTGCAATATTTGTGCAGGATTCCAGTAATTTCTTGTGACCAAACAGCAAGAAGTGTCTTCCAGTTGCTACTATGCCGCACACACACACACTCACACATATATATAAAAACTGTTGTTTGATCACTGTGTTTTATAAACAACAGTGTGTTCAGTGAGAGGCTTGTTCAAAAGATAAATCCTTCCAGCAACCGCCATTATCAAAAACTAGACAATTTCCCTGAAAAGGGATAAAGTATTTTTCATATTTCCTTTATTCATTGATATACAGTATATATATATATATATATATATATATATATTTATATAATATTTTGTGTTTAATGTCTTATGATAGACCTTTATATTACTCCATTTAAGCATTTATACTAAATTACATTACTGCTGCAACACCAGTAAGCATGGTAGTCGTTGTCACCGTGACTATCAGAAATGTATGATCAGTGCATTAAAATAAGTAACCTACGAACCACCCATCCACGGTCCTCTGCACAACAGGCTCAACCCGATCAAACCCACTAAAACACAGCATAGAAATAAACGGGGGAAAAAAGGAATAGGTTTAAATAATCTGGCAAGTAGTTCAAAGTATTTTATTTTATATATCTTTTGCTGTTTTTTTTTTTACCACGATTGTTAGTTTATTTCATAATGAAGTTTTTTCAACAAAACTTATTTCTTTTGTTGTTAATTTGTTGTTTGACAAAGGCAAATGCTGTAAAAACGGTGATGCTGCTTTAACAAAACTTTTTTTCTAGCACAAAACTAAAAAACAGCATGTTTTGATTTTTTGCTGGTGCATTTTATACCCTAGAAATG
This sequence comes from Pseudomugil tenellus, assembly GCA_037177515.1. Lineage (NCBI taxonomy): Eukaryota > Metazoa > Chordata > Actinopteri > Atheriniformes > Pseudomugilidae > Pseudomugil > Pseudomugil tenellus. Next base: position 17,911,267 of record JBAMHX010000015.1, read on the forward strand.
GGGACTGATAAAATGTACCTTGGTTTAAAAAGTACCTTGGTTCTGTAGTCTACAGCCTTCTTTCTTTCTTTTCATTGTAAACAGTAAAGCAGTTAAACAGGAGCTAACATTAAAACTAACTTTAGCAAAATAACTTTACTCACCTCTGTGTTCTCCTTGTAGGATTTAATGCTGAATCCTTCAGCTTGTAGACCGGTACGCTTCTTCAACATTTTGTAAATCTCGTTTATCGAAAAAAGACACAAAACAGCTCAGCAAGTTAATTTTGTCTTCCAAAAACTTGGTTTGCAATTTCTAAGATCTGGTTGCTATGGAGACATAATTTCTAACTTTCAAATATCCACTTGTGTTAAATAAAAATAGAAGATACAAAAAAATGCACTTTTTAAAAAAGATTAACACAGTAAATAGGTTAATTATACCTTTTTTTAAAAAACAAAAAAACAAACAAAAAAAAAACAAAACACGTAGGCCTTCACATGACATAGGCCACACATGTAAATTGAGGATAGGCTGTTACATAGGTCAACACATATGCATATCCATACAGGCTATATTTATTTTTGTACCGATTAACATACATGAATATGCACATATAGTCTATAGGACCTACACACATGCATGTAACCATAAACATACAAATGTATATTACTGCTTACTGAAACACATTTGAATAGCAATCAACACAACTCCTACATATGTCAAGAGTCTGGGTGGGTTTTTTTTCTAGAGAATTTTCAGGTCCACCGGAGGATGCCAGAGGATCATTTTCCTGAGGGCAGATTCCCCACAGGTGTGCTGTCCAGCACACCTGTGGGGAATTTGTCATCTTTCCCAGCCCTATATCCGGAGCTGGCAGCCAGTCCTTTGTCGCTTGAATGTTGACTTCTCCTGTGCTGACTCTTCTCCTATGATAATCCCCTCCTGTATACTTCTCTAGCCCGATCCTCTCGACCCCCTGACAAGTAAGGAACCACCTTTTGAACTAGTCTTCTCCATTGAGCAATTATTCATAGCACCTGTCATCACAGAGCCTGTGGATCCACTGGTCATCATCCACCCTAATTCTCCCAGTAAATCTTTTGACATCTTAATATCACAACAACATATAGACTAATCTGAAGAGCAATTTGTGTGTGGTGCCATCTTGAGGTGCCGCCATTACTGGAGTGTTGTTTACAAAAACTACATTACTGCACCTTTGAGACTAAACGCAACAAATGTTGTAAGGTGAGTGACAATCAGTGCAAACATGGCCAGTTGGATTGATGATGTTAGACAGAGGCCTCCAGTCACAGATGATGGTAAATTATCTGTGATATTTGTGTTTACTTATGGGAATATATTCAGAAAGTATGTTGATCTAACACTAGGATGGCAACCGTGGCATTTGATTTAAAGTAATTCTATCATTCTCTTGCGCTACACATTCGATCAGTTATTCATTGTTTTTTATAGGCATTCAAGAGTATTTCATACATCGCCTGACATCAGATGATCAACAAAATGCCAACTACAGGTTGTCGTGTTGTCGAACAAAGCACGCAAGTTCAACTGTTTTCAAAGCGTGAGGCTCTCTATTTCTTTGACATCTCCTTTACTGTGTCACTGCCGGGGTCCTAACTGCCGCTCGCCAGCATTGCATAACTGACGTCATTCACAGGTGACGTGTAGTTTTTCCACACATTCATTTAACACAATCATTAACACCACACAAGTCACTCATTGAGGGTCAAAAATTACTTGCTCTCCAGATGAATTGGCCAAATACTACACACCCTACTACCTGATGATCACATTACTGTTAGAGCACCTGTCCGATTCTCACAGTCACAATTATGGGGTGCCAAGTGTAAATATTTTCAGCATTAAAGTCATTGCTGACATGTTTTCCTTATTTATCTCACTTTTCCTATATTTAGTACTTTTCGTTCAACATTTTTTAATATATACACACTTACACATAAAGATGTGAAATATAATATTTAATCTAAATTTAAAGTCTAAATCTAAATGTTATATATTATATCTAAATTTTAAATGTTGAATCTAAATGCTAAATAGTATATCTAAATGCTAAATGGTAAATATAAATGCTAAATGTTACATTTAAATGTTTAAAATATATGCTAATTGAACCCGCTCCTCGAAACCATTAACCCATTGGCCATTAGTGGGTGGAGCTACCCAGCATGCCTGCTGTTCTGTCACTTGCACCATGACAGAGACTGCTACCTCAGTAAATGATACTGTGTTCTTTCTGACTGTTTGAATGTGTTCATCCATTATTGGTAATAACTGATTGCAGAATGCAGAATGTATGTATAAACAATATCACATCTTTCCTAAGCACATCGCGAATAGGACATTAAATTTGATAGCTCTTGATCGTTTTATTTTTACATCATTGCAATCTGTCCTTGTTATGCTGATGTGCTAGAGGAAGAACAGTCTCATTAGCTGATGGTTTCTCAGGTCTTATTTCCTAATTTCTCCTTTTTTGCAGGTTTTATTTCCCATTTCTTCCTTTTTTACAACTCATTTTTCTTTACCTGCAGGTCTTCCTGGATACCAGCTGCAACGTATATTAATGTCTCTCCTTTCCTCTCTTACCCCAGCGAGTCGAGGCAGATGGCTGCCTTACCTGATCCGGGTTTGGCTGGAGGTTTTGCCTCCCTGGTAAAAGGGAGTTTTCTTTCACACTGTCCCTGCATGCTTGCTTAGGATGGGAGATTGGATCGAAGTTAACATTTAATGCAAGCTTGCTGGTTATATAACAGGCTATTTTTATTAATTGGCCGATCTCTATGAAGCCCTTGAGACAACATTGTCGTGAAATTTTAGAGAGAATAGAATTCAGAAAAAGAGAGAATGAGAACATGACAAATCATAAACCATATCTACCACATGTACAAAGTTGCTCATGGAAACTAAAAATCCTGAAGGGGGAATGCTTTGCAGAGCTTTTTACTTGTGTTCCGTTTCTATAGTCAAGGGAGGCGAGTTTGGTTCCTCATGCAGAAAAACATTTTGTGTTCTCATTTTCTTCATTCTTCTTACTATTTTATTCCTAGTTTTTTTTTAAAAAATATTTTTCTATCTTCCAATTTATTAATATATTCCTGTTTATTTTTTCCTTAAAATTTCTTAGAACCTATTCTTAACTAATTAAATGGTTGACATAAATACAGTACAATAACAATATATTTCAATTCAACTTTAGTTGTATAGCACCATCTTTCAGTTTCAGTTTCCTCTCTAATAGAAACTATTTTAAGAAAAAACTCATGAAGTCATCACAACTGAGAGTTAAAGAATTACACTCTTCTGAGTGGTCATCTTCTTATTTAGAGGAGCAGCATCGTCTACTGTTGTACACATTAAAGCTGTAATTCTCTCAACAAATTCATCAACCTGTGTTGGATGAGAGCTTGGCTGGATCTTTAATACATGGTATTGTAGGAAATACTGATGAAATGGATTTCTTAAATTTGTTAACAGCACTATCTGACAAACATCGGTTATAATAAGTTTTCTTCTCGGCTACTGTGTAGTCAAGTAAAGTAAATTCAAAGGTTATTATGTCAGGTTATTAAGAAATGATCAGAGAGAACAGGATTATGAGGAAAAACTCTTAGTTCTTCACTATCAATGGCATATGTAAGAACAAGATCAAGAGTATGGTGATGAAAATGAGTAGGTTTGTGGACATTTTGTGAGAAGCTGATTGAGTTTAGTATGGAGTTAAAAAGCAATGTTTAAACTGTCATTTTTATAATCAGCATGAATGTTAAAGTCACCCAGTACAATAACTTTATCAGTATTTAGCACTAAGTCTGATAAGAAGTCTGAGA
>JBAMHX010000015.1:17960899-17979128 GCA_037177515.1 Pseudomugil tenellus
TCTACATCACTCACATGTATGGAAGGAAAGGTGACAACAGACCCCAGGTTAAAAAAAAGCGAAGTTCTCCTTTAAGTCTTAAAGCTACATGTAAAAGAAATAAACAGAAAGGGGAAATATAAGAGTCTTTAAGGCATTTATTGGCCATGTGCTATCATTTTTGTGACATTTTCACGTCTCAGAAGGGTTTTCTGGATTGTGAGAAGGTAACCTAAATTCTACAACAGATAAATAAAGTTATGTAAATTTGGAAAAGGGTCCGCAATTTGTGTTTGTTGTAATCTCATTTGAAAAACCCAATTTGTGTTTAAAATAATTACAACAAACTCTCTTCTTTGCAATAACTGTGTCTCTGGCATTCAGCATGTTCTCTCTTCCACTGACCTGGGGTTGGGGAGGCCCCTTTTTTATATGGGATGCCCAAGTCGGAACAACATCGTCCGAATTGCTCAAACTCTTCGTCCCAATGTGGAAAGTGCGTAAAGTATGCACAACTCATGCGTGAACTCATCGTGCCAGTTCGTGTCAATGCGTACACTGATGGGCAAGCATTTGTGAACTATTAATAAACTCGTCTCGAACTATGCGTGAACTAGACGTGAACAGTGCGGGAGCCTCCCGCTTCGTGCCCAAAAATGCCACGACTTACCATGACAAAATCGTGGCCAAAAAAAGTGTCAGCCTACCCTTACCACTTAGTTTGGCCATATAACACCAAAACTAACTTTATGTTATTCTATTACTGTTTTAAGTTCTGATTATTTAATTATAGTTATTATATTACAACCAACAGGATGGATTAGTGGTTAGCACTGTCCTCACAGCAAGAAGGTTGCTGGTTCAAACCTTTCTGTGCATGAGTTCTCTCCGGGTGATCCAGCTTTCTTCCACTGTCCAAAGACATGCACGTTAGGTTGATTGATCACTCTTAATCATCCCTCGGAGTGAGTGTGACTGTCTGTGTGTTGGCCCTGCGATGGACTGGAGACCTGTCCAGGGTGTATCCTGCCTATCGCCTGCTGATTGCTGGGATGGACTCAAACTTCTCCACAACCCTGAATGGTTTCTAAGCGGTGTAAAAAATGAATGACAGAGTGAATGTTAATAACTTTTATGACAATTTTTTACTAAAAAAAAAATGTGGATTGTGATGTTTATGTCAAAAGGAAAGGAAAAAAATATGTCTTTTATTTCCTGATGGAGCTAAAACAAAAACATTAAAGATAAAACATTCTGATGTTGCCAAAGCAAATCTAGTTTTCCGGCCCAAACATAACAATCACAGATTAAGTGAAAGTATTGAATATGAAAGGTATTGTTTTCATGGCCTCGATCTGCATTTCCATGTAAAGGATAGGTGTAATAGTTTAGAACAATATGAGCTTTTACTTGTATTTGTGTACACAGACCCAAAATATTCTTTTTAACAGATAACTACAACCACCAACTCAGTAAAAATAAAACAAAAATCGCAAAACACAATATTCTGCAAACCTCTGGCTGGTTTTATCAGGTAGTGTTTAAACATATAGAATGCAAGCCATATGTGGCATCAGCGTTGCTGAACAGTAGTGCTTATATACTGACATCTGTTTATTTTCTTTTGTCCATTTTGTTACACATCACTACTATTCAACCTTTTATTGTTCTATATTATAGTTGGCATATACAGTTTCTGAGAACTTCTGCATCACTTTAAGATAAAAACACACCTGCTACTTGTCTTTTGCCCCCGCTGGGCACTTTATGCACTACAACAATTCAGACATATATGGTAATAACTGTAAATGCAGGAAATATTTTGGCTAAATAATTCTTCCTTACATTTTGTAAAAGGCCAAATAAAGACCCTATTTCTTTTTTGGTTGGGCTTTAAAGGGTTAAAAAGTGCTTCAGAAAGAGCACACTTTGATGGGCCACGTAGCACATTAATTTCACCCTCTTAAAAAGAGTTACCCACACAGAATTGGCACACACAAGGCAGAAGGATGTGAATAAACAGTGGTCCAAAATCTTCAAATATTCACGTTAAACAGTAGCAGGAATTAAAGATGGCCAAGATGGTAAAGTATTCTATACTCACACATCACTTGCAAATTGTCCTGACAGAAATCCTTTACATATTACATAACAATTACTTGTGCTAAGCTTGCAAAGTGTCACCTGGATTTTCAAACCTCGCCTGACATCTCCTGCTGGGTACGACGTCATAAAAAGTATTTGCAGTTTGTATTCGGTTTATGGACTCTACACTGTCAGGTTTCTATTTATCCCCACTGTGACTATCTGTGCAATATTAACAACTGGACAACATGTTGAAAAACCAATAAAACAAGCCCATGTTCTGAAAGTCAGCAAAGCTGTTTCTGTATTTGGAAGCCGCCACTGTTAAACTATGTCAGCGCACTTTATGAAAAGTCATGTGTGTTTATGAATCTGTGCACTTTGCTGCAACACTCAGATGGAATGGAGTGTTTAGAAGCTGCTAATCCCAGATAGTGATAGAAACAAATGTACCTCCAAATTTGGCTTTCTATTTTTACCCCCAGTATCCCCAGCACTTAGAGCATGCATTTCCCCTAAACCCTAGCTTAGACACCTTGCACCTCATTACCATTCTGCACTGCAGTTAGCATAGCAAGATGCATTTCCTCTTATGAGCAAGTAAAGGTCACAAGTTCACATTACTGACAGCTTTATGAGCAACTGGCTGCTTTACTGTTTCTCCAGCTTTTTTTTTTTTTTTTAAAAAAAGCTTAAGAATGAAGAATCAATATTCATTTTCAATTAGGCAAATCTTTTCCCAGACCTAACATGTAAAGAATTTTTAAAAAATACAATTTGTCTTCCTCTTTTTATTGGGTTTATTCAGTGAAATAGTTAAATATACCATTTTCTTACTTCTATTGGTCATGACTGAATTACATATAGTTTATTTCAGTGAGTAAAGTACCATGCAATATGATAATCTGTGATAATATGCAGTACATACTATATTTAGCCTCTGCAGACTATCCAGCCTTTGATTAAGTTTATAAAGGAAACAATGTAGAGGCACACAACCATGAATGAGGTCCATCAATATAGCTAGAAAAATTCACCAAATGTTTCCAGCTATGAGCCGGTACAGTATGTGACTAGCAGCAAGTGAGAAAAGCTTGAGAATGACAGACTATCCGAAAAGACTGTGACAAGGACTGTGAACACAGGAAGAAAAGGAAAAAAGCAAATGAAAATATGACAAAAAAGGAAAAAAAAAAAGAAAACAAACTAACTGAAAAACTAACCTGTGTTTTCATTCCTGTCTATGTGAGCATCTGTGGTAAGCAGACAGGGAAGTTACTGGCAAGCAAACCTGTTTTATGATGTAAAGTTCAATTTCACAACATTTAACTCTTGAATCTGAATGTGAAAGTAGCATGAGCTGCTGTATCTATAATATAAACCATGAGATACGGACTTTTCTTTTAGAGGCTTGGCTATAAATAATTTAATTTCATGTTTTTGTTCGATAAAAAACATAATCAATACTGCAAGAGGGACGTTTTTCTGACATGTTTATCTTTACCGACAAGTTTGTTGGTACTTCTGCAGCTCTCTGCTCAGCTTTTATTATCACACTCCTCTGTCCAGGTTTAGGATGTGGTTGTGTCAATTCCATTTTGCCAAACCAACACTGAACTTGCATTAACTATTCCTCTTTGCAAACGTGTTGACATGCTTAGAAAATGTCGTCATTACAGTCATGACATCCATGTGACGAACAAAACGTTTCAATATTCCACTATACACAATATACCACAGCAAAACTGCTGTAACACAGAAAAACTCACACAGGGACATGCTTAATGAGCTATTCTGCGCAACATACCACACAGCTCACAGCCACAATTCTGAAAAACAAATTGACCCAGAGGGGAAGAGGGGAAGAGAAGGGGAGGTGTCTATTTTGGCCATGTAACTGACTGTGTGACCCCTTGCAGCCTCCTCTAGAGCTGACCCTGTCGGCCGCCAGTCAATGCCGTCAATCACCACACAGTGTTTGGGTCTCCACATGTTCTTAAATAAAGTGTTGTAATGGAGGTGTTTCTGAGTATTTGCTTTTGAGATTGAAATGAGACACTAACGGTAGTAGACATGTGAATAAAAGAGATATCCGCTTAAGCAGAAGCTGAGACATTATCTATAGAGAACACACACTTTCCATTATTAACAAACTATCATTTTAGTTCCGAGTCTTGACCAGTTCGGCCTCGCTGGCAAAGTCATGTGGACCTTTATGTTGACTCATTCAGTATATCTTCTTAAACCAGAACCAAATGCTGACTTCAGCAGGATTCACATACTACCATGACCTTCAATGTGATGAGACATCAGACCTGAAGTTCTTGATCCACTCAGCAGGGAAAAACAGCAAAGGTTCAGAAAATATTTTACCCAATACAAGTTTGAAATTCTGCTGCGATATAATGGCACTGTCAAGCCAAGACAGGACAAGGTTGGATCTTCCTCTTTTAGGCCACACTGGGAGAATTGGTTAGATATGAGAAGTGATCATTTTATATCTGAGTGGACATGCACTGTATATATATCAGAAGATGATTATCTGTTTGGTTATATAATGTTTTCAAAGTGACAGCAAGCAGACTGGTAAGAAAAAGGGAAGCTAACAAATGTAGATTATTGGATTCACAGATGCTAAATGTGCTTAGTGTTCATGTTCCGTAACACGAAATAACTGGTCCTATTTTTTATATAATGTTTACACAGAAAACTAAAACAAATCAATCTCTTGGTTGGAGGTTATCCTATAAAATGACTGAAGGACTGAGTGTAATACCTTTTCTTTGTGGTCTCTTAGTTTTAAATGCCAGTTATTAGATAATGACCATTATAATAGATTTGAAACACTTCTTTTTAAAAATGAATAAATATATTTGAGAAGACATGTAATAACATTTTACATCAAGATTTAATGTTAAAAAGTAGCATCTCTCAAAGCATATAGTACTAGTCCAAATGTACTGTATATTTTATTATCTGTCCAATAGTGTTTAAAGTACTGTATGTGGTATGCAACCACTGTACGCAACAGAGAACAGAGATCCTGCCGTCTCTGACAATTACTGGCATCTTGTGGCCAAGCTGGATTTGGCACAATTCTCTTCAATCCACCTGCTATTAAACGAAATGTGAATTCCCTAAGAGAAAACAGAAAAATACACATGTTGTCTGTTCTCCTGTACACACACATGGCAAAGGGCTCAAAAATCAACATTTTCACAAAAACCTCTAAATTTGAGTTTCTAAATTTGTCTCTTCTGGGAAATTGAAGAAATTTGTCTCATATGATTCAGCTGAGAGAGGAAGTCCTTGCAAAACCAAATGTTCTGACTTTACAATTTCATCTTAGAAAAAGTTATTTACAACAAACACAATGATGTTCTGAACGCTACTTCTGTTTTACATTGAAGTAAAAATGAAACACTAATATGTTGGGAGGGAGACAGGTGAAGCAACCCAACACAAACAAAGTGACACACTTGACCACACTTGATGACGGGTAGCAAACAGGTCTGAGAACAGCATCTAGAGGCCATGAAGTACACCTGCACTAAAAGGAGACAGACAAGCCTCCCAGCAGCTGATTAAACAACACACACACGCAAAAAGTCTGCAACCTCTTATTTATATCCTCGCCCACACAGCAAGGAAGAAGACCCCGAGCAGAAAAGAATCTGCACAGACAGACAGTAACAGCTGGCTACAGGAGGGTAGTCGCAGCATTTGGGTCGCATGGGTGGAAGGTTAAAAACCAGGCTCAGAATGAAACTGAGAGAACCACATACAATGTGTGTTTTGTTTTGGGGTTTTTTTGCTTTAATACTTTAAGATGCATTATAAAACTTAGTAAATATTAATTCTTTTTTTAAAAAAATAGACAAATTATTTACATACTGGAGCATTTATTGAGCTCATTTTGGTGCAAAATAACTGAAGCAACTAGTGACTACAAAACTAACAACCATTTGTAAATACTTATTAAACTTTTTATTAGTTTGGGGGGCAATGACACATGCTGATGCTTAGCCAAAATAAAGATACAATATTGAAAATTGGAAAAAAAAAAGTAACTGCTAAATAATGTATTTTATTATTCTTAAAGTTATAGCAGCTGTAACTAAGTGATCAGCAATGGTGATCTCACGTACAAACTAATGCACGTAGCCAAAGATTAAGCATAAATAATGCAGACAAATTGAAAATAATAAATGCAACAGTTTGCCAATTTCAAGATGCAAATCTTTCTTTTAGGACACTAACATGAGTTCAAACGCAGAAAACCAAGTATCAAATTTTGAATAATGACTATTTGGATCCATATATGACACGTAGCCATGCTGTCCTGCATGTGTGAGAGTGTCTGAATGTCATCACATCATCAGTCTTGCGTTTATGTAACTGACCTGACTGACCAAAGCAAATAGCTGAGAAGATTATCACCGTCTTCTTGGCTTCTGATAAAAACAGTTGCATTGCATGATCAGTCCCATTAATGCTGACTTTATATGAAGTGAAACTCTAATGCCAGAATGCTGCTGTGTTGCAAGAAACAATGAGGATATTACTGTGCAATGAACTGTAAATGTAACATAACCTGCATTTTGCATACTTATTACAATCATTTAAAAATCCATTAACTTTCTGTTTGACAAAATGCCCTAATCATCCAGTAAGAAAAGCCTTCTGCGACACATAAAAACGTACAAATACACCCATCTTCTCTCCATTAAATACAGGAATCCTCCTCGAGATGAAGCCCCATTTCCGAATACAACAGCAGCATTTTTAACATTTCTAGGTATGTGCAGATGAATGATTGGGAATTTCAAAGACCTTCAATAAAATGAATCAGCGTGCGACCAGAAGCTTAACGATTATTAAATAAATGCGCTGTTTGTGACTCACCAAGGGCCAAGTTGTGCGCTCAGCTTGACACCATCATGCGGCATGTCCATCATTTCAGTGAAAATGAGCATTTTTCCTGCTGCATCAGTTTGACAAAACCGTTGTTGCTATTCGCCCATTTCTAAACCAGCTTAAAACATAAAAAGGGAAAAAATATTTCCCTGTTTTGTACAGAACTGGCATTTAGCTCATGAGTACCTGCTATTGGCCTCTCTTACTGGTCTGGTTCAGAGTGAGCTTGTTGGAGTTGCAGCAGCAAAGCTCCGCAGTAGCTCCGTCACCCGGCTATAAAACTCCACCTGTTCATGTCTGTGTGTCCAGCATGCAGTCTGTGGTGTCCACCTGGAAGCGTGGAGGGTCTTCCGTCGATTGCTCAGGTCTGCAAAGCAGCGTCCCCTTGCTCCCACTAGTGTCTCATCAATCCTACACAGGAGCGGCGGCGCGCAGCGGGGACGCGCAATGACTTTAAATCGAATAGTTTTCGTGAGTGGGTGAAAATAAACACACTACCTCATTTGGTAGTTAAGTCAAATTTTCAGTCAAAATTGTGAATGATATTAATATTAATGAGTAATATTTTAATTATAGATTTGAACTTGTTTGAAGAAAATAGTTTTTCCCTCATTTTTACAAGTCGTTTTCAAAGTTGCTTACATCCTTTCATAGAGATCAGCCAACCGATGAAGACTTTCTTTATAAGAAACAATCCCATAAGCACTTTGAGGCTTAACTCTGAACTTTAGTTGAATTTGAAATGAACTGAGGACTATAGCTTACAGAAAGTAGCCTACACACACACACACACACACACACATTCACACACACACACACAGAGAGAGAGAGAGAGAGAGAGAGAGAGAGAGAGAGGTCTGAAGATCCTTCACACGCCTGCTGTTTACATCCGTGCTTCCTTTCTCGTGGGAAAGATGAGGAGCTGCTTATTATAAGAGGTCAAAAAGGAAGTTCCTCCACATAGCTGTCATCATTTAAATAGAATTTTAAGAATTTTAGTGCTTTATCTGTTTATACTTAGAAAAAAAAACAACTTAATGTAGCCTACATTATGTATGTAATGTGTCAGTCTGATACATGTAAGTCAGAGTAAATGATTCAGTTTAAATGACTTCTGAATCTCACTGTTCTCACAGTTTTCGAAGGCCAATTTAATTTGTATGTCATCTTTTTTTCTATCAAATGTCTCTTTTGTAGAATTTTTTTCCTGTTTAGGTTGTAACAACAGACAGAATGCAACTCTGTCTACTTGCTGAAATCAGTTCAACCAGTTTATCTTGTCAGCTTATCATTACAGCTGTGTGATGTGATGTTTTCACATGCCAGCACCATCACTATTCTTTCACTTTAAATGAAACACTGTTGAAAATATTTACATTTCTGAACCCAAATGATTTTCTAAACCAAGGTTCTTTTTACAAGTTTATTGGGCTTTTTACTACAACACAGAGGTTCACATACAGTACAGCATAATGAGTCTATATACAGATATCCTGCAAGGTGATTCTTCACATAATCATCTTAACGCTACAGTATAGGCATACAGAAATAAATAAAAGAAGCATTTATTTGAACAAAGTAAGCGTGCATCTTACTCTATCATGACACGCCATTTTACTTACAAGATTAACAATATATAGCACATGTATTTTAGATATGTTGAAGCCAGACAGTGTATAACAGCAGGTGACAACAGAGTACACACTCCTTAATTCAGAGTTTTTACAATTATAAAATGAGTCTGATTGGGCATATGGTAGAGTCTGACCAGGTGATGCCAAAGGGTTGCTTCATTTTACATGTGAGAATAATGGTGTTACAGTATGTGTATGTACATTTCTTTTTAGAATACGACATTCGTCATTCCCATTCCTTTGCTTAGCCTGAAAGAGGGCACACTGACCTGATTGTTCATCAGCAATCACATAGTTAAGGAGGAAGACAATGGCGACACACAGTTGCAATGATTGTGAATATCAAGCCCTGAGATGTTGTTAATGTATGTAGGAGCATCAGGTGCAGTAAAGAATGAGGATGTTAGGAGTCACACCTTACATGCCCGCAAGGTCCCAAGTGGGCTACTTTACACACAAAACTAATCTTGTTAAACAATATAACATACCAAACTTTACATACACTTGATTTAAAATCTGGAAATAAGGATTAAATTGTTTAAAGAAGTTTAACATGTTGTCTGGTCACAGCTTTCTCTTTATAACACTTAAAATGCGCAGACAAAACATGTTTGTTTTAATGCGCAATGCTGCTCTAATTTGTCCTTTGACTCAGTGATTCAGCACAAAGACATCTCTGTGTTCATTGCCCACATTTGAGAGACTGTTTTCTTCTATCCTGACTGGCTGATCAGGATTTCTCTCAGAAGAAAAACAGCACAAACCAACAACAGGCTACAATCTTCTGCAAAGTGTCCCAGACCAGTGGCTGCTCAGCTGGGGAACCTGCAAACATCCTGAATCACCTGACTCACTAAGCCACATGATATCCATGCAGGCTTTGACATTTACTTTTCCTGCTGTACAAATTAAGTTTAAAGACCTAGAGGAAATGTGCATTTAAATTTGATGACAGAGGATAAAAGTTTATGAGCTGCTATCCCTCTGGTTCCTATAATATGATTGGAAATAAAAATGTGCATGAATGAACTTCCAGGAGAATGACTGTAACTCTGTTTTGAGGATTTATACCTACTAATATGTGTGAATAATTTAAAGTTGCAACTGTCTATAAGAACTCTAAGATCATCCCTTATTGGAAATGATTATGTGTAAGTATACTATAAGAAGCGTATACAATAAGCTGCTCTAGAGGTAGTAATGACAAATGTACGCAAAGGACAGCATGTTATATTGATTGTGAGATATCAGTTCATGTTAAGGCTTGGTAAGAAGATTCACAAGGTGTGTGTGCAATGCAGGAAATGTACAATGCCATCATATCAAAACGTTTCCTTGACATAACCGCAAATTTCCACAATTATCTTATATCTTCTGTAGCTAAAAGGAAATCCAGATGTTGCTTTTCTTTTGTTTCTTCATTTAATCCCTTCAGCTCCTACATCCATTTGAATGAACATGACATATTTGTTTCTCTAAACTAATGTTTATATATATATTTTATATTCGAGATAACATAAAATCGGTTGGACATTTTTTTTTATCCAGCAGAAAAAATGCAGGTCTGTAGGGTTTAAATTAGTCACCTATATTTGCAGTCAAAATTGGTTGAAAAGAGAAACTGAGATCAAAACTATGAAAAAGGGAAACAGACTCTTTGTGTTTCTGACACATGTTGAAGTCAATCAAACTTCACTCACATCATTCCAGCCCCAGACTGGAATCATGACACATGCAAAGGTTTGAAAGCTTACCCACTGAGCAACATGCGTGGAGGGTGTGGGGGTAAGCTGGCATTGCACGCTATACACTTTAATTTATGACAGAGACAAAGGTCATGACTGTCTACAGCATGTCATCCAAATGATGCTTTTAAGAAAATATGTGCAGGGGATGGAGGAAGCTGTGCATCCACACACAGTTGCTGGTCAAAAACGTCTACTGGAGTATATAGCGCTATTATTTACAACATGTGTATACCAAGCAATCAGGAATGGGGTCAGCCCTTTTTGTAGCTCAATCATCTTGGATATAATCTTTAAAATCTTGTGATTAAGTGATTGATTGGGGGATACATACATTAATTTTATTAGTATTGGGTTATTTAAATAAAATAAAATTCAACTCACTTTCAGCATTAAATGAACTGGAAAGGACTGAAGCCCAGACCTGACAGCTGGACTGGTCACCATATGAGCAGGACAGGCTTTGTCTAACCAGAAGACTTAAAAGCTACAGATCTTCATCGTCTTCTTCATTGGTGATGTAGTGGGAGGATGGGGGAAAGGCTGCATGCAAGTGGAAAGGGGGGGGGGGGGGGTGTTCCTTTGAAGGGAACAGTGTTTGGTCATCTGCAAAGAAAAGGAAAAGAAATAGTCATTAATAGACACCCTCTGCCCGCTTTTTTAATATAAAATGTCTGAATCTGTGTGGATTTGCTTTGGAGTGGAGATATTCCTGCTGATCTGCTGATTTGAAGTTCTTTTAAGCAAAGAGACATTTAGTTTAAATGCAGGTTTAGGTTGACTAATGGGAGTAGGTGTGTGCACGCACATAACTCAATGCTTGTTCATTACCATCTTATTAACTTGCAGCAGTCTCCTGCTGAATGATGTACTGCCTGTTTGAATCATCCACCTCACTGCCACAATGCACGTCACTCCTATTAACACAGAAACACATAGAATTAAGAATATTCATTTCCTTATTCCATTTATCTCTCAGGGACCTTATATCATCGTGGAACAGAGATATTCTGACAAATAAACTGGTAACAGTATGAATACTTTTCCTTTTCATTTCATTTTGAGTTTCTGATACAAATTTATCTGCTTTTACTTGGTTTTAAAAGCTAAAATGATCTAAAAAATGTATAATACAGATAAGTTGGGAGCTAGTTTTCAGTTTGTTAGTGTTTTGTTTCTTGATTTTATGCAGTAAATGTTTCTAACATCCTCACCTGTTATCGTTTATGTCTCTGCTTTCACTGACGCTGTTACCTGTTAGAGGAAAAACAGTAGTTTAACAAGCTGTCATTTATTCAACCAAAATTGCAAGGAATCATTTAAAAAACAGATAATTTACCATTATCAATGTTGAGTGGGTAGGACTCCAGTATGTCTCCATTATATCTTCCTGCTCTGTAGCCCAGTGCTGTGGAAACTCTATGTAACACACAACAGAAGAAATCATCCAGGTTAATAGCACAGTTAAATGAGACATGACAGGTGAAGATGACTTATAAGGGCTTTGTATAAAGATTTCCACTTGTAGATTGTAAATAAATGTTTTTCTGAACATATTCTTTCCATAATACAGCATATATACAGTACATTTTACATAATATATACTATTAACAATAATACGTATAGACTGTTTTAACGATGCAATAAGTGTCTAAGCAGACTTCATATCATGAGGGACATCTGTATTCTCTGTGCAAAGCTTAAAGAACATATTTAAACTCACGTGTTGTTCTGGACAGAGTTGGGGTTGCAGCTGACGCTGGAGGGGTTCTGTTGTGTCACGTTGCTCTGGAAGAGTGCGTTGCTGTAAGCATTGGCTTGTTCAGTGGCACGGATGTAAGTGTAGAATGGGTTTGTTGGAGAGCAAACAGGCAGCTGCTTTGGTCTCACTGGTTTTGCTGTCAGAATGAGAGTGATGTAATACAAGGTGCATCTTGCACAATAATAAGGAATTAATCTTGTAGATCAGTTTACACAATTTCGCCACATTTTATCTATTTTCCAAGAACTCAATCTAAAGGTGCAATCAAAGGATGCAGCGTCTTACCAATTTGTGCTGCATGTGGGCGCCTCAAAGCATTCTTCGCCTTCATTGCCTCTTTGATGCGGTCGACCTCCTGTTGGTAGCGGCGACGGTCCATCATTGCGCCCTCTTTGGCATCCCTCAGTGCAGTCTCCAGGGCCTTAACTCTCTCAGCAGTAGACCGAAGACGTTTCTCCAGCTTTGGAAGCTCACAACGCAGATCTGCATTGTCACGAACCAGCTAGAGTGAAGAGAGAAAGAGACAAGGTGACAAACCATGCTGCCAAAGTGATATTGAATCATGCTTAGAAAATAGTGACAGTTCATTAACAGATTTGTGCCCCAACCACAAGGAAAATTCAGTATATTGCTAAGAAATTCAGATTATGCAATAAATGTTGTGTTTTCAAATACTAACAGAACCTACATTGGCCTTAATGGTAAATGTTGATTATAGTCTGTGTCCATGAGGCTGAAAATATCAGCTGTTTGCTCCAATTTCTCTGCTTCTCACCTGTTTGTGAACCTTTGTAAGTTGGTCCAAGTTATTCTCAAGAAAGGAAATCTTCTGCTTCTGGGTGCTAGACCCCCCGCTATCATCAGGTTCCATTTCGGAACTCTGCAGAAAATAAAATGAAGCAGAAAATCAGAGTCATCTTGGATTTTGGCTCATAATGTTTTCTGTTGTTGTTTCATATTATCCCTGAATTTGGTTTCGCCCAGTGGGGACGACCTGTGTCGAGTTACACAATGTTGGGATTTATGGTTTCCCCACCAGGTGGTACTTTATGCACGAAAAGTCCTTTTTTAAGGCTATATCTCTGGGACTATTTCTCTCATTGGCCTCAAATCAAGTCCAAATAAATGGTCACAACCTCAGGATGCATCCTGTTCTGACGTCATACCGGGCTGGTTCAAAGTTTTGACGACAGGTGGAGCTTTGTGACTAAAACTATTTTGACCATCTCTTTGTAACTATATGTTAGATATACCTCAATTCAAGTGCAAATGACAGGTTGCATTGGGATGCATCTGGGAATGACATCATACCTGCCTGGTTCAAATTCTAATTAGGTAAGATATACAGTTTACTTTCTTCATTTTTTACTTCAGTGAGGCTCAATGAATATAGTTACAGAGTATTACATGTCCGGCTTCATATTATTGCATTCTGTCTATTCAAGGATTGGGGAATAGGAGGATTGGGGGCATTTCGGTGATATTCCCTTATAGCCGCTGCTTCAGATTACCATTCAAAACACAAAACCCTTTACTCCATGTTGTATTCTTTTGAATTAAGAAATACCAAAAAAAGAGAAAAAAAATAAAACAAATAAAGCAACTTTAATTATATATATATATATATATATAAAATACATTTTAAATAATTATAATTCATTACTTTGGTTTTACTTTACTGAAGATTCAAAAGTCAGGCCAAGTGAAGTCAAGCAGAGTTAATGGGGATAATGTTGCTCTTGCTTTGAGATTTGGCAGGTCATATTCAGGTCACATAAAAACAGAATTTCTTACTTTTTTAACCCGCGACGTGAGGTCTTGAACGAACAGCTTGCGCAGGTTGTGGAGGGTCTGGAGTTCGCGGGCCTGGAAGACAGACAGTTAGGAAAGGGGTTAAGGAAACATTTCTGCATCGCATGAAGCACAATAAGGATGAAGCTTTACTCACAACAGTCTCCTCCAGACCCTTCAAGTCCTGTTTGGTTTGCTCATGGCGCTCATGCAGGAATCTAAAACATTTTAATAAAACAGCAAGAGCATGACTATAAATGTGAAAAAAGATCTTCTGTGTTTGCAGAACATTTATATGTTTGTGGTTTTAGCGTCCTCTGCTGGAATATAAAGAAAGCAGAATGAAGTCTAACCATTATCTCAACTTATTACAAGGATTATCATCCTAATAAAGCATTGCTTTAAAAAAGCTGAATTTAACACTTTATCCAACGAATATGTTGTTCTATCTGGTAATGTAGAACAAAAAAATGGACTTGTTCAACACTTACGAGAGTTCCTCCAGGCGCTCACTCTTGGTGCTGTCCTGACTCTTCAAGCGTTCAAAGTCTGCTCGCACCTGAGCCAGTTCCAGCTCCAGCTTCGAGTTACGACTGTAGGATGGAGTTAAAGCAGATATGCTCATGAGGAAACAAATGAGGAAAAACTACATTGAAACAGAAAAAAACACATTTAGCTGCATGAATTAAATAACATTTTCAAGTGTATTTAACCAAAAGTAACACCTAGTTAACCAGTTTATTAATATCATTTTATATCATTTATATGTTGGTGATTACTGTGTTATTATATGATTACTGACTCAGTGAGTTCATCAATGATCCTCTGCTTTTCGTTAATCTCATCTCTCAGGCGGGCCATTTGCTTGTGATGGAGGCCACGGTGAGACTCTCCCTGCTGCCGAGGAAACCCCTGGAAATGAGAAGCACAAATGTCTGAAAAAATATCCATATGCTTTAAAAATGTAAATAAAGAACAATGAAAGTACACAATCTCACAAACTGACATCATGAGCAGAAACAATTAAACAATTCTTTTTTTATAAAATATCACTGCACAGGGATGATCTAACAGAGACTCAATGCTTGAAACAGCACATTTAAGTCACATCTAAAAAATACCTGCATGTGCTCTAATTTGAGGAGACAAGATGAAGAAGTCCTCCCCATATTACATTGAAAATCATCCTACCTTTATGTTTCCATTCTCAGTCTCGCCCTTTTCTCCATCCTTCTCCTCAAGCAGGGAGTTATCTGGTAGAAGTAAAACAATGTCAAAGCAATGCCATCAGTGTATTTACGTGCACATATGTGATGTGTGTGTGTAACCTTGGTCTTGCAGCTTAGCCAGCTCTTCGCTCAGGGAGTCATGACTCTCCTCCAGCTGTCTCTTTTTCTGCTCGACGCTCTGCATGTACTCCGTCAGAGAGCGAATCTTAGCCTCATGCTGAACAAACAGAAACCCCCACATACCATCAGACGAATAAAACTATTCAAATATTTCAATTAAACCAAAAATATACTTCATTCATCTCTCTACATTTCCTGTGCTTGGTATAATTTTTAATAACAGCATCCTGCACTATATGTTGGCTGTAGCTCAGGAGGAAGAGTAGCTCTCTTCCATCTGGAAGGTTGGTGGATCCAGGTTTACCCTAATTACATGCCAAAGTGTCTTTGGGCAAGATGCTGTACCCTGTGTTGCCCCCCGATGTGTGTATTGGGGCATAAGTGTGTGTGTAAACATGCCATGTTGTGTAAAGTGCTTTGAGTGATAGACATGACTGGAAAAAGTCCATTTACCGACACTTCATCTCATTTCACAGTCCTCCATCCCTTCCTTGCCCCATGTCCCTTACCTGAGAAATGAGGAGCTGGCAGGAGGACAGCTCCCTCCCGGTTTCCTCCATCTTGCGGTGGCACTCCAGCTGCAGGTTCTCCAGCTGGCGACAACGCTTCACCATGCTCTTCACCTCCGACTTTATCTTACTGATGTAGAGGCGAGCCACAGTAAATTCCTCCTCAATCGCACCGCTGATCTCCACCGGCTTCAGCAGAACAAAAACATTTTACATTATTATTCCTTCTGGACTTTTTGCACCAGTCCCATGCAGTATACCCTGTTGTGCTACATGGGACTGGTGGAAAAACAGGTCCCATGTAGCACAACAAGGTACACAGCAAATAGCAGCTTCTGCTCACCAGCTTTATCTCTCCATTGCCCACGATGGTACTGAACTCACTGAGGTCCCTCATGAGCCCGTTGAGGACGTCAGCGATGCGTTTCCTCTGCTGACCGCTCACCTCCTGCATACGAGACAGCTCTGCCTCCAGCTCCATCAAACTCGCCTGTGAAAGACAGAAGATGTAAAAAGCTGGTTTTTAGCAATAATACCGATTTTTTTCCCAGCAGGATTTTTTTTACTGAAAATTTCAGCAATTTTAGAAGAAGTAAAATTACAGTTTTGTATAAGACGAAATATTTCAAAGCAAAGAGGATCTAATAATTGCCGAGTTAAGATTATTTTTATCATATACAGCTGTATCAGTAGTGCCCTCAGAAGCAACATGTTCTTGGAGATGAGTGGGGAATATTGTGTACATAATTTGGCTTCATTATAAATCATTATTACATCCATAAAGGATGTTGTTTTTGCCTGTTTATCTGTTAATTTGTTAGCAACTTTGTGCAAAATTATTGCTTTTTTATTTTTTTTTATTTTTGCTAAGAGCGATTCTTGGTTGTTTGAAAATTTAGATTCAATCAAATTTTGAGAATGAAGGAATTGCGTAAAGCTGCTTGTCTGTTTGGAGACACAGCCGGGCAAGAGCACCCACTGTTCTACCTCCTGTCTTAGATTTTAGCACCTTTTTGTTCCATTTAATGTTCTAATCTCACCACCTTAGCATTATAGTTACCATTTTCTGGGCAAGTTGGTCGGCCAGCAGCTGGTTTTGCAGACCCTTCTCCTCCACCTCCTGGCTCTTCTGGTCATAATTGATGGCCAGTTCTTCCAGAGCCTGAAGAACCTCTTTCACTTCAGCCTTGGCACAATCACTTTCTACCTGCAGCCTGCCAAGCTCAGCCTGGACCTTGTCTCCATCACCACGGGAGGAAGCAAGGAGCTTGGAGAAGGAAGGGGAAGAAGGGGAAGAAAAGAGAATTAAACAGGCAGAGATGCAAACAGTAGACCATCAAATGAGGAGTGCTGCTTTAAATAAGTGTTGTCTTAGCATTGAAGCAACATTATGGTTACAAGTGTGAATTTGTATGTGAGCTTGTGATATCTCACCTCATCCTGGTCCAGCATCTGCTGCTTCAGTTTCTCCACCAGCTGGCACTGCAAGTTGATCTCATCATCCTGCATGAACATGAAGCTATCGTAAATGTAAATAAATCATCATACCCACTTTAATTTGGCATGCATATGACAGGAAAGAGAAGAAGCTTTACTTTATTCTCATTTACAGATTCATTTTTAGCTGTTAAATGCTGCTGAGAACAGAACAAAACGACTCCTTGACATGATCAAGAAGTTAACACCTGAATTTACACCAGACCACAGAGGAGAATCTTCTCTGGTAAAGAGAAATGTTGCTTGTGTGTTTCAACCTTGTCATCCAGCTGCTTGTACAGCTTGCGGATCTCCTCCTCGTACTTCTGCCGTTCCTCCTCAGAAATGCGAACCACAATGGAGGAAGTGTCATTGTCCAAAATGGGACGTTCCTCCACAGACTCAAAACGGGTCACCACATCGGATGTTGTCCGCTCGGTCTCAGGCACATCTTCACCTAAGAGGATGAATGAATATAAGAAGACAGAGGAACAACTCAATGAGAGATTTTTCTTCTACTTCTAAGCCCTGCAGCAGAACTGGAATCCTGACAATGTTTTCTGGCAGAAAAGCAAATGATAAATCTCACCGTTTCTCCAGCGTTTCAGTTCAGCCTCCAGCCTCTGAATAGTCTCCTTCATGGTCTTGTTCTTCTCTTTCTCCTTCTCATACTTTCTCTTCCACTGCTCTGCCGTCAACTCCAGGTTGATTGATGCGGTGTTCCTGATAGTCTTAGCGCTGTTAGGCAGAAAATCCAAGACAGATGAGTAGAGAGTGAAAATGTGAAGCAACTTTGAGTGATTAAGACAGGCTGAGAGGGGGCTCAGGACAAGGAAACAGTGCCCATCATCAACATAGTGTGTGTGTGTGTGGGGGGGGGGGGGGGGGGGGGACCCTGACCTCCCTGCTTGGTGATAGGCTTTGTTCCCCACTTTTTTTCCTTTTTGCTCAAAAGTGAGGAAAGAAGGAAAAAAAAACTCCA
>JBAMHX010000015.1:17994317-18005450 GCA_037177515.1 Pseudomugil tenellus
CCCTGTGTAGCTGGGATTGGCTCCAGCCCCCCCGCGACCCCGTTCGGGAATAAGCGGTAGAAGATGGATGGATATATTACTTGTATACAAAGATATATTACTTGTCTCAAGTAGTTACTTGGTTCAGGGGTAAGCAACTTGGGTCCTAGAGAGCCAAACTCCTGCAAGTGTTGTGAGTTTCCCTGCTGCAACACACCTGACTCAAATGAATTTGTAATTAGCAGACTTGTGCAGACTCTGATGTCAAGCTGTGCACAAGTCTGCCAATTGTTGAGTTGCAGCAGGGAAACTCCCAACGCTTGCAGTAGTACGGCTCTCTAGCACTGGAGTTGCCTTCCCCTGACTTGGTTGTTGTTCAAGTGATTGAATCCTGGATGAAGTTTTCACAATTGAATATATTAGTAATATTATAACACCCAAAGTTAACTATATAACGTACGTGCCACCTTATCTTTACGTTTTGACAGATCCTTTAGAAAAACAGAAATTTCATCGGCTATGTAGAAACACTGGTATAAAGTCATCATGTGACACATCTTCAGTGAGCTTTCATTTGCACTTGATTTGAGGTGTATCAGATGAATAGTTTCAGAGATATAGCTAAAACAGTTTTCTGGTTTGAGTGTGCCTATTGGCCAACCTGAAAATGTAAATAGCTTCAAATTGCATCAGTTCATCCTCTTTATGATATCTATGCATATGCAAAACACGGAAAAACTAAATTAAATATTGTTCTGGTTATCCCGTTAACACAAAGGATCTGCGGCACTCCTGGATAAAAATCGCAAGCAAGCCATTCTGCTTGTACCAATGAGCAGAAGCAGGCATTTTATACTTGAGAGATCAATATGAAAATAGGCAGGTGTTAATTTTAAATCACTTAAAAAAACATACAATGCAAATTCCAATAAAGTTAAGATGTGAGAAACTTAAAAACAGAATACCACCGACCCAGTGATTAGCCTGTATAGCTCACGTGTGACCAGCGAAAGTAAAAAACCAGAGAAGAACAGGACAAGTAGAAAAACTAGTTGACGAGAGATGGCCAGTTGTCATATGGTGGGAGATTTAGAAAAAACGCAGTGTGAGCGCATCAGGAGGTTGCAAAAAGGTGTACAATCACCACCTACTAGTTTCTGACCTCAACTAAAGTCAGAACGTGGAAGTGAATCTTAAACTCAGCATGAGATAAATTTACTTTAAAACTATGGAAACATAAAAGTCACCAGCGTTTGTGGGTGGAGACATCTAAAATTTGAGATCGACATACATATTTATATATATAAGGGAGCATAAATGAGCCTGAAATGATAGGAACTCAAATCAGGATAGGAAAGAGATTTTGCAGAACAACAATGGAACAAAGTTATGTCTAGTTGGCACACACAAGCAAAAATACCAACACAACTTTACAAGATGTTAATAATCGATGTTACTTGACAACAAATTATCCATGTTGATGATGCCTTTAAAAATATAGAATGAGTGTGATATGGTTCAAGGTTTGTAAATAAATTCTTTAACACTTAATTAACCAAGAACCAAGTTAATCTGTCTGCTGTACATGATACCTAAAAACACGTTAATAAGCTGCAGCAGTTTGAGCTGCTGTCTGGTCATGCTAAGAGGATATAAAATCATTGAGAGATATTGAACAACAGTCACTCCACCATCATTTTAGCACTGGATGGATGATGTACATTGCAGGATATGCGGAAACTATATTCAGACCGTCAAGAAGACAAGACTCATTCCTCAATTTTTTGCTTTGTAAATTGGTGAACACAAAAACATGAACGAAAAAATTAAGACAATAAATCTTTTGAATTTTCTGAAGAGAAACCAGATTAGTGGTTTATTTTCATGAGACCTATAGTTTTCCACATGTTTAAGCGATGTGTATAGAAATTTCAGCTTTTTGGCTATAAGATTACAAAGTGCTTCATCAGCAGAGATAAATATTGAGAAGTGGTTAAGAGAAATCTGATCTTATAAAAGCAAAAACAAACGAGGTGATCAACTACAAGTTCTGCTAATAATAAAAATAATACATCTCCATGAAAAAAAGATGTCTTACTGTCGCCTTGGTTTCCTCTAGGGCTGTAGCATCCATGTCTCTGAAGTCTTCTAACACATTCTGTAGCCTAATGAAGTAAAAACACTCATAATCAATAATATACTTCAATCAAATAATCGTCATAAAGTCTGATCAAGAAACATCAGTGAAGTTCAGTTTGGTGACAGATTTTTATTCTAAACAGTTTCATGAAAGTGATTTCTTCCTCAGGTTGTCCAAAGCATGTTAGGAATTAACCATTGAGAAGTGTCTTACGTTTGTTTTCTTTTCCTTCCTCTTCTGGCTCCTCCCGCTGGTCCGGATTGATCCTTTGGACGTAAAGCCGTAAGTTACAAACCCACTCGTTGAAATATCATATTGCATCTTGTACCAGATGAACCAGGCACTCACCAGTAACTGTCTGCTGTGCAGCAATGTCTCTGCGTCCTCGCTGGGCCTCCCACTGCATCCATCCCCAGGATTGAGGTATCCTGCAAGGGGACGATTCCCCTGCCTCTCCACTACTGCCTCCACAAAGGGACACAAAGCAGCAGCAGGACCAGTACAGTCTGTCTTTGCTTCCTCCAAATATATAGGTGGCAAAGGAGGCTCTAGGTGGATGTGTCCCTCTCTAACTGGTTTTTGTTGTAAGGGTGACATAGGTCCATCCTCTGTAGGTTTGGGAGTCCCCTGAGCAGGAGAATGGGCTGCTGCTTCCAAGCTGAGCCGAGACAAGTCAGGGTTGCGGAGGGAACAGGCTCGACGTGGGCTCAGGGAAACTGGGGCATTTGCTTGGGGTAGAGTTGGGACAGTAGTGGATGGCGTATGGTGCTCCACGGGGAAAGAAACTGGCGGTAAGGCACAGAAGGGTGAAGAAGGGTCAGATGGCCCCAGCTGGGCCCCATCCTCCTGCTCTTTAGCACTGACTTGAAGGAATGAGGTATAAATGGTGTCCATGAAAGAAGTGTAAGGATCGATGACAGACTTGCCCTCAAATCCTCTGTTAGTCGGTGGATTTGGTTCCTGGGCAGGAGATGAAGCTAGAGCAGGAAAAGGACTTTGAACTACTTCAGAAGCAATATCACTAGATGGTATGTCCTCCTGTGAAGCAGGGCTCTGTTCTTCCTCCAATGACTCTGGCTTCTCTCCCTCTGAAGGTGGTGCAAGATTTAGCTAGAGAAAAGTAAAAAGTATTTATATGTTCAGTGGCAGAAAATTTGAAAAATATTGTTAAAAAGCAAAATACAGAGTACAGTAAAGATGTGGAAAGTGTCAAACGGTACAGATGCCAGTTACCAACCTGTATGTTGTTGAGTAGGTTGATGGCACCATCAGGGCCTTGCAGGAGAGACATACCCAAAGCAGAAGCCTGGACTGGAGATAGAAAAATAGAACCTGCACCTATTCCTACCATGTTATGCAGGCCTGTGACACCATGGAGATCACCTATAAAAGACACGGGCCATGAATGCATTAATACACCCGGTTACTGCAGAGGAATACTTGTAACACTTAAAACTTTTTTTAAAATCAATAATATACAATAAATAAATACAATTATTTTTTTATCAAAGAAAGGGGCATTTTAAGAGGTGTGAACTAACCTACCTATGATAGATGGGTTAAGCAAAGTGGGCAGTAACTGCTGAAGTATGTGGTTGTCCTTGCTTTGAATAGATACAGGGATGAGTGTGTCGACGCCAGCATCAGTGGGTACCTGTAGTTTAGAACAGAGTAGAGGACAGGTGTAAGTTTTATACTTTCAGTAAAACAAAGACAACCTCAAAAAAAAAAAAAAAAACAACTGTGAGGAAAAAACTACAGACATGCAATAATCTTTTTACATACATTATATGCTGAATGAAAATGGAGATAGCAGTGGATTCATTTTCTGAGACAGTCGTAGTCTAATTTAGATCGATTCCATTAAATCTTGGGAATTATCAAGTAGGAATGATGGACATTGGAATATTTTTTGAGAATTTGTCACAATATAGGATGTAATTAGCTGCATGAGAATCATCTGGGCTCTCCAAGTGTTTCTAGATCTGCTTTTGATGCAAATGCGGCAGATCTGTAAATTTAATAAAATCATAGCTTTGAAAATCTTTTAGATTTAAATTGTAATATGCTATAACAATAACATTTAAAACGATTAAATGTTGTTATATTTTATTTCCACATCAGGTCCTGTTGCATACAAAAATAATCAGAGGAAGGTGGAATTTAAAATAGTTTAGATAAATTGTATCTTAATAGCGCAGAATTATAGTTAATAAGACTTTTGAGAAAATAGAGAAACTGAAGCCAAAAAAAAACAAAAAAATCAAAAGAAATGAGATCAGTGTTTTTTGGGGGAAGAGTTGTGTGAATTATGATTAGCTCAGAGAGAGGAGGTATGGGAGACAGGAAGCCTACCTGAGGTTGGGTATGTTGGGTTTGCTGTGCAGGAGCTAACTGGGTGTTGGGGGGAGGGTGAAGCTCAGCTGAGCTCAGGGCAGCAGTGAGCAAGGCAGGGCTGAGGGGCAGGAAAGCTGCATGGGGAGGAGGAAGAGTGGTGGGAAGAAGCAGAGACTGCAGGGCTTGGAGAGGGCCCTCAGCTCCTGCTGTAATGGGAAACAGGCTCTGGGCGATTTCTAAAAGTCCTGGCCCAGTGAGGTTGGGTGGATCCAGGAGGCCGGATGTCTTATCCAAAGTAAGCCCCTCCAAAGTGGTAGGGATCTGTTGTGACTGTGGAATAGGAACTTCCAAGCTGACTTGACCAAGCGAGGACAGAGGTAACAGCGAGGCTTGTTGTTGACCGACTAACACAGAGGCCATAAGCAAAGACTGAAGACTTGGTTTGTCCGTTATATCAGGTTCCTGTCCTGCCGAGGAGGGAAGTGGATTCAACAGACCCAAGAGGTTCAGGGGCAGCTCCCCTTGAGTGCCACTCAGGAGGGGCAATAAGGGGAATAGAGGATTGTTCATCTGTTGTTTCTGTTGTTGATCTTGGTTTTGCTGCTGTGTGTCTTGTATCAATAACTGTGGCTCGGACTGGTGCTGCTCTGCAAGATTCTGTGGTGACTGTGGTGTAACTGAGGCAGGAGGCATTGGTGCTTGTTGTCCTCCCAACCACAGCCCTCCTAAGGGCAGGGAAGCCAGAACTGTGGGGTCCAGGAGAGACGGTAAACCCCCCGTGGATGACAGCAGCTGAAGCAGCTGCTCCTGGTTCATGAAGGGGAAGGCCTCTGCCAGAGGTAAAGGAGAAGTTGAGTCACCCACAACTGAAAGGGCATGATTGTGATTCTCTTCATGATGTGAGGAGACAGTTATCGTAGAATTAGTAGCTTCTGCAGGCTTGGTCAGTGTTGAGGCCTTAAGGTCCATGTATCCAGGTTCCTCTGCTCCTATTGAAAGACATCAATCATTTAGTTCTCAGTCCCAATCAAACAAATATTCTAGAAAGCATTAAGCTAACAAGTAGTTTTAATTGGCAAATAACTGGAATAGTTAACTTTAAAACAGCATTCAAATCACTATTAATTTAAGCAAGAATGTCACTGATTCAGAGCATCAACCATAAAGTTGTACAAATCAATTTTTAAACATATTGAAGACAACAGTAAACTTCAGGCTGAGGGTTATCCTTACCTCCAGTTTGATTTTCTGGGGAAGACAGCTCAACATCAGTGGCATGGTTGGAGGAGTTCCCCTCACTCTGGGTTACAGTTGAGGATGCTGCAAGAAGTGCTAGAACATGGTTGCTAAGATCCAAAGGCTTTGGAGAAGAGGGTATCCCTATCGAAACGCTGTCTTGAGAATGACTGAGGTCCGCAGTTAAAGATGTGCTGTTACTACCACTCTCCACTGCTGCAGTTCCCTGTGGAGAGGTTACCTGTAAAGATGCTTGGGATACAGAGTCCATTGCAGGCCTGTGATTATCAGTTGGTTGATGTGGCGCTGGAAGAGGAGAATCACTTTCAAGGGAACTTGATTTAGTAGACTGAGGAGGAGACTGCGACTGTAACGATGTGAAATGAGAGGAAGTAGGAGGGGAAGAAAGTGGGTGTTGCACCAAGGGCTGAGGATTAGTGTTATCTGATTGGCATAGGGTCTGAGTCTGCGGGTGCCTGTCGTTAGGGGTTTGACAAGATGGTGACTGTTTCTTAGTGTGTCCACCACCTTCAACAAACACAGTTCTGGTCTGAGCTAAGGCAGAGTTGGATACTGAGGCAGCGGCCTGTGCATTCTGCACACTGAGCAGGTGTAACAGAGCAGACAGAGGCTGGGTTGGAGGATCCAAGCCGAGAAGTGTGGGTGTCAAACCTGTAGTGAAATCTAGAGCCTCGTTCGGCCGAGGCGGTCTGGAAAGGTGTGCTGTTGGTCGAGGAACAGGGAGTCTGAGCATCTGCACGGGAAGGTTTTGATGATGGTTATCTGATGTTACAGTGCTCTGGTTCTGCACAGTTGAGGTAGAGGAGCACTGCGAGGAAGAGGGGTATGAAAAGGAGGAAAAGTTGATAACAGAAATAGCTTCTTCTGGTGTGGTCTTCTGTGAACCATTAGCCAGCTGCTGAGTGTCTCTTAGCATGCTGAGGACTGTAGGAGATCGTCGCTGCCTTTTCCTGTGCAGCGCACTGCGCTCTGCTGTGGGTGGCAGGTGAGGCGAGGAAGAAACCAGGGACTGGGCCAGAGTGTTGGGTGATGGGAAAAGAACAGCAGAAGCTGCTGGAAGGGAAGGATGGGGAAGCCTAGCAGAAGTGATGGAGGAGGGGGAGTGGCTGTTACGTAAAGTGCTGTTTGTTACCTTTTGTTGCTGCTGTGCCTCTTTCAAGATATCCAGAGAAGAGGGCAAGTTCCCTGTGTTGCTGGTCACATTTGAGCTCTGGCCCTGATTTATCTGGTTAGCCAGCTGAGCCTTGGCAGCTGCAGAGAGCAGACTACTAGCAGGGAAAGAAGCAGGGTGTGGCAACTTGCCCTGATGGCTATAGTGGTGATTCAGCAATGGCCCCAGAGGTAAACTAGAGGACCCTGCAGAGTTCAACCCAAAACCTGGTGGGCCTGCACTGGCAGTTTGAGTAATGATGCTCTTTGAGGGCTTTGACAAAACAGCGTGAGGGTTACTACTGCTTTGGTTGGTCAGAGAGGAGGGATTAGGAGGATTTAGGAGGTGGTGATTATTAGTGCTGCTGTTGCCTGAGTTCTTAAACTGCTCCAAGATGTCTTCCAGCTTATACTTGGGGAAGTGGGGGCTGGGGCTTGGGGAACCACCAGGGACCGGGGACTGTGGAGAGGAAGAAGTGGACTTCCTCCTTTGAGGCAAGCTACTTCCCATCAGTCCTCCCACCTCTGATGTTGAACTTCCTCCATGCTCAGACACGGAAGAGGGAGAGGCTGATGGGTGGCGAGACCGCTGGTGAGGAGACACACACATGTGGACAGAGGGAGAGAGGGAGGGAGATGGAGAAAGAGGAGGGGCTCCAACAATAACACCATGAGGATACTGTGTATGAGTCTGTGCTCCTCTTGCTCCCCCACCAAGGGCCATTGGGGAAGAGGGAGGAGGCGACGATAGGGGTCCTAGCCGAGGAGAACTGGTAGTATCTGGGGTTTTGGGTGTTCTTTGACCTTGACTGATGTTATGAGTTGTGGGGTTGCGAGGAGTTTTCTGGGCGGTGCTGTGAGCAGTAAATGAGGAGCTGGACAAAGAGGCGGGTGATGTTGGTAGAGGTGGATGATGAAGCCTTCTTAAAGCATCTAGGGGATGGTGGGAGTTTGTGACTGTGTGAAGAACAGGGGAGGAACCATTGTAAGGATAAATAAACTGGTGGGGGGATTTGGGGCTGACACAAGGGTTTGGGTGGAGATTGTTGTGGAGTCGAGCTGGAACTGGATGAAATTTTGGATAACAAATTCCCCGTTCTTCTTCTTTATGCTCCACTGGTTCCCCTTTTGGATCTCGACTGTCCCCACGACTCATATCTGAAAGTGGAAATGCATCTCATTTCAGTGTTATATTAATAAAAGGGCTAGTCTGTGTTGTTTCATTTAGTCACTAAATGAAAATATTTTGTCACAGTTCAATTTGAGGACCCCCAATGAATCTGACCTGTACATAAGAACAGGAATTCATAAAGCATAACTTGTATACCAGGGCCAGCAGTTACTCATGCACATTTCTTACACTGTCTTCAGGGTTGCATCCATCTGTCCATTACTGTGGACTTGAGGGATGTTTATGTATTCTAAGTAGTTTAGTGTGGTGGATAGTTCATAGACTTGCTAAATTCATACATAAAAAAGTGATAATAACCTAATATTTCCCAAGTGCAGTTACATCCACATCAGAAAGAGAATGAAATAAAGCTGGATTTAAACTTTAGAGCACAGATGAAATAAGGCATTAAGTAACTCCACAAAAATTATGCTTATGTGGAAATCACAAAGAAAAAGCAACTGCTTTACCTGTTTAGTTCATAATTGCATGCAGCTTTAAAATTCCTGTTCTTTACAATCCCCAGCTAGATGCAAACCTGCAATCAAACTGGTAATCGTCCTTCTAGTCAAGCTAAGAAAAAAAGTCTCTTAAAGTATAGTTTTGCATCTTAAAATGAACACTCAAATTGGCCGAGTATAAAGACATTCTTTCACTGCTACGGTGAATTTTGTCCATGAAGTCTGGAACAGATCATTTAAGTGTACAGTACAGTGATTGCACCTCCATATGGGAGACAACATTTTTATTTCAAACCCACAATTGCCTGTTCCCACAGGAATCCCGTCTGCTCAAGATTTCTCGATCCACTTGCTTGTGTATTTAACAATAACGAACATAGCAAAAATGTTCCTAATTAAAATGTTATCACCATTTAACAATTAAATGCATACAGAGCTTTTCTTATGGAAAAGAAATTGGAAATGACATTAAAGTACTTTGTAAATTTTGCTAATTTGGCTACAATTTGTTTGACTTTTTTATTCAACTTGGGAACACTTTATACAGGACAATGTTTGGCATCTGGTAAATGTGTATAAGTATGCTACTGTTTAGGACTGAGAATTAGGAAAAGACTGATGTTTTTACTTTAAAACATTTTGGACTTGTTTCATTGCCAAAGCATTTATTTCTAGATTTTCTAGATAACGTCTGAAACTACACAAATACACTATAATAGTTTTATATACAGTGTGTCTCATGGCTTTAAATTTTACCTGAATGATGAAAGTTGGCAAACGGAAGCTGTGAGGCCTGCATACTCCGACAGAGAGCGGCCATTGCCACCACTTTCCTGCGGTGATTGCACAGTTTGGTCATGTCCTGCTCAGTTTTACCCAATGGCTGACTGTGCTGTTCCACCCGAACACCCACACTGAAGTTGAAAACCTGAATAGCACAAGAGAAAAGAGGATTAAACACAATTCAGAAAGAGCATCACATGTAATATTTCATAAAAGCTGAGTGCACACATGCAGGCCCTTTTTTTCACACCTGCATACACATTTACTAAATAAGAAAAAAATCTGTTACAACTACTACCCCAACGCATTGGATAAGTGAATCTGAAGGTGACAAAACAACTTTATCAGCTTCTTTGATTTTGTGCATACAAATAAATGCAAAATTGTAATATATATATATATATATATATATATATATATATATATATATATATATATATATCCTATCTGTGGATCGCGAATCTAGAAGCTGGAATGTAAAAATAAATAAAAACACTAAATATAATAAAGTCAAGTGTGCAACAAAGCATCATGGTAGAGATCATAGGACAGAAGCCATGTCAGGTTATTTCTGAATCCTCCAGCAGATCAGAGTATAGGATACTTTTACCTTATGGATGATCAGTGGGCATTCCAGACCACATTTACAGGTACCATCAGTCAACAGATAGGTCTTGACCTCATCCAGTGTGGACAGGGCAGTGCCACTGGGACTACAGAGGGGACAGGGAGATTTTGGGATTAAAGACTTGAGCACTTCTGGGCCTCTATAAGACTGTATTTACATAAATGTGTGTACATTTGAGCAAAACAAGAACAATCTGGAAGTCAGAAATGCAGACTAGAAAATTTACTTGACAGTAACAAGAAACAACCAGTTTAGATGAGTGACTTAGGCACTGTCAGGACATCATGCAAGGAAGTTTGCTGGAACGTGATCCCTGCTAATTGTGTTCTGCTTTGTTTTTGTTAAAGGAGATTCTGTTTAATTTTTGTTTGTTTTTTTTATTTCCCCAAAGGGGAATTGTTCATGTTTTACATGCGTTAGAAAGATCTCATAGCATTCTTAGTTTGGATAATCAGAAGAAATTTGCAGAAATTCTACTGAGCAAATTCATCGCAATCTAACTACACAAACCTGAAAATAAAATAAAATACATACTTTACTGCATATTTTACGTATGCACTACTTTGCCACTACATTTTCTAAATTGAAAAAAAAAAAAACACGTTGCTAAGTGTTTCACGGTTAGATATTTAACATTAGATATGGTCCTGGTTTGAACACTGTGTCGAAACAAATCTCACGTGGACCCAGCCAATATGACTGCATAATGCAAAAGGAGTGCAATGGGAAAAATGCAAAGAAAGCAGTTTTAGGTTTGCTCAAGCTATTATACAGCTTCAGGGTTTTAGCTATTTTTAATGGCAAAATATTCATTGTTCTCTTGACCCACCATCTAAACAACTGTTAGCTTAGTTCCCACTTCAGAAATCTTCTGAGCTCGTCCAAACTAACAGAACATTGGCCAGTACAGTAGGTAAACCACTAACTAATCTAAAGCAAAAGCTACACCCATAGAAGAAGCAAAACATACCTGATATAGATCACCTGCCCTCCTTCCACTCTCCGCTGCCAGCCAATGGGGACATGTATTGCAGAATTATGGACCCCATCCTTGTCCCCGCTGACAGTATCACTGCCTCCCATCATTGTGTTGCTGTGGCCTGCCAGCACCTTGGAAAAACAGTAAAATGTAAATCTATTGTCTTTCAAAAAATTATATCTATCTATCTATCTATCTATCTATCTATCTATCTATCTATCTATCTATCTATCTATCTATCTATCTATC
>JBAMHX010000015.1:18028979-18052532 GCA_037177515.1 Pseudomugil tenellus
TATATTTTTTTTTTTTTTTTTTTTTTTTTTTTTTCTGACACAAGTTGTCATTCCTTTCAGTATTAAATGCCAACATAACTATGCAGTTTTGATGGTTTCCCACATTTGAATATTTTCTCAAAAGGCATTAATTTGATACATGTTTGTTTCATTATCTGGAGCTGTCAATAACTTACCCTTTGTTGCTTGCTTTAAAATCTTACTAAAAATGCTTACTTTAATCATATCCCTGAACTTAGTGTACCTGTTTAGGTTCCCAAGGGGACGACCTGCGTCGGGTTTCAGCATTTTGGGATTTATGGTTCCCACACTATGTGGTACTTTATGCAAAAAAAAATCAAATTTTTGCCTATATCTCTGGAACTATTTACAATTGGATTTTAATACTCTATACATGTTTATGTCCTAAAGAGGACAATCTGTATCGAATTTCACAATTGTTGTTTTTATGGTTTTCCCACCAGGTGTCGCTTTATTCACAAAAAAATCTGATTTTTGGCTACATATCTGGAACTATTTGTCTTACTGATTTTAAATCAAGTATAAATAAAATGTCATGACCTCAGGATGCATCCTGTCCTGATGCCATACTGGGCAGGTTCAAAGTTTCAACACCAGTTGGAGATTTGTGACTGAACGACTTTATGTCTATTCGAAGATTGTGAAATAAGTAGATTGGGGGCGTTCGGGTATATGACCCTAGCTGTCGCTTCCGACAGCATAGGCCTTGTTTTAAATAGGGGTCATTGCCTCCTCTACAAAGTTAATATGAGGGCCATACATGTACACATATTTTCCATCTAATTAGGAAAGAGAACATCAGATTTTAATAGTCATTTTATGATTATCGACACACTGATACAACAGGATTCAGACCAGTGAGAATGAGCTACAGAACAACAACAGCGTGCCTCTCCAGTATCTGTGCTCTTGTGCTGTATCTGCTCTTTTATTTAGAAATAAATTTCAAAATGATAAATGTCCTATTTGTTTCCAGTCTTACACATGGCTACATGACAGACAACAAGAGAATCTCAGCCACCTCCATCTACTTTGAGTCTATGCCCTACAAGCTGGATGTGAGTAGTTTGTGATGCATATAATGGTTCAGATGCATTCAGGAAACATGTGGCAACAACTATTTTTTTCCTCTCTTCTCGACATTCTGCATTATTACAGCCTCAGAATGGTCTAATTGATTATGAGCAGTTGGAGAAGACAGCCCGTCTGTTCAGACCTAAGCTCATCATAGCTGGAACCAGTGCCTACGCTCGCCTCATAGACTACCCTCGCATGAAAAAGGTTCTTCTCATGTTGTTTTTTTTTTCGCAAAGAACAACGATCTTATTAGAAATTATCTTTATGTCAAAAGGTTTGTAGCCTCATAATCCAAGTTAGTAAAATGTGAATGTGCAGACCAGCAATTTATTTTGCTGTCTTCACTAAATGTGAATCAAACTGTTACAGCAGTAGTGATGGAGATGGCTGTAATATCCTCACTTCATGCACTACATACATTCATGCAGTAAGGTTTTATTTGAACAGGGTTTACATGATACATGAGAAGTAAAATGCGTGAGCTACAGAATAGGAAGAATGAAGAACTGTGGAAAACCTGCAAACTAGTCATTTATTTGTCTGAAACATCTTCTACCAAGCTTTCCTTTCATCTTGTTATTAACTGTGTTGAAGACACGTGGAAGATGGTGCTCTTGTTCTGCAAAGTGAAAGACTGAATCATGACCTTAGCAGATAAATAGACACATTTTGATGTTGACACTATGATCAAAGAGTAAGATTATGTGAAGAATAAGAAAACTGCTGTAGCTGTTTAATTTCAAGGCTTCTACATTGTTTCTGGCATAAGTTTGTATTGAGAACAATGATAAATGAGCGTAAATGTTCCTCAGTTGTGTAAAGAGCTGAATGCCTACCTGCTGGCAGACATGGCTCATATCAGCGGCCTGGTGGCAGCTGGAGCTGTTCCCTCTCCATTTGAACATGCTGATTTAGTCACCTCCACCACCCATAAGTCGCTGCGTGGAGCACGGTGAGAACCCATCCTTCGATCGCACAACTATGTTTATGCAGTTCAGGACTGACACATATGAAGACTGGTTGTTATTTAGTTTTCTGTCTCTCTTCGCAGGGCTGGTCTGATCTTTTACCGAAAAGGTGTGCGGTCTACAAATGCAAAAGGTGAGGAGGTGCTCTACGACCTCCAGGACAGAGTGAATTTTGCAGTGTTCCCCTCACTTCAGGGCGGACCACACAACCATGCCATTGCTGGGGTGGCTGTTGCTCTCAAACAGGTCCATACTCATTTTAAATATGCAATATCCAACATAATCCTATAAAATCTAATAAAAGAGAAAATCCTTCAGGGGGGATGGATTGAAGAAACAGCTTAATTTCAGCAGCTCGTGTATTAAATATAAGTCCTACGGTGCTTGACATCTGAAGTATTCTGATATGGTCTTTCTCTTTCACGCAGCATAATTTCTATCTCTACAGGCTTCCACTCCCATGTTCAAACAGTATATTGCACAAGTTCTGCTGAACGCCAAAGCCATGGCTAATGCTCTGCTGAAGAAAGGCTACACCCTGGTGTCAGGTACACATCTAATACATATTAAAATATAAAAAAAGTTTCTCCAACTAGGAAGTTAGAGTCAGCTTTTCTGCTATTGTTGTATTTCTACCTCACAGGTGCCTGATGCAATCGCTCTTTTTATTCACTCTAGCCTAATTTGCATCCTGTTTTTAAGACTTTGGGAAAGTTAACTAAACGAGAATGGGAAGAATGCACTATTTGTGGAGTTTTATAGAAGGAATGATACTTTTTGTCTGAGTCAGCATGAAGGTTGTGTTCTTCATTGTCACACAGTTGACCTTATTATGAACTGGATTCAAATGTAACTTTAGGGATTAAACATCGGGCTGCGTGGTGGCACGGTGGTTAGCACTGTGGCTGATTGGAGACTGTTAATTCCCATAGGAGTGAGTGTGTGTGCATGGTAGTTTGTCTGTGTGTGTTGTGATGGACTGGCGACATGTCCAGGATGTACCTGTCCCCGCCTCTCATCAGCTCAGGAATAACCGGTAGATAATGGACAGACTTCTCTTCCCTTCAGGTGGAACAGACAACCACCTGGTCTTAGTTGACCTTCGACCTCGTGGGATGGATGGTGCTCGAGCTGAGAGGGTTTTGGAGCTGGTGTCCATCACTGCCAACAAGAACACCTGTCCTGGAGACAAGAGCGCCCTCACGCCCGGAGGACTGCGGCTTGGTATGCAGGTCCAGACATGTAAAGCTTGAACAGAAGATGGAGCAGATATTCTGTGCATAGGTTCAGTTAAAGCATCTGTAATTCACACTACTTTTTTTTTTTACCTTTGTCATACTGAAGTTTTGCTTTTCTTTTTTTGCTTTTTTCTTGCACCAGTGTTTTTTTAAGGTTTATAAGTCCTTGTATTGGGAGTTGTGTTGTATTTCAACTAGTTTCTCAGCTGCACCAGTCTGATCCTCTATAATATCAACATCATTAACAGTGATAATGTATGAAATAATCTATCACACCTATTTATGTTTATGTCTTATACTTTTCTCTGTAATATTTTCTGACAGGAGCACCTGCTCTCACCTCCCGACAGTTTAAGGAAGCAGACTTTGAAAAGGTTGTGCACTTGATCGATGAAGGGATTCAGATTGCACTGGATGTGAAGAAAAAGACCGGTAAGCTGGGTTTTCATTGTTGTGTAATCTAATGACCAAGATGCACACTTGTATTTGAAAAACACAGTCATAATTTTGCTTTTGCTTTCATCAAAGTACAAACTTTGTTCTCTCTATCTCCCAAAAGGAAATCTTGCCAGTTTCAAGAACTTCCTGCTGAAGGACCCGGACACAGTCTCACAGATTGCAGAGCTCCGCCAGCGGGTGGAGCTCTTTGCAAGGCCCTTCCCCATGCCGGGATTCACTGACCATTAAACCTAAATAATACAATAAGCTCTGTCACAGCACGGCAATATCCTGCAAAAAATGTCTTAGCTGAAATTGATTGTGTTTGTATGTGTGCGTGTGTGTGTGTGTTTAAGTGTGTGCGTGTGTGTGTCTTTTTAGTTTTTTAATTTGTAGTTGTTTGAGTGACTATTGTAAATTTTGCCTTTTCTTCAATGTGAAGATGCCAAAGCAATTAATACACTTCAGCACAACTGTATTATTTTATAATGTTTACATTCATTGCTGCCACATTGCCATGGCAACTAATGCATCATTTTAAACAAGTAAAGAGTGTAAGACTCAGATCATAGAAGGTGATCTGCTAAAAAAACAACAACAAAAAACATACACAGTATTAAATGATAATGATAATATAATCTGGCATGTTAGCTGCCTTTGTAATCACAGTATAAAAATTAGAGTCTTTTATTATTAATATGTAATTCAAAGGTTTTATTGATAAAATGAAATAAAATGAAAAATTTAATGAAAAAAATTGTAGTAGCTCTTTTTTTAAACAAAAAAAACAATAATAGAAAATTAAAAATGATCAAATGTTCAATTGTTCTTTATGCTGATGGCTGCTGGAAGGAATGATCCTCTGTACCTCTCAGTCATACATCGAACCTGAACAAGTCTCTCACTGAACACATTCTGTTGTTTGATCACTGTGTTATGGAGAGGATGTGAAGAACCCTCTGTCATCTTCATCAGCTTGTGCAGCATTCTCTTTTGGATGATCAGCTCCAGCGGCTCCAGAGTTACACTGATCACAGAACCAGCTTTCTTGATCAGTTTGTTGATTCTTCTCAAGTCTCTGCTTCTGATGCTGCTGCCCCAGCAGATCGCTGCAAAACTGATTGCACTTTCAACAACAGACTTGTGGAACATGTGCAACATTTTGGTGCAGACGTTAAAAGCATAAATGATAAATGATATTATAGGTTTTGCACAAAAATTCTAAGAAATTTATGTTTGGTTAATCTTTTCTCTCCTTTAATAATAGAAACTTGCCTTGTATTATACATGGTTGGAAGGCCTGAATAATTATCTTTATAATGCGATATAACTTAAAGATCATACTTCTATGGTATGATCAACTCAGTTAAATGTGGGGGAAGTGGCCTCAACTAAGGTGCCAAACCCCTGCAATGCGAGCCTCTGGCACTAGAATGTCATCTATCAATCAGTTAGGTGCCAATCAGACTCTAGTCCAACATCTGTGTCTGGCACACATCTGGTCACATTTTAGTCTCAAACTAAGAGTGAATGCCAACAGAAAACTTTTGGTACATGTTATTGGGAGAACTGCCCACATTGTAGTTGTGATGATCCCTTCACATGTGTACAATCCTTAAAAGTTATACCTGAGACCGTCACACTTGTGTAAGTGATTAATCAGGCTTTGCACCGATGTGTAAAGCATCACTTGCTGTTATTAAAAGGGAAAAATAAAGGACCAAACATGTCTTTAATCTGATTGTTAAGAATCTCCTCCGAGGTTCCCACGAATGGTGGCTGATGAGTGAACAGATGCTGCATATAATGTGCGGTAGTCACAATAAAACATACTTGAGAAGAGTTGTCAATGTTGATAAATTTATACCAAATTTATGCTACAATATTGGGGTGTATTTAAAATAAAAGTGTTGATTTTGCCAAACTGTTTGAAATGCAAACAGCAAATATAACATATATGTCACATTTTTCCATTTGTATCAACAGGTTTTGTTTTATGAAAATCATGTTTAGAAAAGAATTTGCACAGATTAGATTGATAAATTAAAATAATAAAGATGGCACTAATAAGAATATTAGAAGTAACAGTGTTGCAGTGTTTTAGCATTAATTTTCCTTTAAATAAAGGAGACTGCTGTTTCTTATCCAAAGCTGAAAAATACTTCTTGGTTATTTAAGCCATGTGAGAATAAGCTCGTATTAATGCCCTCAGTGATGTCTGGTCTCATCTCGGCCACTGAGACACTCACAGCAGTTTGTTTGGAATTAAACTCAGGGTTAGTTCAGTTTCTCGAGCTTCCAACCCAACATGACAACCTTAAACAACACATCCACTTTTACTTGTGCTTTTAGGATTTATATCATGTGTGCTACAAAGCAGCCGCTTTGATTTTACCTCATCACTTTCATTATTTTTAGTAAAGAGAGGGAGATTAAACACAACACCTTTTCAAAAATGAAAATGTGTATCTGTGCCTGCTGCCATACGAGAGATGTGACGAGGAGGATTTATGTTTGCAGTTGGATGAAGGAGGAGCCCCTGCAGATTTTATAAACACTGATCCATTTGAAGCTGCTGGAATTTCCTACGGTCATTTCCTCTCAGTGTCAGCTTCAGGGTTCAGTTGAGAAAAAGAAAATAGCAGCCGATCCCTTGACAGTGAGTTTTGACAGGAAGATGGTTAGAGCCAAGGATAGATGCAGTAAATTAGTTTTGATGTGTCTGCTTTGTATGGTTCATACTGCATTTCAGATGTGGGAGTTATTCACTGCCAGCTTTTTTACTGTAAGACGTTAAATTATTGTCAGAATTAATTGCAAATTAACAAAATAGGTGAAAATATTATATATAAAATATAAGCATTACAATTTACAATTTTATTTATAACTGTTGTAAAACAACAAATGCTTGAATAATGTGAAACAAAATGCTCTCCAGCCACGTTTCTCAATAAAATGAGCTCCTTATCGTGTTGCTTATTTTCATAGTGCTTGTTATCATCTGATACCAAAACATAATAAAAATCTTTATTTCATTGAGTTTTTTTTTTTTACATCAACTCACATTCCAACAAACAGACATTATGGGACAAAGACTACATGAGAAGACGAATGTCGTATGTCTCATCAGACTTCTTCTCTTTTCCTAATAAACTTCAGAAGTCTTGTTCTTGTTTATTAAACACTTCCTCTCCCGGAGTTTTTCAGACTGCTGGACTGAAATTTCTCATGAAAAGGTCTGCCCTCTTCTTTCTTTCACGTTGCAACAAAATGGCAAATTTTGTGTTTATTGCATTTTGATGTATTTATTCAGGATTCACTCTTAGCCACAAAGTGTCTAGCAAAGCAGCTTTAAATGAGCCTGGAACATCACGCGCTGTGTATTGGAGCACAGAATAATAATTTTACATAAGAACTGAATGAGCTTTTGTTTTTAGGCATTTGTTATTTGCTCAGCTTTTCGCTTTGTTATCTCATAAGTTTTTCAGATGGTGATTATTGCTTCTTGTCCTGCCAGAGGAATGTGTCCCCTCTATTGAGACAAGGCAGCAAAATCCCAGGTCAGAGGACAGGAATGTTCTCAGCCATGTCGTCAGAAAACACACACACCAGAAGCATCACAGGGAATCTATGTGACTTTCTCATGACCTGAAAGCTCTTCTGTGTGACATTTAAAGCTTTTTAACTCCTTGAGGAAAATTATTTGACTTCTCATGTTGGGTCAGTGGATAGTTTACTGCTGCAGCAAATGCTGCAGTCCAGGATTATTTATGTTTTTATGCTTTTCAGTCACTGCACAAAGCAAAAATAAATTTGCTTTTCTGGTCACAATCTCTTAAACTTACAGATTTATTAACAAATATTATCAATCACTATTCTGTGAATAAATATTTGATGGATGATATAGACAATGTTGTCTCCTGATTTTAAAGGAATGTGTATTAATGGTGGATGGTGGCACTGAAGGACTCAGCTGCAATACCGGAGTTTTAACACACTGTTATTGTTGCTGTTTTTTGCATTTAAACTCTGTATTGACAACAAATTTTGTAAACTAGCCATGTCTTGCTCCCATGTCCTATTTATATTTCCAATGTGTATATTTAAATGTGTAGCTATATTTACCATAATTTATAATATGTATATTTAAATTATAATGAGAATCTTAGATTTTTGGCTCATTTAGAAATTTGTCTTGTCTCATTGACTTGTCTAAATGTTCATTGTAGCACCAAATAGTACCTTGAAAATGTTAATCTCAACTGTATACTCAGACACAACTGAAATAAAAATGAAATCTTATTGACTGGATTTAAAAAGGAAAAGAAACAGCATCAAAATGTGATTTTTTTTTCTCAAGAAACTCTCAATTCAGAGGCATTCTTCAAAACTCTCCTGGAAAGTCTTTTGGTCGCATTTGTGCTTTTGGAAACAATGTTACAAATCAAACAAAAAAACTGTTATCAATACAATTAGTATTGTTTGGAGAATAAATTTAGTTGATTATGCTGTTGATCTGAACAATCCCCTGATTTACAAAAAAAGACTAAGCAAATTCCACATGACCAAATTCTTCTTTCCTTTCTAATACCTGTGAAAAGTTGCAGGCTGAATGGCAGAATTATGCAGCAGGACACCGATATTACGCCACGTATGCCAGCAATTCTAAATTATCTTGCCCTTTTTTGTTGTGACTAAAAAGGGCTATAACTATTTTTTTTTATTATATGTAGTGTTTTTTGTGACATTATATGTTGTCAGATTTGCAGTGACCGAATGA
This sequence comes from Pseudomugil tenellus, assembly GCA_037177515.1. NCBI lineage: Eukaryota > Metazoa > Chordata > Actinopteri > Atheriniformes > Pseudomugilidae > Pseudomugil > Pseudomugil tenellus. Next base: position 18,037,502 of record JBAMHX010000015.1, read on the forward strand.
TTTTCCCTAGGTGGGATAATACATTTAGACATTTAACGATTTTATAATTAAGCATATGGACATGTGCTTAAGTCATGAATAAGGGCAGGGATTCTGTTGTTCTGTGGTGTGTGTTCTCGGGTTTTACAAACAGTATTCTGCTGTCAGACATCAACCCCACCCTGGAGAAGACTGTTTAGACTCCTGCCAATGCTGATCCTTTCAAAATGCACTGTGCTGCTGTCATATGTCACGTGCAACACAACCTCTGGTATACACACATGGAAGCTGTGGCTGTACTGAAAAAGCATCAGCTAACCAGACTGCAAATTGACAGCTGTGCTGCCAACAGATGGGTCTGCTCCATCAGTCACTGTGTGGAAAAAGATCTGTATCTCAGTTTTATGCAGGTGTCTGAGAAAAGTCACATGTCTTTGTGCATGTTTGCAACAAGAAAAAAGACCTTCGGACATAAATCACTTGTTTTTATTTGAGAGATTCCAGCCTGGTTAACACACCTCTAAATTTTCCATAGCTGACCATTAAAATGTAGAATTTAGTGACGGCTAAACTTACAGTTTGTATCAGTTATGGAAAACATGAAGCGTTTGCGGAATAATTCATATGCATATGGTGATTTTTTTAACATGCAAAATCTTTGCTTTAACAATGAAGTGCCACTGTGATTAGCAAATATAGAATGAAGATGCAAAAATAAGTGCTACATCGCTCTTAAGGAAGTAGGCATATTTAAATATGTAAAAAACGCTGCTTTTTTCAGTTCGCTTACATGACAGTGCCAGTCACATTAACCAAGTCACCAGCAGCTTTTTGCAAAATCGTGCAGGCTCAGATACACTAAAAAATTTTTCCCAGAGGTTCTTTTCAATGACCACCTGCATTGTTGAGGTAAGGGGGGCAGATTGTGTGAATCGAATCCAAGAGAAAGATCTTCTGGGATTTCCATTCATTATGGTTTGTGAGATTCAGAAGTCAGGTCCCTCCTTCTTTAGAGTTTTGTAGTCTGTGGTGACAGCCACAAACTGTGGAAGAAGCAGAAAGAGAGCAAATGCAATAGATGCTCCATGGTATAAAGAAATGAAAGCATATGTTAAATGCAACTTCCAGTTTACATATGTTGTATTACCTTATACTGGTAGGTTGGGTCAAGTTTATTCCATGGCTCAGGGTTACTGGTCTTGTTCCAGCTAAACACACCAACATATATACAGAAATGATGCATGTTAGTCCCTGAGAATTGCTTTATCATGTCATGTTTTTTCAGTGAGATAATAAAACTCAACGTGAGCAAAGTTAAAGATCAATTAAACTCAACAGATAGTTACACTTTCAACCTGCTGTTCCAGCCAGTTAGCATCTGCAAAAAACATGATTAAATGCAGGTGGGGGAAAATACTACAATACCTGTTACTGAAATCTAATAAATGCAGTTTGTTTAGCTGCAGGAGCAGAGGGAGCACAAACAAGAAGTGGTTCAATTGGCAGATTGATTTTAAGTGGTTATACAATAATGAAATAAAATCCCTCTACTTTTTCAAAACACAGGTTCTCTCCACTAGTTTTGCCTTTTTTTTTATTAACAAACCTGCTTTTCAAGATTAAGTTAAAACATACAATGCAAAGAAGATATATATAAGGGCCTGTCTTAAAGTTTATTAAAAAAAAGAATTATGTCCATACTGTATAACAGATTGATGATAACCTACATTAGTCCAGTAAAACTGAAGTAACGGTAGATTTATATAACAAAGTTTTATTTGCAACCACCCCAGATTACACAGGGAATAGCTAACCCAGCTGACCAACCAAATGTTACACATACAATTATGTTTAGTCTATTTTCTCTTTGTATAACACCTGCTATCATTTCGATCAGCTGTTTCTGTCTGCAAGGTGACTCATTGGATGCAGTACTTGATTCTTCTGTCACTTTTTTCATAAACAACGGCTGAGCGTAGCAATCAAAAGCAGGTTTTATCCCCCCTTTTCATCAAAGACAAGAATTAAAATGTAAAGTCCTCACGTCACATGAGGTCCTCTGGCCAACCGGATAAGATATAGAGATGCTCCACCCATTCCCAGGCAGATAAAGAAGAACTGAGGGACGAGCTGGAAAGAGAAAGATTCAAATAAATTATTATTATTATTATTATTATTATTGTTGTTGTTGTTTTTTCAAATACCATGCAGAAATCTCGGGCCACCAGTCAATTCCTTCATTTTACCCCCCAAAAATCTGTCAGTAATTGATTCCTTGAGCTTGGTACTTTTAGTATTATCATAGGTCGACTTTAAGAGGGTTATCTAAACATTATTCCTCTGATAATGGTCAGAAATGAAGACTGAGATGAAAATAAAGTTTTTTTGTTTTTAACAGGGCAATGCTTAAAAAAGAGAGAAAGAAACTTGAAAAACCTTCAGAAACCATCAAAACTGTTGCTCATTGGCTTTAATAGATGAAGGAGTAGTGGTCACCTAAATAGCCCCTGTTAACTGAGGAGATGGCCTCTATTAACTGATGCCAAAAAGAAAGAGGTTCAATGCCTCTAAAAAACAAAATATTAGAGCCAAATAGCAGCATCAAGGTAAGGAAATAGGATTGGAGCATAAATTTGACCTTGTGAACTTGTGAGACTCAATCTCTGTATGTAGTACAACATAACTCACTTGTACAATTATAACTGCATGATTTGTTAAACAATTCTCATCAATTGTGAAAGCAGTTACTTCTGTCTCTGCAAGGCATTAGTCTCTGTAACAGTAAATAAGAGTTTTTTAAGAAGTAAAGGAAGTAATATAACTCATTCTGCTGCAAGAACATTTTATAAATAATTGATTAGCCATCAAAAATCATCTTGAGAAAATCTGCAGCTCATTAAAAGCAGTTCTAATTCATTCTTTTGAAATATTTTCTCCACCTAGTGTACCAGATAATCAGGACCTTATTTGGCAGCTTAGAGTTTAAAGCTTGTGTAAGAGACACGATCTGGGCAACCAATGAACAGCAGCTCGGAGGATTATTTAGTGGCCTGCTTGTGCTCTACAGGCTCATTATCCCGTTGAACCTGCTGACACTTATTACTGTGGCAACTGAAAGAGAGTAAAAGGTGTTCATTAAAAGAAACAGTTCATAAGTACTGATATACATCCTTGCTTTCCAATTCTGATACTTTTTTTTGTGAAAATGTTGTTGTTTCTTCCATAAATATTCTACATTTAAGTATTTTTGTGCATTTCCTAAAATGTTTAAATGATCAAATAAAAATATTAAAGTTTTATACAAATCCAAACATGATGAAGAAAAATTGTATTTCCTTTTTTGTCAGTCATATATCAGAGATTCATCTGTGTGCAACTTCATTATTCTATGGTCTGTATCCCTAAATTGTTATCTCCTTCCTTGTTGATGCAACCAAGGAAAACAGCTATCAGAGATCATGAATTAATTACAAAAGAAATGGCTATAATCTTTAAAACTGGCTTTTAAAATCAAAAGAATCAGCATTGATTGGGGAAATCTCATTCTCTGTTTTCATTAGTATTTTTAAAACAGGTCGGAGATACAAAAAACTGTTTATTAAAGGTTTCCTTCCACCTACTTACACACACACACACACACATAGAGAGAGAGAGGGGGGGGGGGGACATTTACATCCCCCACTTCATTTTGCATAAACATGTATCTTAACTGAAGACAGGTAAAGTTTTAAAAGGAAGATAAACATCTGGCTTGATGCAGCTGTGAGGAAATGATAAGTTTCCTCAGAGCAGGGTGGGGTTCACACCACGGCCATACGGCTGCAGTGCAGGACCCCAACAGCCACAGACTGAGTGGTCACCATGAAGGGCTACAAGCCGTTAACCTAAGCAGACAAACCTAATGGTGCAAAGGATGAAATCTCTGGAGTTGAAGAGTAAAAAAAAGAAAGATCCACTGACTTATAAGCAATGAAAGTTTATCAAATATCAATAATAAAAATGAAAAAGGCTTGAGATAAAATTTTAATAAAAATAAATAAAGAAGCTAACAGAAATAGTGTGATAGAGTAAAAGAAAGCAATAAAAGTGTAGTGATTCCTGTTCTCTGGTGGGTGTGGTCGGCATTCTGGCTAAAGCAGCAACATCTGATCAGCATGGTCTGTATTTAAGACTAGTCCAACCTGCTGACCGTCGCCAGATTGTTGATTGCTTTGTGGTAACCACTCTTGGCTCCTGATTATTTGTCAGTGTCAATCATCAGCCTAGTAACCTGTCTTATATTCTTTGCTGTCAGAGATCCTTGCTGCTTGCCAGCCCGCTTGTTGTCTGCCTGCACGCATACACCCCTGTGGTCTGCTTCCCTCTTGCCTGCCTGCCTGCCAGCCAGTCTGAACAGCCTTTCCTGTAATAGATCCTTGAACCCAGACAATATTAAAAAATCTTCTGGAACTGTGAATAGTGTCTGCTCTTTGGATCCACCATGTGTCCCTGTTTAACAAAAAGCATAAATAAATAATGTTTGAAAGAAGTAATAAGCATTCAGCTAAATACCAAGTTAAAAGGTTTTGAGCCTTTACTTTAAAACATCTCTGAAGGCCTGAAGGTTTCTTGCAGAGTGTTTTCCACGGTCAGGGGCCATGATGTTGGAGTGAGGCCTCCCCATAAGTTTTGGATCTGATTTTCAGAACAACTGAAAGGCCGGTAGGAGAAGACCTCAGAATTCACGGGGTCAATAACTATAAACAGGTCAGATAAATAAGAAACTGTTTATAAACCATAAAAAGAACCTCAAAATCAAACCTGAAACAAACAATGCAGGGATATTAAACTATTAAGCTCCTTCAGAACAGCAATCATTTTGTCATTTCAAGTTTGGACACACTTTCCCATTTATCAGTCAGGGAAGTGCACAGGTAGTGTATAAACTGGTAACTATAATGTTGTCTCAAAGTATCATCCTCCTTACATTTAATCCACTTGTGCATTTCAGTACAATGTACTTAAAAATGCAAGTGTGTAATCATGCTGAACACTAATCTAGACATGATTGATCATATTTCATCAGATTAAAATGTTAAACTGCCAAAATTTCTCATTTTTAAATTTCAGTGTAAAATTATGAGTATTTCTGAATTAATTTGACTCATTTCCTGGTTTCTCTTGACACTTAACCTCTCATCTAGTAACTTCTCAGTTGCTACTTATCACTTGGTGCCTTGTCACTTGGATCAGTGAGGCCTCTTTGACCCACAAAGCCATCCTGTAAGTAGATAAGAGTAAAAATAAAGATAATAAAACTAAGTTGGACAGCACTGCATGTTGCTGATAGCTGCTGTAGAACAGCTTGTATTTAGTGATGTTTGTCCAGATAAAGACTGATGGCTACCATCACTATTTAAAATTGACCACCACTGGTGACACTGTAGCCACTTGCTACCAAGTAGAAAATGCTCTTCTCCATTAAAGACATGAATATGCATATGCAGTACTGGACAAAGACACTAAACATGGTCTTAATATGCCTTTTAAGGAAATTCCAGCACCCTGTTAATTAATTTGATTTCAATATCTTGCATGACAGCCTGCATGTAAATGTGTGTAAATGACCCATATTTTGCCGGCATTAAGGTGTTGATATCCCCACAAGACGATAAAAGCATGATTATGACCCAGTCAGTGATGAGAAAACCTTTTGAAAGAAAGGTGAATTTTTTTTTTCAAGAACCAAACAGATGTACAGTTCTTTGGTAAGGAGTCTTCAGACTTTTTCACATAACCATCTGCAATAAATTTGGTTTTTAATGTGAGCATGAAACTTACTTTTTAGTACATTGTCTATATATGTTTTTTCAACACATCAACTGTTTTGAGTCACATCGGAAGCTTCCAGCTTTGTTATTGCTTGTTTGCTTGTTTTTTATTTAAGAAAAGTCCCTTAAATCATGTCATGTTCATGCTGTGGCAATTTTAAACCCCTACTAACCACTGCTTTGTTAATGGTACCGATTCATCACTCACAGATAAATGATGGCAAATAGATGTTAGTGATATTCAATTTTCTTTTCACATGTCATTGATGAGTCAATTTAATTAAATAAATCCTTCAGTTTCAACCACTTACCATAGTAAAGATTTTGGGCACAGTATGAAAAATACCCATCTTCCACTGACTCTCTTTCATTTAATCTGCCTGAACGTCCATCTGTCTGTCATTCGTGATTGTTTTCAGCTAGACTCAAATTTTCAGGCTATGTGTCTGTTGCTCTATCTGCGTCTCTGCTGTTACTTTATCAAATAAGCTTGTTTAATCTCACAGATTTTTTTCCTTGTAGCTTCTCTCCCTCTCTTTTTCTGTCTTTCTCTCAACTTGTCGGTCTGGCACGAATCAGGATGATAGACCACACCAAGGTCCTATGGTAGAGCCTCGTTGGGATTTCCTCCCTTTGGCTTCACTCTCTTTCTTCAGGGAGACGTGTGACAAGAAGTTAAAGCTCTGTCACTCTTTTCTGGTGACAGAACTAGTTTAAAAAGCAGCAATAATCCTCTCTCCTGTGGGGAAAGAGCAGATTCTAAACCAGCAGCTCCTTTCCTAGCTGCTGAGATTTTGTCAGTTTAGAGTTGGGGGGTTGTTAGAAGACACTCATATGTTATTAAAGTCCTAAGCTGCTCTCAGCTTGGCTTGATTTTTAAACAAGTCACTGGAACAACTTAACTGCCTGAATTAGAGATGAGATTAGATGAGACAAAATTAGACTTCTGATTTTGTCTAATGCTTTGACCTGTTAATTAACAAGCACATACAAACACTCCAGGAAGTCATTAAGACTGAATATGTAAAAGGATAAAAACTTTATCTAATGTCAGACGCAGTATTTAATTCAGTATGTGGTTAATTTCAAAGTTGCTCTTCAGAGCTGTATAATAAGTTCATAAATGAATTTGTGATTGATTAAAAAATTGGCACTTCATTAATATACCAAAATGAGCTAATAATGACTGAGCCATAAATAATTTAAATGCAAAATTTACTCTGATTATAAAATAATAGCATGAAACCTGCTCAAATAATTCATTATCTAACTCACTGATATAGCAATCCTAGTTATACAAAATCTTATTTTATGCACTGAAACAAATTTGGTAAACCTCCATCTTAATAAATCTATAAAAAACAAAGACCCTGTTGATGTCTTATAAAAGCTTTCAGTCATTAAAAACTTCCAAACATACTGGAGATTGAAACCAGCTTGCAAATAAACAGAAAAGAAAGAACATTTACTTACGCCAGGGTGCTTCTTGGCATGCTCTACTGCTCTCCGAAACATCAGTGGTACACTTTAGAGAACTTTACGCAGAGTGGATGAAATGAACTTAACCTGTTTCAGGTTTTCCTTATCAACAAACACAAGCTGTACACTGCTGTGCACTGACAGGATTTGGACCTGTTGCGTTTTGCATGTGGAGCAAGAAAAGGGGTGGGGAGGAGGAGGAGGAGGAGAAAGAGGTCATTTATATCTAATTACAGCTCCTGCTGCTCCCTTGTTGGGTGATTTCATTGTGCTGGACACCATGAAGCAGTTTATATTTTGAAGGTTTCATCTTTTAAATGCTCATTTAATATCTAGAGATAGCTGATGCTCACATCAGGGTTTTCTGTAAAAAAAAAAAAGCTGAGAGCTAAGAGGCCTTTTCTCAATTTCTTCCATTATGTTTGTGGCCTTTTGGGAGACGAGCTGAGGAAATGCAAACGTGCATACACACTCTGCCTTTTTAAAGACTACTGGGCAATTTCTGTACAAATGGACCTTTATCAGTTACACAAAGATGAAGACCTGCAGAGCACAAAGCATTCAAACCTAATTTTTCTGGCAAACAAGTGCTAAATGTCACAGAAAAATAAAAGTATGTTAATTAATACTGCATCCTCATCAAACCACTACTCTTAATTAATTCTGGATCCTATTAGCTTGATTATGTTTACAGCTGTTGTCATGACAACCACTAACCAAATCTGTATCTCTTCAGGCTTTTCAAAAGGCCCATCTACAATGCCAGACCTGCTCATGTCCAAGTGTCTGATAGTGTGATGAGTCCACCTTGCAGTGAGGTTTAATAAAAGGGATTTTCACATTTGTAAGCAAAATTGTCCCAACAGGTGCTGTAAAGGAAGAGTTTAGCCCAGGAAACAGATAAGTCCTTGACCCATTTGCACATCTGAAAAAGGCAACTGAAAAGAAAATAGAGCAACATGTCAGTTTTCCCAATCCACTTAATAAAATATGAAATCAAAGACAAAAAAATAAGTAACAGAGCCGTTGGAGGTAAGCTAAGTGAAACACTAACATGAATTATATCCTCCCTTTTGTTTTTGTACAGACCAGTGTGTCTGATCTACTTCAAACCGGTTTAACTCGACCAAAAATCAGGTACAAGCTAATTGGGCACTTTAGAGCTTCTCTTAAAAGATCTCAGGTTACTTAAGAAGTAGAGTGTGCTCTGACATTTCTTGTAAATGTTCCCTGTGTTGCTTTTCAACTCAACTCTGTTGTCCTGCTGAACTCCCAGGTACTTGTATTCCTTCACCACCTCCACCTCCTCTCCCAGGATGAAAACAGTCCTGTGTATTATTGTTCCTCCTGAAGTCAACAATCATCTCTTTTGTTTTGTTGGTATTCAAAATGAGATGATTGTTACCGCACCATTCAACAAACTGAGCGACCAGTTCTCTGTACTCTGTTTCTTGTCCATCACTGATACACCCAATAACTGCAAAGTCATCAGAGTATTTCTTCAGATGACAGGACTCTGAGTTCTACTGGAAGTCTGAGGTGTACAGCGTGAAGAGGAAGGGTGAAAGTACAGTTCCTTGTCGTGTTCCAGTGCTGCTGATCACCCTCTCAGACACACAATCTTTCAGTCTCACAAAGTAGTCATAGATCCAGGTGGTTGTGGAGTTATCCACCTGGAATTTATGGAGCAACTCACAAAGCAGAGCGGGCTGAATCGGATTAAAGGCACTTGAGAAGTCAAAGAACATGAACCTCAAAGTGCTGCCTGACTGGTCCAGATGAGAGTGGGCTCTCTGAAGCAGGTAGATGATGCCGTCTTCAACCCCAAGCCCATTACGATATGCAAACTGTAATGGATCTTGAAAGGTGTTCCCTTGTTTGTTGAGGTGAGCCAATAAGAGTCTATCCAGGACTTTCATGATGTGAGATGTCAGAGAAACTGGTCTAAAGTCATTTGATTCAGCTGGTTGTTGTTTTTTAGGCACCAGAACAAGGCAGGATGTTTTCCACAGTACTGGGATTCTTTTCTGACTCAGGCTGGTGTTCAACAGGTGCAGGCAGAAGAAGACTCATTAGTCTAAAAAAACTCAGATCCCAACCGGTAGGATTGTGGTGAGACTTAAGTTACTACAAGACCAGATGACTGTTTTGAAGGTTTAAAGAATTATTCATCATGGTCAGCAGCTTGTACAGCTTTCTTCTACGGACAATCAGTTCCATCAGTTCCTGAGGTAGTTTTGTACTTATCACTCAGACAGGAAACATCTCGGTACAGACTTCTTAATGAGCTAGCCTTCTCTGGTCCTTTTTGCTCATTGGATCGAATGAGTAACCACGTCTAAGACAGAGAATGATACTGTAGTTTACACTGAGATGGATTCAACTAGTCTGTAGCTTTGAACTGAGAAGACTTGGGAATCATTGCAATAGTAACATTCAAGAGGAATCACATCTGCAAAGTCTCTTTGTTTGATTTCAGGGGGAATCTTCCTTTAAGGATAGGATTTGGTTAAATGTAAGTAAAGTGGATTTAATTCAGCAACAACCCACTTTTATATGTTAATTCATAGGAAAACAATTAAATATTCTTGTTGCATGGTTACGATAATTATTTTAAATAATCTGAGTAAATTCAACCAAAAATTCACAGCTAATTTAAGATGTCAGATACCTTCTCATAGTGAAACACTACCTGCTGTTGCCTTGACAGGTGGCTCTGAGTTCGTAACTGGGTTCAAAGGAGTCAAAAAGTGACAGGTTTTCACTGTGGTAGGAAAGTATTGTGACTTGTGGAAATGTCTTCTTGCAGCACCAGTCAACTTTCAGCTATTAAACCACATCAAGTTGCAAAACTTGTGGGAAAAGCTGCTAATGTTTTAATGCCTCAAACATGCAGCAAATATTAGTGGAATTACAGAGAAAAGGATTAAACTGCTGGTTTGTGTTTGTTTTGGTCATTTTTTCAACTCTGTAGTCTGAGTCATTCCAAATTATGAATGTATTCGTGTTTTATGTCTGTTACAGATAAGACAAAAAAGTTTCATACAAACCCACTGACATAAATCTTCCAAATCACAATCAAATGAACTGACACTTAAAGAGAATTAATCCCAGCCTTTTTTCCACCCAAGCAGGAAATATCAGCTCTGTAGGGGTCATTCAACCCATAATGTTGATGTTGTTCTGTGACAAAGAGAAAACAGAAAATCCTTCTCAGCTGGATGTATTCCAGTCAAAGACAAGCTATTTGACAGCTTGTTAAAAACCCAGCTTGGAATGGAGAAGAGACACACGTGGTGATTTTAAAACCCAACCAGCCCTACATTTACATTTATATATTTATACCGCAGACTAGTACACTGAAAACTATGTGAATGAAATTGTTAGAGCTGATTCAATAAATCTCTGAGTTTAGCTGATTGTTGCAGGCAAAACAAGTGACAAATATAATAATATTCCAATATTTTATTCTTTTGTATTTTCTTATTTATTTTTTCATAGAAGAAATGTTTTTGGGTTTTTTTTTTTTTTTTAGAATAAACTCTGTCTTGTCCCATCGGGAAAAGATTATACAATATCATTGTAAGCAACAAACCTGCATACATTCTTTTTTATATCTGCAGCTCTCCTTTAAAATCCTGACCCAGACTGATATGTGAGTCTTCATTACATGGCCAAGAGTAAACCCTGCAAACAGTTTGTCTTTTATTCATTTCTCTCTTTGCTGGTAAAAAGCAGGCTATGTTATATTTCATGCATGTTATTTGGAATCTGACTGTGACTGTGAGGCCATTTCAATAAAATAAATGTGAGCTCAACGTGTCTGGTGCTCCTGCTGACCTACATCTCTGCAGCCCTCAAATAATCCTTCTTAATGTAGGCTGGCCAACATCATTCCTCAACCTGGAAAATACAGTTCAGGCTAATTTGTAAATACGTCATATCTGCATGGTTTATTATCCCTTAGGCTGTTAGGAAAAATTCTTTTTAAGAAACCACCTAATGATGATGGTGATTATATATGACTTGTATGTGTGACTCTGACATCTGGCACACCGCTGACTGTCCACAGCAGAGGAAAATGTAGGTAAAAACAGGTAAAATCACATATAAAGTCTAAGAACAGTCAGTGTGACTACTGTAGAGGAATTTAATGTATTAGCTTAATTACCTTGTTCTTAATTAATGTCTAGAAAGGTCCGACCATAAGGCTCCAAAACTGATGTCATTCTGACATTAGTGTGACCACAGATCTCTGGAGGGACTCTCCCCAGATTATAACCTTGTACTATGTCTGTCTGTATGTCTTAGTGTATTGTCTCCTTGATGTTTTAATGTTTAATGTATGTTCAACTTCTTTTATTCTTCATTATTAAATTTATATTCTTCTCAATCTAAAGAAATCAGTGTCCTCGTCCTTGACAGGAATAACGGTCAGCTACACTACATTTATGTTATTATGTATAATTTATCAATCTAAGGTACACAGAGAGACGACTTCTGCCTTTTTTTTTTGCAAACAATTGTGTCCATTATTTAAGCTCAAAATGATCCTAATAGTAAAGAATCTTTTAAAAGACTATTGTGATCACCAGCGAAATGTAATCACTTGTTCTTTACACATTTTTGCATGTGCTGTGCCACATATGAGTGTATCAAGGGAGGTCTTCTCTTCTCTTGTATACTACTAATCTAATTTACCTACGGGTACAAATAAAAAAACCTAAGCCTGAACCTTTATTCAATTTCTGAGATTTCCTAATAATTTAATAAATCCATCCTTAACATATTGAGTTTTGCTGTTGACAGAACCAACATTGCTGACCTTCGCCTTGGTGGAGATAATTACAGTAGAAGATCATTACAGATCTTTATCACAAAGATATTTTCTTTCAAAATCGCACATCATTCATCGGGCTGTCACATAGACTTAAAGAAGCAAAACGTCTTTGTTTAGCTGTTGCATGAACAGTAAATGTTTCTGTTGGTTTTCCTCAAACATCATTACAAGAGCTTTGTTAAATGCAACGTAACCATAGAAATAAATCCTGCTTATTTGCTTTTACACATAAAGGTTGTTTAGTTTCTCGTTTTTAATCCCTCTTGTTAAAGCCAATCACCTTGAAGCTGCAGGCCTGCTGTGACTCTGATTAACGCGATTCAGCCTCTGCTGTGGAAACCGGGTTTTTCTGAGACTGTGCATGTTTGTGTGTGTTTGTGTAAGTACGTGTGTGTAGTTGTCACACTGCAATTTGAGAAAAAGCAGAACAATCTGGATCCCAGTTTGAACCCTGAGTCCCAGCACAGTTTACAACATAATAGTATTAGACCACAGAGGTCTGCTGGCTTAATAATGACAACCAAAGACCTATAAAGTGCAAAGACCTGTGAGACAGCTGACAGCGTCCCAGATAGGCTTAAAAACTTTACATTAAATGAGTGAATAAAAAGATGTCATGGCTAAATAGGAATAAATCTGCAATCACAGGCTGACATACTGATACATGAATAATAATATTAATAATATTTTAATAATAATATGAATAATGAGCTGATAAAATGGAGTCAAATTTGCTTTACAGACCAATCAAAAACAGAATAAGGAAATTTTAATTGAATGGCATTCTTACAAAATAAACTTTAATAAGAACAAAGTGAAAAAAATTTCAGAGATTTTTATGAAAAATATACTAGAAAAGACAAATACAGAGGACAATACTGCAAAACAGAATACTGAACACAGAATAATTACATTTAGCATGGATTTGTGCCACCTAGTGGTGTAACCATATAACATACACTTAAAAAACAAAATGTATCTGTTAATATAATCTCAAACAAAGAAAAAAAGAGCTTCTTAGAATTCGTTGTCTTTTTTTTCTGCATAAAGATGGAATATTTTACATATTTTAAACCCTGTACAATTTGTAGGTTTGCACTAATGCTCTGAGTAATCTGGAAATCTGAAGCTGCGGCACAGTATTGCTCTAGGAAATGTGGCAGTGATTTAATCATAAATACCACAACTCAGGGAGGCACACATTTGGTGAGATTAAAGATGGGTTTTTATTATTGTAGTGGCCATTTCATATATTAGCTTAATTACCTTATATATCTGGATGAAAGGTCTGACCATCATGTTTCTAAGTTAATAGTAGTGTCCTTCCATCATGGAAATGTTTAGATGGGACATGAGTCTTTTATCTTGTTTACAACAAAACTGAGACTTCAAATTATTTGACGCACACAACCAAAGTCTTTAAACGAAGGTGTCTCTAAGTGACTGGGCAGAATTGCTTTGGACTTCTGTGTGACCACAGATCTCTGAAGTGATTCTCCCTAAGTTATAACCTTGTCTGTCTGTCTTCCATGTATTGTCAAACTCCATGTTTTAATGTATGCTCAACTTCTTTTATTCTTTATTTATTAAATTTATATTCTTCTCAATCTAAGAAACCAGTGTCCTCATCCTTGACAGGAAAAACAGTCATTACATTAGTCTGAAACTTTCCCCCTTTTTTACATAGTTTACTCTACAAAATATACATTATTTAATTATTTTTTGTTTAAATCATAAATGATAGAATGAGGAACCACATATGTCAATTGGAAGACTGTTTGGTGTGTAAATACTTGTAAATAAATTATGGTGAAACAAACTGACCATTCTGGTGCATGAATGACGATACTTAATAATATAAAAAAAAAATAAACAGATTTGAAGAAACGGTTTACATTTAATTCACATTCATATTTCCATCAGTAGAAATATACTCTTTGAAAAACCTGAAAACAAGCCAATTACATTTGAACAGTGATGCAAAAACTTGTTCCCAATAAACTGACAGTTCAATATGAACAGTCGTGTATGGTTTTTACCAACACAATGAAAACTGTAAAGTATTTTGCAGCAATCGCATTAATAAATGTACACAAGTCTAATAACCTAAAACTACTGAGAATAACAAAAGTGCATCCTTACAGCAAATAGTTTAACTGCCCCAATAGGAAAACTGGGCCACTGCATGCTGTACTTCTCATGTTCGGTTACAGGACATGGAGGACATGTTGATAACAATCTGAAACTCCACCGATGAACATGTACTTTCATTTTAATCCTTTTCTGGATCAAAGAGCAACATTTTCAGCAAAGTTCACCATTGACTGCATGCAACAGTTGTAGTCAGCTTTCTGTCTGTTGCTGAAAAGCATGATGGGAATAAAATGGTTAGAACACAGGCACCAAACAAAGCCATGTCCTCCTTTCAGAACTCATTTCCTGAATTCAGTGAATATCACAAACCTAATTTCAGGAAGCAACCATGGTAACACCAGCAGAAGCGGAGGAGGAGGGAGCTGGGGCAGATGTTCCCATGTTAATAGAAGTAGAGCCAGCTGTTGATATGTGGGTAGTGACAGACGGCTCAGCAGGACGAACAGGAACTGGTTTGGTGATCTTCATGGGGATGAAGGCATTAGAGGCAGAGTGTTCGCTCAGATACTCGCCACCCTTCTCCTCATAATCCTGCCGACTAATCCACCCCTCTGCGCTTGCTTCAGGTGGATGTTCCAAAGCCCAGTCCCTCGCTCCGTACCAGGCATCCAGGGCTGGCCGTGATGCTACGGTGACCTGTGAAGGTGTCAGTTAAAGATCAGAATATCAGAGCCTATATCATTTATGCAGATTAAGCAGATAATGAGCCAGGCCTCATATACATATACACATATATATACACACACACACATACATACATACATACATA
>JBAMHX010000015.1:18064249-18107626 GCA_037177515.1 Pseudomugil tenellus
TTTCTTTCTTTTTTTTTATAAGATATAGAAACCTATAGCTTACAGGCTACTTCGAAAAAAAATAAGATAAAAAAGAAAATGATAAATTCAAAAACCTGCTAAATCTCTTTCTTGCTAATCTCGACGTGCACACACAGGCACAGCATACCCACAATCTAGTTTCTGTGACCATGGCAACTATCAGAGATTATTGCTCGCAGTCAGCACTGCACTGCAGTTAGACGAGGCTTTAAGCCTCTCTCTATTTCAGGCCTTCACACACGAACGCGCGCATCACGCAGAAGCGTTCCAAAACGCACACACATTGAAATGGTTATGCGGGAAGCGTTCACCTTCTCTCTGGCTGTCTGGGACGCGTGCACAATAAAACCAGCCCCCCTACCTACCCAAACACAAACTCGCGCGCACATTCACCCTAAACGTGAATTAACCCTTCTCTTTGTAGCCTCAGAAGCTGTCGCAAAGCAGCTAATTTAAAGTCCTCCAACAGATCAAATAAAAAAGACAGGGTTATTTTCTAAACCTAAAAATCTAAAGAGACGGAAAGAAATTACCCCGAGAACAGATCTTATGTTGTTTAATAGGATGAAAACGGTATAATTTAGTAGCTTTATGTTTATAAAAGCCAAATATTTAAGCAAGAATAAATATTTCTTATCTTGTTTATTCTACTTCATTACGTCATCTTTTTTATTTCAGTTGTGCACATTAAAAAGGAGCTGCGTATTGTTTTTTCTTTTTTCTTTGTTGCTGATTTTTTTCTTTATTTATTTTTGCGAGCTTGCATTTGTTTTCACATGTGACATTTCCACTTTTACAGCGTTTGCCCGGGGACTGCGCTTGTGCTGGGGGAGGGAAAAATGCCTCAAGGACTCTCCCTGGTTCCTGGCTGTCCTACACACATGCACGCACACACACACACACACACACACACAAATATCCTCAGACATAGATGACATGACACACTTGCAAATATCCTCAGACATAAATGACACACACTAACTAACATTGTGTTGGTCTGAACACAAACAGCAGCTGCCAAAGGAGCCCAAGCCAAGCATGGAAATATGTGGAACTTTCTCTGTCCTCTAGCTGGATTCTAAATTTAGACCCTTCGTCCATGTTTTGTATTTTCTCTCTTGCAATATGTCTTATAAATACTGCTTCATATTTCTTAATTCTGTATTCAGTTTGAAGCATTTCAATCAACCAACGGGAGGAAGACACGGCCAAGGTTGCACAAAAATCGAGCATGTTTATATATGTTTTTATTAAATTATGTATTTTTTGTTGCTTTTTCTAAATGCAAACTGAGACAAATGTTCTCATTTTAAACCTCTATGCGACAGTGCGCTAAATTTCTACAAGTCGACTGCAAAAATGTGATGACAGCTTTGCTCAGCCGTGTCACAGCAGATTACGGAGGCAAAGACGAGGTGCTTTTGCAAGGATTAGAGCTGAGGTGTGTGTGTGTGCGGGGGGGGGGGTAAACCAACTCCTTGCGATTTCTTTCTTCCATGCAGGTTATAAATGTAGCCTACTACACAAGGAATAATGCAGCAATTACATAACGTCTGTTTAAATGAATGTTAAACGCATTTAAGGAGAGGAAGTCTGGCCTGAATGAGGTTCGTGCTGGAGGAGCTGTCCGTGGTGCTCGCGGTGCAGGCCAGCTGCGGGATACTCATCATGTCCGCAACGAGTTGCATCCTTTCACATCCTGCTGCTCATCGTGAAACCGTTAAATGAGCAAGAAGCTAGAACCTACATATTTGTGCGCACTTAAATTCGATTGTGCACAATAATATTAACTGTACATAATTTTAATATTAAAAATTCTAAAACATTTTATGTGGAATTGTAATTTTTTAAACACAATATTTTTTTAGTTTTTCCCCAGAACACAATAAAACCGTACAAGAAAGTAAAATGCGTTTCTGATCCTAAAATAAAAATGAAAACATTGGCAATAGGCTAAAAGATTATTTGCATGTAAAAATAAATAAATAAGATGCATGGCTGTGTGCTGCAGGGTGGAGTTTGCATGCTTCATTTCACAAATTTCAGATTGATTTCACATGTTAGATTACAGTTGAGCAGGTCAGGCGGAACAATTTTTTAACAAAAAAGGAAAAAAATAGATAATTCTTGTCCATGTCGACTTGATTTTACATTTGTTATTATATAAATTGTCATTTGTGTTTGTTGAAGCATGAACAGTAGAAATGTTTTCAAAATAGTTACGAAAAATAACAGAAATAAATGTGGAGCTTTGCTAAAAGCTTATTTATTCAACATGGATGACATCTGCTCTTTGTTGGTTGCAGTGTGTGTTGACCTGTTGCCAGAATGCAGAATGAAAACAGGTGAATGTTTGGTCTTTTCATTCACGCATGATGGCAGAGCTAATTTAGAAACGTCGCTGCCTTCTAAAGAGCGTCTTCCCTCGTGACCATCATGCTGGTAAACTCCCGCCTTGGAAGTAAGCCCCTCTCTTTCTCTCTCTCTCTCTGCCACCCGTGACAGTTCCGCTGTGCGTTGGAGTAGCAATGCGCGAGAGCTCGACCACTCTATGCGGACACGTGCACGCTCCCCTCGCTCCCCCTTTCTCTGGGTGATGCAGAGATTCCAGCGCTCGCGTTGTCACCCACTGGACTTCTAACTGAGAAGACTGCTAGGAAAATAAATATGCCAAATTATGTGTTTTAACGACAAATGCGGACACATGTTTTTTTCTGTGATTTGAGGCATTTCTTCGTTGAGGCAGATGCCAAGGAATAATATGGATGAGCAACCCAAGAAAAGCGGCTGAGGATTTTGAAACAGGTCTGGATGAAACGGTTAGGTTGCCTTCAGGGGCTGGATAGCATAGTTTATCACAACAATTAAATAGGCAACAGGCATGATTTTAATATAGCAGCTAAACAGCTAAAGAAACCACACTGAGTGCTCTATAACATCTTTTTCGACGGAACAACCAATTATTTTGGGATAAAAATGGCTCATTTAATCCGACACAAACTCACCAACAAACTGACCAATGCGGCCCACACGGTGTCCCACAAATCTCAGGCCAAGGTCAGTGGGGTGTTTGCCCGGCTGGGCTTTCAGGCCGCCACGGATGAGGAAGGTTTGGGTTTTGCTGAGTGCGACGACTTGGATTATGATTACAGGCAAGGGATGCAAATGGATGTCCTCCAGGGAGAAGAAGAAGGGGGGGACATCGATGGAGAGGGGGCGTTGGAGGGAGACAGCCACTATCAGAGAGATGGCACCGGCCCGAGGCCCTCCTCCCTGAAGACTGGAGGCTCCTTGGATGAAGATAAGCCAAAAATCACATCATGGGAAGCTGGCTGGAACGTCACCAACGCCATTCAGGTAGACTTTAACTCATTTTACATAAAAAGGTGCACGTGCTGCCCGCATCAGGCCTTTGGACTGCACAAAAAGTCACCTTGAAAAAAATTCTTTTTGCAGTTTTTATCATATAGATAGAATTTATTTTATGAACACTAAGAAATGAGCAAAGCATACAATCATTTAAAGCTGATACAGCCAAACAAATTGGTAGGCTACACTTTTAAATTACATACCGGCTTCAATTACACGTTCAATCTGCGATTTGGGGGTAATCCGATGCAATGTGAGGGTCTTAGAAATTATTTATTCAAATCTTTTTATCAGTGGAGCTGCAGGCAGGCCTGTGTGACTTTGATAATATGAGACTGAATGACATGAGCTTATCAGTGTCTCCATCAAATTAAAGTTTTATCTAAAGGAATAGAAATTTTCGTTTGTACTGTTTTCTACCATTTAATTGGACTTCGGCGAACAGAGTATTTTAAAAGAATAAAAAATAATAATAGGAATAGGCTGCCGTTTATGTTTCGGAAATGGATTTGCTTATATTAAATGTGTGTGCTGCATTTGTTTTATTGTAATGCAAAAACATATAATGTGTTTCTGTTATTACGTAAGATGAGGACTCATTGCATGCCTGGGCTGATCGGCCTGTCACTGCGATGTGGGCCTCGTCCATTATCACTCACAGCGCTTCTCTGTCCGCAGGGCATGTTCGTCCTCGGCCTGCCGTACGCCATCCTCCACGGCGGCTACCTCGGTCTCTTCCTCATTATCTTTGCGGCAGTGGTGTGCTGCTACACCGGCAAAATCCTCATCGCTTGTCTGTACGAGGAGAATGAAGACGGCATAAAAGTGCGCGTGAGGGACTCCTATGTAGACATCGCCAACGCCTGCTGTGCACCACGCTTCCCCACGCTGGGCGGCCACGTCGTGAACGTGGCTCAGATTATCGAGCTCATCATGACCTGTATTCTTTACGTTGTGGTCAGTGGCAACCTGATGTACAACAGTTTCCCTGGGTTTCCCGTGTCCCAGAAAGCCTGGTCAGTGGTGGCCACAGCTGCGCTCCTGCCCTGCGCGTTCCTGAAGAACCTCAAGGCCGTGTCTAAATTCAGCCTTCTCTGCACACTGGCTCACTTCGTCATCAACATCCTCGTGATCGCCTATTGTCTCTCTAGGGCGCGCGAGTGGGCCTGGGAGAAGGTTAAGTTTTATATCGATGTGAAGAAGTTTCCTATTTCCATTGGCATCATCGTGTTCAGCTACACTTCCCAAATCTTCCTCCCCTCCCTGGAGGGAAACATGCAGAAACCCAGTGAATTCCACTGCATGATGGACTGGACTCACATCGCAGCCTGCGTCCTTAAGGGCCTCTTTGCCCTGGTGGCCTACTTGACATGGGCAGACGCCACCAAAGAGGTCATCACGGATAACCTGCCTTCAACCATCCGAGCTGTGGTGAATCTGTTCCTTGTGGCCAAAGCCCTGTTATCTTACCCATTACCGTTCTTTGCCGCTGTTGAAGTTCTGGAAAAATCATTATTCCAGGATGGCGGAAGAGCCCTCTTTCCTGACTGCTACGGCCCTGGTGGGCAGTTGAAAACCTGGGGTTTGGGCCTTCGGGTAGCCCTTGTTGTATTTACCCTGCTTATGGCCGTCTTTGTTCCCCATTTTGCTCTCCTTATGGGTTTAACTGGGAGTCTGACCGGCGCAGGACTGTGTTTCCTCTTGCCAAGCCTCTTCCACCTAAAGCTTCAGTGGAGAAATCTCCTGTGGCACCATGTCTTCTTCGATGTTGCCATTTTTGTTATTGGAGGTATATGCGCCATATCTGGTTTTATTCATTCCATTGAAGGCCTCATAGAGGCGTTCAGGTACAATATTCACGACTGAGAGCTGCGGAGGATACTTCTGTTGAATAACGACATCCCATGAAGGACGCAGCTCTGATGAAAACACGTGGACATCTAAAAAAAAAAAAAACATGAAGAGGTATATTTGTGTGAAATGTACATCTTTTTATTTTGCCTTCGTGATAATGTGCAATAATAAACTCAACAGTCATAGTGTAAAGTAGTCTATTCATTCCAGAAAAAAACGTGTTTTATGCAGTGGACAAAGGAACCTGACCTCCGCATGGAAGGTGGTCCAAGTTTCAGTCTTCATGCAAAGATTCAGTGAAAATTTCCGCCGTGGGTTTAACTGTGTGTCCGTGTTCATATCTGGAGAATGAAATATGTGGAAAACAATGAAGTGAATATGATGTTATTATTGTTTTTTTGAGCTGCTTGGTATCATAAATCCTACTTCCAGATAAAAACAGAAGACACCACTCAGATCAGACGGTGCTCTATAAACCATGACTAACTTATGTGTAGTGGTTTGAACAGAATTATTCTTTTCTAATGGTTTTGTGTATTCTTTTTTTTAATCTTATGCCAGTTGTAGTTCCTTATTGGCTCATTTGTTTTCTTGGTGTTTCAAGTGTCATTCTGGATGAAGTGAATTTAAGTGCAAGCAAGTGGGTCCTTATTGTGTTCTATAAAAAGGTCTATCTGATAATATTCTGTTCCTATTCAACTTGTCAATTGTGATTTATTGAAACTAATGGTGTGTGAGACCAAGAGTATTTGTTGAAATAAGAGATAAATAAATCAAGTATTTTATGGCTGGTGATTCTAATGTTTCTTTGCCAAGTATTTAATTTTTCTTTGCATTTTCAGCTTTCTACTCTGTTAACCTTACCATATAAGGCTCATCAAACTTCCTCTTTGAATCAGGAGGAATATTAAAATGAAGACTTGAGGTTGAAGCTGCTGACATTTGCAGATAACTTTCAACTTGATAATGTGCCTCTTTTGCAAATTTCAGATTTTCTGACAACTTGATCCTATTGAACCACTCAAGAGTTAAGGACATATTGAATTCTTCAAGTGTTAAGCCTGATTTTTGTATGGGTTATACATTCAATGAGTCAAAATAGAGAAAAACTTTCACTTCCTTTTAGGTAATCAAGAATAGTCTTTGTTCTCAAAATGAGGATGTTGCATATCAAAATAACCCCTTGACTTTGAAGAGTTCAAACAGGGTCTCATTGCACTCACTGCCAGTATCCATTTAAATGATTTTTTCTTTTAATGTGCTAGTTTGGGCCTAGACTTGAATGTAGCTATTGCCTTTGCAACATTAATGCTAAACCATTTGGTTAAGAACGACAGAGATGAGTCAAAAAGATTGTTTTATGTTCCTGAAAACACCCAAATGAATGCACTCTCTACATGTAGTCACATGTCCGTGAGTTTCACTTCTCACTGAGACGATAAAGGAAGTAAAAGCTTCAGAAAAAACAGTAGCAGAGCACAAAGGCAGAGACAGAGTGACGCCCCGCAGCACCTTTCCTACTCGATCATTACTCATTTCAGGTACACTATCGAATATCACCAAATAGATTTATTGGGACTAATATTGGATTCTCAGCATTCTTGTGTCATATATCTCGGCTTCTTTGCTTAACTCCATGCTTGCATTCATGCAAAAGCTTAACCAGAGTGGCTGTTAACACAGGAGTTCCAGCAAAATGCTTCCCTCTGCAGCAGTGATGCTAGCACTGCTATCGTGCACCTATGGAGAAAACCCTGCAATACAAGTTATCCTGACCGACAAGGGGCTCCAATATGGTAAGGAAAAATCAGATCTACCTATTACTGAGATGTTTTTATCTAATGCAAGTTTCAATCAAACTATGAATTTGTTGTTTGTCACAGGGATGCATAGAGTTACAGGACTGATTCAGGAGAAGTTGGAGAAAATAACTTTTCCTGACATCAGCGGCACAGTAAACATCCTAATTGGCCATGTATACTACACACTAACAGGGTAAGCTAATCTTTAAATGAATACTAAAGTACTTTTGTGTATTCAGCTACATCTAAATTAAACAGAATGATTAAAAAATGTAGTCTTTAAAGTCATCAGCTGTATGCATTTGCTCATATTTAACACTGTTACAGGGGTAAACTGACATAGTTCCCTTTTTCTTTCTTTCCCTGTGAAATCTAGTGTCACCATAACACAATGTGACCTTCCAGAGCCAATTGTGAAGTTTAATCAAGAACACTCAGGACTCAGTGTTTCCATTTTGGGCCTCAATGTGGCTTTAAATGGTGATTGGCGGACACAATTTGGCATAATGTGAGTATTACCAAATCTCCAATAATCTCAAAGCGGTTTCATTAGGTTGGTAAAAACTTTCTTAAAGTTGTTGCATTTTGGAAAGATAAAACTACAGGATATCTAAGAAAACTTTATCATCTTCTATTTATTTAAAAAATAAAACTTTATTGCAAAATATTTATATGGTTAAATTACAGATATGTACATGCACACTTAAAGAGGAAGGCAAATAATAATTATTCGGGCTAAGTTTGAAAAAAGAAGTCATTTAATACTGACCTGTAACAAAGCCAAAACATGGATTATTCTGAATTTAATTATTTAAGTTAGATGATTTCAAGTATGAGAGAGACAATGATAAAACCATACATAAAACTCTTTGTTCTGCTCACTTAAAATTAAGAACTTCCTGTTTCACCCTTTCACTTTTAAGCCAGACAAGGTATTTAATATAAAATTTCTGGCTCGCTACTGCTAGCAGGCTGTTATTGCAGTAATGATTAATAACCTATCAAATGACAGGAAATATCAAAGAGAGTCTATAAAAATGGGGGGAAAGGAAGTGCTACTCCTATAACAAGATTTACTATCATATATATCTTGCAATAAAACTTTTTATCAATATGTTAAGTGTTTCTGTGGTTCAAATGTTAAATGTTCAACACATATGTGTCTTGTTCTTTGTATCTTCAGACATGATGTGTCTTTTTCTTTGTATCTTCAGACACGATGTGTCTTGTTCTTTGTATCTTCAGACATGATAGCGGATCATTTGACATGGCTATATTTAACATCGATATGACCTCTGTAGTGGCGCTGGGAAGAGATGCCAATGGGCATCTGTCTGTCAGCAGTGTCAGCTGTGATGCTGGGGTTGGAGATCTGAATGTCAGATTCCGTGGTGGTGCCAGGTACATTCATAAAAAAAGAAAAATAATTTTGAATTGGTCATAATGATGTCATGCCGTAATCTTTGAAATTTTATGTGTCAATAGTAAGATCATCGAGCCATTTGTGAACCATTTTAAAGGGCAATTCATTGGCAAAATAAAAACCGAAGTGAGTGTCTCTAAACATATTAGCCATATTTTCCAGTAATAAATACTGTTGTATTAATAAATATTCTCATATATTGTGATCAAATACAAAGAATTTTCAGTGGTGAATAGTTCTTCTTTTCTCCTTAGATCTGTCCTACGCTTGAGAAATCCATTGAAATGTTGGAGCACCATCTACAGTTCATGAACGGTATTGCAGACGACTGGAACTCCTTGAGATTTTGCAAATTAGAAAGACTTCAGTACAAAAAAATATTGTGTGTTACTTTGATTCGCTAATACAAATTATTTCTGTGATTTTTAGTTTCCTTGGATGTGGATCCAGTTCTTACTCTTGACCTTCCTCTAACCGGCTCACCGATAATCAATGCTTCAAGTATGAAACTGGGGCTTAAAGTAAGGAGACACACATAACAATGAACACTGATTAACACATACCGAGGCATATATGTAGTATATGTTAAATGTGTGATCAAAATGTGTGTAAATATAGCCATACATAATCGTTTCCAACACTTTACTTAAAGGGTGAGTTCTACAGTATCAAAACTCACAAAGAGCCACCCTTTGTGGCCCATCCCTTCATCATTCCTGTGCATCCAGAATACATGCTGTCACTGGGTCTGTCCGAGTTCACTCTGAACTCTGCTTTGTATGGGTACTTCTCAGCAGGACAGCTTCAGGTCCTTATCAATGACAGCATGGTAAGTACTCATAACCAGAAGTAATTCTGTTTATTTATTATCTCCCTCTTTATTAGTATCGATTTATATTCTTTTTACTAAACAACATTTGCCGTAAAGAAGTATTGTATTATTTCAGATTCCTCCTACATGTCCTGTACACCTGAACACTAGTTCAATGGGGATGTATTTTCCTCAGGTAAGATTATCTGTTCAGTTTTTTGTTTGATTTTCTTTTGTGTTTGTTTTATATACATTTTTTTAAAAAGGAAAAAACAAAACCAATATTATAGCAATAGACATGACACATGACATGTATAACTAGTTTGAGATTGAATACCAAAAGAAAGAAACAGGAACAGTCGCATGATGTTATTATGAGAGGGGATTAATTGCTGAAGTTAAACATCCCTTCTTTTGTTAATCTGGAATTATAATTATTAAGTTAGTAACAAAGGGTTGTCTAATTTTTATCAAGTGGGCTTTTTCTCTCGAGTTAATTCCGGTCGTTCTGCTCATGCTTACCTTCTCCCGCCGCAGTGGTGCACATGCGCAGTCTTCTGCCTCCCGTTTTATTGTTTTGTAAATGCACAACTGTGCAATAAAGTTTTTTAGAAAGAAAAAAGTTAGTCTCCGTGTATTTTTCGTCTCCTCCTCTGGCTGCTCAAAAAGGGATGTAATATACTCGTGACGATCCAGTAATTAAAAAATGTAATCAAAATTGAGCCGAAAATGTTTTTTTTTTATTTGGTTGTTTTCAACGTAGCTAAAAGGTTAAAATCATAAATTGGTTTTCTGTATTTCCGGTATAGCCTACGTAAGTGCGTCACGCTCACTGTTACGTCGGAATTCATAGAAGACCATGTTTCTAAACCTTAATTCGGAATTTTAAAAAACATGTTTGAACCAGTGACTGTAGGTTTGAATATTTTGATAATGAAAGATTTACTATGAACTGTTTCCCCCCCTTAGCTTCCCAAGCTGTTTCCAGGTTTGTTGATGGATCTGCAGGTTTATGCCACAGAAGCTCCGAGGTTTTCTCTTCACCCTGGAGCTGTTCAGTTGGGTTTTCAAGCTGCTGTAAAGGCCTTTGCCACTGAACCAAATGGTACCCACATCCCACTGTTCGCACTCAATATTGTGAGTACCTCGTCTGTGTTGATTCTCAGGATATATATGTATATAAGATATATTAACAAAGGAAATTTTACAACAAAATAATTTAAACTTAAGAAAAAAAATAAAATGAAATTATTTTTTTCTTTCAGACTTCAACATTCAGTGGTAAAGTGTGGATTGCTGATGAAAAACTGAGAGGCTCAGTGGAGATGGATAAGTTAGTACCCCAGTGCAATAAATGAATGCACTTTTAAGGTTTTTAGTTTTTTAATTATTTCTGCTGTTTTCTTCCAGTGTTACACTGACCTTGGTTTCAAGTGAAGTGGGGACCGCTAAGGTAAATGGAATAAAACTATTTTAAAAAGTACTTTATATGTTATGATGGTCACAACATTTTTATCTTTGCAGATTGATGTTTTGGAAAATGTAGTGAGGACAGGCGTGAAGATGAGCTTAGTAAAAGTTAATGGTGAGTTTCAACTGCATCATTGAAAACACAATTGTCCTTTGTGACTGATTTAACCAGCACTAATCTTCTTCCGGAAAAGTAATGTTGAATTTAAAGCACGCTCCAAGCTCCAGTTCTTATTGACCAATTATGTTGCATACTTTACATTGTGTTTTTGCCCTGAAAATGCATATTTCTGTTGCAGAAAAACTGAAAGAAGGCATTATTTTACCCAGACTAAGAAACGCACAGCTGATTAATTCAGTTCTCACAACAGAGAAGGTCAGTCGTAAAAAAAAAAAAAAAAAAAAAAAAAAAGCAATGAGCATAATTTCAGTTAAAACTGTTTTTGGGCTAACAAGCATTTTTTTTCCAAACAGGGATTCATAGCGGTTTCTTCTGATGCACAGATTCTACAAACAGAAGATAACTTCCACCGATAAAGAGCAAACAGGAACAAGCTTTATCTCAACTCAATCTTAAATGTTTGATTGCAGATCAACTGAATTTTTTCCACAAAAACTGCTAAACCTACTCAGGTCTGGATGAAAATAAGAATCCTTGCTATGCAATACACAATGCATATTTTAACCCTTCTTTTGACTTCTGTCCCATTAAATCCCAGTGATATTTACACAAATGCTTACAAGAATGTTGCTCATTTTGCTTAAAATATTTCAGAATTGCTTTCATATCGTTTCACTGAAATAATAAATACTCATCAAAAGTTTCCAAGGAATAATAATTTCTCTACAATTATTGCAATGACTGTTCTAATTAAGCTTTAGTTTAAAGAAAGTTACTTTTAAGAATCACAATACACCCAAGTGTTCATGAAACAATGAAATATCTTTATTTTAAGATTTCAGTGTGCATGATGCAGATTTTTACACATTCACATTCTTGGAATGTAAAACCATCAAAATATAAATATGCACCTATTTACATCCCGTTGTTAAAATGTTCCCCATAGAAAAACATCACTTTCATCGCAAAAGCAGACAGTGAGAGGTAACTGGCTGACTGGAGCAGAGCAGACTACAGTTATCTGCATCAGGATGTGGAGAGGACAGTCAGAAAAAAAAAAAAAAACTTAATAAAAGATCTATTTAACAGGCTGGTAGATTCTGAAATTAGAGGGAGAAACATTGAAGAAGACATGATGGTACTGAGCTCCAGAGAAAACTCGACCGAATCATACCCTGCTAAATGTAAACGTCTCTTTTACAAATATCAATTCACAAGTGTCAGAAGACTAGAACTCGTCTTCACTCAGATCTAGTCTGTGAAATCAATACGGACATAGAAAAAAGAGCAACTGCGTAGCACCTGAGGGTCCTCAGTGTTGGGCCGGAAACCTTCATTTGAGAAACACCACAAATTAATAGCTTAGTATTAAGTTTAACAGCCTTTGTCAGTATAATAATTTAAGCATCACCTGCTTTGACAGACAGGAAAATTAGTTGTTTAAAACATGCAAAAAAGTTTACCACAAAATCATATATTAAACCTAATTGTTAATTATATTAATCTTTACATGTTATTTTGGCACAGTTAATGACCTTACAGACAACCATACAGCGCTCCACCTACACCACTGGTGAACGTTCACAACCTATTAAATACTGGTGAATGGCGCAATATTGCTCAGGTAACAACCACTTTGCGAATCTGCGTACTACAAAGGCTTTCTGCCACTTATAAACAAACTGAAAATCAAGTTTAACATCCAAGTAAGAACATTCTTAAACTGTAACGCTCACTATACAGCACAACATCACTGTAAGACAAAGCAGAAGAAAACAAGTAAAATGAAAAAAACTTCCAGTAGAAAGGCAAAAAGACTACAACAACCAGAGACCATTTGCTGACAGATGTAGCAGACAAACCAGCATCTGCAGCAAAACTCCCTCCTCTACTTCGTTTTAATGCTTTGAGATGTCACAAACCATCCCGAGTTTTCTTCCCAATTATACAAAACCTTTCTGTTCCTCTGGGACACAATCTGAACTGGTAGCCTTCAATCTGAAAAGATTTTTGGTCAGTTGTGATGTACAAGGCAAGTTCAGAGGATATAAAGATGTACTTGAATTTGACATTATTTCAGATGTACTCAGTACGCAGAGGTTTGAAAAAACAATGAGATGTCAGACCTTCTTATATACAGTCATTGTGTCAGACAAATGAAAAAGATGACACTGCTGAGATAATTTGGAGGCACAGTGTGAAATTTTTTTAAAGAAAATTTGATCACAAGACAAAGTCCTATGAGCTTCAAGTGCAGTCCGTTTCAACCCTGTTTGATTTTTTTTTAAAACTATCATCAACTCCCATCAGCTCAACAGTTGGAAGTCACAGCCCACAGACATGAGTGGAAACTTGTTAGTGCAGACTGCCGAGGAAGGACAAACCATGTTCTTTTGACGTATACAGGACCAAAGTACGGGGCTTTGGTGTGAAGACCGTGCTGGCAAATGGGGTGAAAGGTCCACTTTAAGGAGAAAATGTCTGACAAGTACACTGTTTCATGACGGTGAAGCAAATAGAAGATCAGGATCATTTGTCTGTGGCAGCTGCTGCCATGGGAACGCGGATGGAACCACAAGCAGTGGCGGCCAGCTCCTCGATCTCTGTGTTTAATCTTCTGATGACCCACTCCATGGCTTCCCGACCCTGACGCCAATGCAAACAGAACAGTGTTACAAACATGAACCTCTGGCGCTATGCATTGTCTCAGCATTAAGAAATGTTCAAAGCAGCCTCACCTTGTTTGCATTTACAGATATGGTCTTTGCCATGAGACCCTCTAGGTAACTGCTCAGACTGACACCTTTCACACTGATCAGAGCCTCCTGTGTCAGCACCGTCCTGAACACAAGCAACACAAGTTTTAAAAAATATATAATGAAACAAGGAAAAAAAAAGAAAATTACAACTTGAGCACCTACTTTTCTGGGTCCTGTGGATGTGGCTTGTATGTCAGTTTCTCATCTACAGATACCAAGTTGGTGAAAGAGATCTGCAGCAAAAAAAGCAGCATTCAAATGAACCTTTTTTGTTTTTCCAGACCATACACAGCATTCACAGTGATAGACATTTTGTCCAAGAGTTGCTTCA
Source organism: Pseudomugil tenellus (assembly GCA_037177515.1). Taxonomy (NCBI): domain Eukaryota; kingdom Metazoa; phylum Chordata; class Actinopteri; order Atheriniformes; family Pseudomugilidae; genus Pseudomugil; species Pseudomugil tenellus. Next base: position 18,078,211 of record JBAMHX010000015.1, read on the forward strand.
GTAACGATAGTCGGGAGAGGACTATGACAGTTTGAAATAATGTCCCATTGGCTCTAGACAAACTTAGTTTACTGTAAAAGCAGGCTAAATAATTGAAGCATACATTCATTAAAATGATTATATCTCACAGCATCATCTGACAGTCTGATGGGTTAAAAAATTAAGGGAAACACATCAAATCAATACCAATAGTCAAGAGTACAAATATGTACATCAGAATCATAAATGTAAAAGAAAGGCTGTAGACTTTCACTCCAACATCAGTGCCAAAATCCAACTCGCATGTAAGTGAATGGCTGTGGCAACTAGATAAGGGGCATATAAATTACCTGGAAAATAAACGATTTGCATAATTTCTTTCAGCTATGTTTGTGTACATGCAGTATTAGAGGCATACACTGTATGGGAATACACAGTAACACAAAACTAAAATAGCTGCAGTCAGATTACATCCTGAAGTCTTTAATGGTTTTAAAACTTTTCCAAACATGTTGATTTAAGTGAGGACAAGTAATCTGCTAGTTTGAGCTGTAAGCACAATGTCATGTCCGCATTTAGCTTATCAGCAGCAGAATCTATCAGTCATACTTACATTTGTAGATTGAAGTTCAAATGTTTTCTGTTTGATGTCAACTACTGAATGTTCCTGAACATAAGTGCATGTTCTTGTTACCCCGATAATCTGCAGACAAAGGGACACATATTAAAAGCTAGCTCCAAATGAAAAAAAAAAAAAAAAAAAAAAAAAAAAAAAAATCAGTGATGACAAAGGAAATTCTATGAACTCAGGTTTTCTTCTTCTTAAACTTACAGACTTGGCCATGGCAGGGAGCCCCCACTCTGTACTGAGCAGTCTGGTGCTGTGTAATCGTCCCTCTGCGTCAACATTTCTGTTTAGAACATCCACACCAAACACACTGGGGTTCATGGGGTTAGGGTACTTCTGCATCGCCGCCTTGGTCACCGTCTCCCATGGGTGGCTGTTAAAAATATGACACTTTTTTACAAAAAGTATATATATTTATATATATATATACCATAGACAGTATATATACAGGATATATACATACAGGCTATGTATCCATAGCCTGTATCATCCTATCAGCTGCTCACATGCTGGGGGATAAATACCTCCTCCGCACTGCGCAGGCTCCCTGAATCACTACGCACGAACATATTAGGAAACTTCTGGAAAAAGTATAAAAGCGAACAGGCCACTGTTAAATATCTATGAATATTTGGAATTCAAATAACACCGAATGTAAACCAGCCATTGTATTTTCCTCTCTGCGAGACAAAAAGCAGACAGTTGTGTAATGCCGTTTAATACGGTACATTATGACAAACTCGCGAGCAGATGGTGATCCCGTGATTAAAGCAAGGCACACGGAAAACATCAACTCATGTTAACTTTTGCCTAAAATGGTGTCATAAACCTTTAACAAACTACTGCAATCGTCATAGACATATGTCTATGTGCAATCGTTAGCAAAAGCTAGCTTTTATGTTAGCACCTCTGAGCTAACCTGGTAAAAGAGCACTTCCCAAATACAAAATACATGAATTGAATACACGACTTTAAAAAAGGCATTGAGCATAGTTTAAACATCATTTCACGTTGTTCATTTAGCGCAAAAACTGACGTAAGTGAAATGTCTGGTGAGCTACTTTAATCCAAATCAGTAAAGTTACCTAACTTATCTGAAACCTTGGCTGCCGAGGAAGCTAGCGGCTGCGCGAGGAGAGGACGGGAAACCACTGAAAGTGGTTATATAGCGGGATGGAAGCACATCAGCTGTGTAATACATATATCTGTATAATAAGTTTAGTCAACAACAATAAGACTCACTTGAAAATGTGCTCTGATGCCCAGATCTTCATTTTTCAGGCTTTTTATGTCAGAGCTCAGGAGCCGGTGACTTTTAGGCAGCGTGACCAAAACGGAGAAGGAAGCGAGCTGAAGGAGAAACTCCTTAAAAGGTGTAGCTACCATACTCCCCCTACCGGACTGATACAACTAATACATTATTTTCCAGAACATTCCTAATTTTATTTTATTTTATTCGCCGCGTTTACTCCTTAAAAGTCTTGGTGATACTCTAGAACTTTATGGTATTGTATAAAATCTTTAAATACCTTAGCCTATCTCTAAAAGTGCATGCTCTGCTGATTTTTAGTCGTAGATCTTATGTAATAAAAATTTATTTAAAATCTTTATTGTATCTATATAAATACACTGAAATACGTTTAATCTCAGTTAAATTCTGTAGAATGACCAACAAATCATTCATTTAGTGTACCAGCCACTGTACACCCTTGGTAACACCATTTCTCGGGGCGGGTAGCCATCATGTCTATCATGATGAGACACCGTTCCTATTGGGTTGGGTCAATCGAGCGTCTCTGAAATGACGTCATTACGCACACATCCGATCTGTCCTTGAAGCCACAGCTCAAGCAAGATGGTCGCATACTGGAGACAAGCAGGCCTAAGGTAGTAAAATATCAGTATATGTATATTAATTAAGAAAAACTTTGACTTTTATTCGTTATTTGTTGCTAGATTTGCTAGAATACTCGAAAGGATTTTACTTTTTATTTATCTTAACAGCTCTTTAGCTTATTCTTGTATTAGCAATGATTAGCTTTACATGCCTAACTTACAGGCGTTTCTGTAGCATATTACTGAACATTGAGTGGATATTTCAGAAAATGCATAGATCGTAATTAGATAAACGCCCGTGCTTGACATTACAAACTTGCTGTTTATACATGCACAAGTATATCTTCATTATTATTCAGTCTAAACGTGTGTCCTCTATGCAGCTACATCCGCTTCTCCGCTATCTGCGCTAGCGCAGTGCGGGCTGCCATGAAGCCGCAGTTCAAATCAGAAGCAGTCAAGGCCGCAGAAGCCAACGTCAAAGTCCTCAAACCTAAAACACCATGTAAGTTTTAATAAATATTTAAACTACTCTCACATCTGGTAATCCTTAGCGCTCTCCCATGGCAGTGTGTTTGCGCATGAGAAGACATCGTGTCATGTAGAGGTGACTGTAAAAGGTTTTTATTCAGCAATAAACCTGGTTGTCTAAATTGTAATAATTGTAGTGATACATTAAAACGTACAACCAAGCTGATTGGGGTTTTTTCTTCCTGTTTCTCTGACTTACTAGTTAACCTTATCAGATGTGCTTAATGTAAAACCTTCAATTCTATGAAATGTAACAAAGTGGCTTTAAGTTCAAATGTCAAAATACCATAAATGTTGTAGATGAAGGTGTGTTTTAGGTGGTTAGGTACTTCCAATGGTGACTTTTGATTTAACTGATTGTAAGCTTTCAGTGGTATAAAACTTTTACCAGTTGAACAAAAGTTCGTTGTTACTCATAACAACTGATAACTTAGCAAAAATGCATATTTCTTTACTATTTTCTTTGACTGTTGTCTGTCATTTGCAGAATGCAGAAGACGAAGTGGAAGCAACTGCATATTTTTTCACTTTATTACTGTTAAAAGTGTCTGTTTAGCATTTCCCTTTAAAACCTGGGTAGCTTCACTTTAACTTGTTGTTACCCATAAACCTTAAACTGCGTTCTGCCAGTCAGCTCTACTGTTGCCTGTTTAATTAATGACAGTCTAAATTAGGCAGGTAGAGACTGGGTAGCGTGATGCTGTATTCAACTTATGCTTATTAGTTAAATGTAGTGTTTTGTCATTTCTACACAGATTAAATGTACAAAATGTGCGCATCAAACACTAAGTAAAAGTGAAGGATGTAGTCTCTACTAACATTACGAACACAGCATAACTCTTTATTTAAGCATATGTGGTAATTCTGTTTTCTGCAGTAAGGAATGTGTTGTTCATTAGAACTACATGGTATCAACAAAAGATTAAAAAGCAACATACAGTACTTATTTATTACTATACGCTCTACTGAAAGGACAACTGTGTGTCTGTTTGAATAAAGTTTTATGTTTTATGACTTCAGAATGTCCTGTAATACTGTCACATGTTACTGAAATAAATTTTATGTTTGTGCCAAGTACCTAAAGATATTGTCAGTAATCTTCTGCCTTCTATTTTTTTCTCTCCCGAGGATGTAAAACTGTGATGTAGATAGTTTTCTCTGGGTTGACGTCCCGCCACCATCCTGTCATGGAGGAGGAAAATCAAACTGGACAACATCAAGAATGACAGCCTGAATGGAATTGCTTTTTTTTTTCATTTTCATTTGTAATTAAAGTTGTATTAAATATTAATATTGGAAATGCACTTTCCTCCTGTTATTATTGGAGAATATAGTAAATTACTGTCAAACAAGAAACCAAAACATTTTTGTCTAACAAGTACTTTTATTTTAAATTAATTGCAATATATAGAAACATGCTATTTACAAAAGCATCTGTCTTGATCTATTGCATTTGAATGTGAAATTTGATGGTATCTTTGCTTGATGCCAGTAAAAATGTTGGAAAATTCATTAGAAAAGCATGCTTTGCCCAATGGGCTACTAACTGGTGTGAGCTCTGACCCATTTAAGCAGCTTAGACTGCTTGTTTATCATGCTCAAATTTAAGCAATGAACATGTATGTACTGTGGTGTAACCCCTAAAGGAACAAGCCTGTGATTTTTCATTAGGCAAATACATCTAAGAATACTGTTGTATGATGATCGTAGATGTAATATTTTATCATTTTAACTTTTATACATTTTATAGAAGCAAGACTTAAATGTACTTGTTAATTCTGCTTTCATTGTCCTGAAAGAAAACAACACCTTTCACACTTTAGCAGGGTTCGTAAGAATAGCTGAATAGTTTTATAATAATCTCCACCCTGCTTTCCCATTTGTAATGCATTCACTTTGAGCAACAGAAGTTTCAACATAACACAATGGGAGGATGAAGAAATGAGCCCTAATCATCTTTCTTCTCTCTGGTCATCTTGATCATGGTCTCTGGTGATCGGTAAAGGAAGATGAGTTTCTCAACAAGTGTCTCTTCCAGTTCCATCTCCCCCGTCTCCCGTACCACGAAAATATCCGTGCAGAGCTTCAGGACTCGATCCACACATGGCAGCTCCTCGAACATGATGGATCGTGATATGCCATTGAAGAATTCCCTGACAAACTTTCCGATGACCAACACCACTGACATGTACAGACCAACAATGCTGCAGTGAAGAGAACATCAAATGAGTCCTTTTTAGGGGGAATAATAGTGTTTCCTGCACTATGACATTAAAAGTTTTAACTTGGCAGCAACAAAATAAATGCACACATACAAAAGTATCAAATTTTAGTTTTATACCTACCCATGTCCTGCCAAAAAGCCCAAGCTGGAGGGGCTGACTTTATCGTTGAACACCAAAATCTCTATGCTGTGACACTTATGTTCGGAGGAGGTGACAACTGGGGAGCACTCCTCCACCATCCACCACTGATCTGCATCTCTGTCAGTCCCGTTGGTCTGCTGCAGTTTAACCGATAATGGTCTGAAGAAAGCGAGCGCCTGGAGGTCTGGACGCTCGGACGAGTCTGAGAGATAACATTTGAGATTAAACTGTGGTCCGTGTTTAATGGCACTGAGGAAAGGATCATTTTGGAAGTCCAGAATTTTGAATATCAAAGCACTAAAAAAAATTTGCGGAAAAAAAGATGCAAAAAAAACATGCCCATTTTAAGCACATATTTGTCATTTATCTGAGCTGCATACTGTACAGTAACTGTGTACTGTTGAGACATGATAGTAACATTTTTCCCCGTTTGAGAAAACTGTTGGATCTCTGCTATTGAATAATTGTATGATGCATATATTTTTTTACTCATGATGCACAAGGTAGCACGACAAAAAAACTGTCTAAACAGATCCTTTTGTTTGCATGTCATACATTTCTACAGACAGAAGCATGACTGCTTATGACGTCTCAAATTCTTTCTAAATGTACATTTACATGTCCAGTTAATTTTGGAGACAGACTTTCAAGTAGCTATTTTATATATATATATAAAAAATCACTATATTGTCAACATAAATATGAGAGTTGCTAACCTACTGTCATCCGGGTTGCCATTTTGGACTCTTGTCCTTTCGGACCCCTAATGTACTTTGGCAGCAAAGAATTAATTATCCTACAGGACAGAATATCAAATGTTAGCATCATTGTAGACCAACCTTCATGATGTTGCACATATAAACCTACTAGGTGTGACAATCGAATTAAGTTTCTTTATAGTCACTGTCAGTACATCAGAGAACTGAAATAGCTGTTCTCTAAAGCCAAAGTGCTACCAAGTAACACACGTAGAAGTTAACAGTCAAAACAGTAAAACATACATAAATAAAGAAGCAATTAATAAGTCAATAAATAGTATAAAAATAGTATAAAAAAACAGATGACATAAAGTGATTGTTATGGTGCAACAAAACGGAGCATGTTGTTAAGTGACTGTTAAAAAGTAACTTCTGCAGTTTGAGTACAAAAACACAGAAGCTGGATGTCTAATAAACAATTGGGTTTTTTTTTTTTCTGGAGCGCTTGTGAAAAAAGTATTGGAATAACTTGGACTTTCCCTGCAAATGAGCTGGCATTGCTTTTGTTTCACAAAGAAAGACTGAGCTGTGTTTTGATGCAATGTAATATTACATATCATGTAACTGACTCCAAATGGTTGAAAGTCGTGTAATGATCATTACACCGAGTCCGTATCATTATAAAAAGATTAATAACAAGAAAAGGCGTAGCAACAGTCGGGCGGGGACAACACATGTCACGCGGGTGACATAGAACACAACTAGAAATACCCAACGCTCCACATATGCAGTGAGGATGTGAAAAATAAATCTATCAACAATCACAGCTTCCCAGACACAGAGATCAGCAGCAGATGTGTTTACATCTATTTATCTATGTGTAGCTTTTTTCTATTTTTTCATATTTTAATGTTAATATTAAAATGGGACATTGTACTGGCTGAAAACATAAACAGTAAAAGAAATATAATCCTAGCTGATTGCATGTCAACTCAGACTCACACAGGTTTGCTGTTGCTGCCTTTGAGCATGTGGACAATCCCATCCCTCAAGGCAATGTCATTAAACTTCACCGTGTGTTCTCCAATTGCCTCCACATTCATTGAAATGGATGCGTTCCTGAGGAGTAAAGCACATCAGCTGCCCCAGTTTGTTCAGTTCTACACATCAGTGCAAAATATTTAAAAACAGCCTCTGAACATGATGATAATGTCCATCAGATAAACAACTCTGTGTTATCAGAAGAGCAGAGTTAAGATATTTTGGGCTCCTATAATATAAATGGTATGAAAAAAACATGAAAATGAAATGCAATACATCAAATTCATGAATTTGTTTTCATTAATTCACTTATGACCTATATGGCATTTAATCAGATCCGATCCTGTTGAACGCCTTTTAGTAACCAGCCTGCATTTTGGTAGGTTTGACACCCACATATTGTACATTGGTTTCAAACTTTGGGCCTCATTCACCAATTGCGAACAATTTGTTCCTAAGATGTAAGAACTTTTTACTAAACTTGTGGCATTCATGAAAATCTTTCTACATTGGATTTGACCATAGTTAAGAAAATAGTTAAGAGGAGTACTCTAAAAAACAACTGAGTCTGCACTCAAAGTTTGAACAAAGTTGGCTTTTGTGTTGTTTCCTGCTGTTCACTTCATTCAAATGTAATGATAAAATTACAGCTTTAATATGGTAAGAGATTCAAAAATGGGGGGGTGGGGGGGGATGTAAAGCTTTTTGTTATTTAGAAAGAAATAGAAAAATATTGCAGATCTTGCAGATTTTTTCCTTGAGGGTAAAATTAAAGGCGCATTGGTATTCTGGCTGTACCTCAGTATCGCCTGATCCTGTATGTCATTTGTGTTTTTTGTGTATAATCTTGGATTGGCTGTTACTGAAATGTATCCCACCTGTAACTCCTGGATCCACTTGTTGAATAGGGTATTTAATAAAATAATCTGTTGCAACAGTGTCTTTTTATTGGAGTGATTAATAAGTAAATAAAGGGTATGCCTGGGTTGCTTTGTTAATGACACTACTGACACCAATCATCCTGCACTTCCGGCTGTGCAACCCAAGTTACATATCTTAAAATAATGCAACAGTAGGTGGAAATGTGCTGTAGAAAGTACAGTAAGCTATATCATGAAAATATATCCAACAGTATACTTCTTTGTCCCTTTTACCCTTATAGACTTATGGGACCAAACCAAATTCAGGAGCAATTAATAACCTGTTTGGATACAAAATTACTTTTACAGGACTGGAATCTCACTGTGTTGTTATTTATATCAAACTTATCACAGTTAAAAAGAAGACAATCAGGTTTTAAAATATAATTTTGTTGTGATTCATTTTGGTATTATGTCTCTTATTTTCCCTCATGAGTCTCACCGCTATCTGTCTGTTTTCACACGACCAGAAAGTTCTGAGCTTTTACAAGCTTTTTTTTTGCATTTACAAATGTGAAGTCGAGCCAACAGGCATGTGCTTCAACTTTTGAGAGGTTGGCATTCACCAGATTAGGAGAAAAGATATTAACTAATTTGCAGTATATGCACATGTTAATAGAAAAACTTCTTAAGAACAACTTCAGAATATATTTAAGAAGATTTTAAAGTAATATTGGTGAATAAGGCCCATTGTGTCAAACTTTTCAATAAGGGAGGCCTCTGTTTGCTGTTGCCGTTGTATGTTTGACTACAAGAACAGTGAATTTCATGTCAGACAGTCTTTGTTAAGTCAAGCTGTTGCCTGTGTTGTGAACAGTTTTTGTCTTCTTTCTACAAGCCTGCTGTAAAGATTTGGCACATGAAAACAAGACACAATACACTAGCACACACACAATCTGACCTGAGTAGTGTCCAGCGTAGAGTTATGTATATGTGAGAGGAATTGCTGAGTTCCTCTATCATGGCTTTTCGACTGGCTGGGCTGATGCTCCACAGCAGACTGGCATCACTCTTGATCTTAGCAGCAACAATGTCTTCAGCTTCATAGTTCATCAGAAACTGCATAGCCGACTAGGAAATTGACAGAAAGAGAATAGGATTTGATTTCTACAAGTATTCCAGCTAAAACATCATCATACACAAAGACTGTGACTGCATGGATCACTGAAATACCGGAGCTCAAACTTCCGCCAATGAAAATGGGTTCATATACTAGAGAGACACAAAATCAATTTGCAGTACTTTTGAAAGGGTTTGAATGATCTAATCTGTTCATCTATTGTTAGTTTACATACAACTTGTTGCAAATATAGACATGTATAATATCTCATTTAGAATGTAATATGAATTATACACTGACAAAAACACAAAATATATATTTCAGTAGGTTTGATTTTTTTTTGTAAGATAAGATGAATATGTATTTTCTGAATAAAACGTATATTACATGATATTAAAAAAATATTTCCATAGCATATCTACACATATCTCTGGTTTTTTGCTGTATTAACTGTGACGTGTTAGGACTAAGGTGACCCCCCTGCCCTCTTCCCCCACATGGTCATTCTAAGCATTATACTTAAGGCTGACTTATTTATACAAATATTGTTGTAATTATCTGTTTCTATAATTGATTTGCATTTATGTGATTTGATTCTCATCCTAAAACTAGTAACAAATTAAATTATTAAAAATAAAGTTGCGTCTCACTGGATGAGTGGCGTAAAGTTTGGTGAGTCGATCAAATCCAGATTGTGTGTACGCAACCAAGTTCTGCTCCTGAGCGGTCATGGTGAACAGAGGCTGTGAAAAGATCACAGACAGATGCTTTCACACACTCATAGTAAAACATAGTGCAAAAGCATAAAGAGTTGCTAAACACGATGCTACTTCAGCAAGCAGACTGCAGAATGTGTGTTATTATTACCTTATTACCAATTATTACCTCAAAGACACTAAAAACAACCATACTGGTATCTGACCTCATATCCTGCGATGCTGAGCTGGATGGAGACATCCACCGGCTGATTGGTCACTCCTGCTGCTGACTGAACCAGAGACATGAAGAGGAGCGGAAACCAGATGATACTGATGAGAGCAAAGATGATGAACCCTCCCATACCATATTTCACCACCTTCTTCTTCTTCTGGCCTGGAGGGTGGGGGTATTTCTGGAAGAATTGAAAAGAAAATTTAGTTTTGTTTCTTATCCAGTTAAAATAATAAACTTTTCTGGTAGAAAAGGCTTTTTTACAGCTTATCACACTTTTTCCTTTGATGTGGGGTTTCAGTCTCATCAAACTATCAAAACACACTTAATCTTCTGCAATTTATTTAGTACTTATTCACTAACTAAAGCTAATATAGGTGGATGATTTTTATTTCTAATCTAATGCATCTTTAATATGATTTATTCACTGTATTGTAATTATGGCCAGTAAGTAATGATGGTTGTGATGAGCAGTAAATGTAAAGGATGAACCACTACTTACTTTTTCAGATTCCCTTGAACACTTAAGGATGAATATGTTAGCATAGATATCTTCAACACAAATCCAGCTGGAGAGAGAAAGGGTTGTGTCAGTCCAAACCCAATCCATAACTGCCCTCAGCTCTGTCAGGAAGGGAACCATCCGGAAACTACGAGATGGGAAGGTAAAAACGAAGATGTATAAAGACAAGAAAGTACTACAAGGATTTTAAAAACATGCGGTTTGAGTGAAAGTGATTATTAAAAGGCAGTGAGTGTTTTTGTACCCTTGGAAAAGGAATAGGTTCAGATAATTATAGTTCTTGGTAAGGAAGTTGCCCAGGATGCGGTTTGGATAGCCACATTTGATCTGGTACGCAGATAATCCAAAGTAAATGCACTTTACAAAGTACCACAGCTGAGCAATTGGGTTTCTGTTGAACCTCCTGTAGCAAACAGACAAGAGAAAAATGTCAACATTTCCTGGAAAGCTTTCACATCTCAGAACTTCATAATTCATAATAAATAAACATTTTAAAAATATTATGTATGTGCTTAATGTGTTTTCATATATTTTCATTAAAGTTAATCCAAATGTATGTTTTTTAGTTATTTCTACTGTCCAGTTCTTTTGAAGAGACAAAGTAAACTTTATGCCTTGCTATTCCAAATTAGTCTTAATATTAAGGAGAGAAAATGATCATGACTGAATTCAATAGTTACACAAAAAAGCAGGATAAGACACTTAGGTGATGAACTCTGACCTCTCTGTTACACCAGGGAGAATAAAGAACATCCAGAAGTGTATGCCGAACACTAGCACCACCTGGAAAACACACTTTCCCAGCAGTGATTTCTTCAGATACAGGGCCCGGTCCACTATCATTGTACCAAATTGCATAAGCAGCATAACCAGAAATGCCTCTGGAACCTGGTCTTCTGACAGAGACTCGGTAATGTCCACCACTGCAGAGTATTTCTATGAAGAGTCATAAATTAGCCTAATTTTGTAATCATGCACATTTGTGTTATTAAATGCAAATATTTGCAGCAATAAATAGTAGTCATGTCTGTGTATTGTCCTGGTTTACCCCAAAAGCCCAGTATCCATATATGGTAACAATGAAGTTGACAACATCAATGAGAAACATGAGGGCGTAGACGTCACACACAGGACTGTAATCTGGGTGGATGATGTCATAGAAAAACTGCCTTATAGGTAAGTAGATGTGAAGAGCTCTGTAGAAAGAGAGACAACTTCACCATATTTGAAAATGTGTGATTTACAAATAAAAAACTCAACTGCACAAAGTTAAGCAACATTTTAAAAAAGCACAACGAGGAAAAGAACGCACACTTCTATGATGGTGGCTTTGGCTTGCAGCATCCTCTCTCTGATCAGCTGTCTGATCCTCTGCTTCCTAGTCAGCGGAGGCCCGTTCCGCTGCCGTCGCTTTTTCTTGCTGTTCTGCTTTTTTGGCTTCACCTCTCCATTAAAAGAAATCACAATAGGATTGATGGCTAGATAAAGAAATCTTAACCATATCTGAAAATCATTACTATGTGTCAACTTACACAAGTAAGAAAAATAAAGGATGAAAAGAGAGTTCCTACCGAAAGACCCTGAGGAGTCGGTTCTTTTTTGTCTACAAAATAACGAAGTGGTTGAGGCCTGTAGGGGGAGGAACTTCAGCCGGCGGGGAGGTTTATCTTTGTTCCCCATCTTATCTGATCCTGTCATCTTTTTCTTGTCAACTTTTTTCTTCAGCTTCTTGAAGAAATCCGGCATCTCAACTTCTTTATTGTCCCATAGCCCGTGGCACTGGACAGTAAGGGACATGACTCTAAAACTAGCTGCACTGGTGGCCCAAAATGAGACATGCAATGGAAAAATAAAACTAAGTAAGGTTATTTTGTCATTGTTACCTTTAGGATGGATCTGTGGAAAAATAGAGCGAGGAGTTGGATTAGGTCAAATAGGACATAGCCGTCTTTCTTTTCCACTCCGATGATGTTGGGCAGGGCGAAAGGCCGGTCGGCATTAATGCCTCGGTAAGCAGAAGTAGTCCAGGGGAAGAAACCAAACTGGAAAAAGTACTTCACCACAACAGTCAGCTGAGATAAAGAGAAGAGAGGCTATTAAAATAGATCTGATTTAGATTTCAATAGAAAAATATAAATAAATAAGTTCTTATGAAGGTAGTTGGCAATATTATATTTACAATGCATTAAGTCTAGAATCACTATTAAATAAACAAGACCCACACAAATATAATTTGTTTAATATTATAAGTGATTTATTATTATTTTTATTGTATTATGTAGAAAAAGTAAGAGGGATTCAAAATTACTTTTATACCGAAAAAGTTTTTACAAATTGCTAAAACCTACTTCTGTGTAGATTATAGCCGTCATCCAGAAGCGTTTAGTTGGCCGGGGCACAGACAGCATGGCCCAGAGGAATATGAGAATCGGCAGGATGAGGGAGAGGAAGGAAGCTGACACAATATGGTTGAGAATGATGACAAAGTAGCACAGCATCTCTGACTTAGACACCATGGTGTTGTAGAGGGCAAAAACCAGCTTCAATGGCCTTGGCAAGGTCACAAAAAACCTATCAGACTCCGAGATCTCATCGTTTTCAAACATGCTTTAGAATGGAGGGGAGAGAAAAGAAGTACTGATGAAGACAAAAAGCCATGATGTGAAATATGTAACAGAACATTGTGTCTACTGACTTGTTGAGAAGCAGCTCGCTGGCAGTAAGGTTCCTTGTTTCTTGACTCAGAGGCCTGGGAGACTCTGTGAGGTCGAGACATTTCTCTCCATCGCTTTCTCTGAGATCAAGTGAGATGCATTTGACACATTCGGAGTGCTCATCCTCTTCTCTCTGGAGTTCATCATCCACCTCAACTTGCTCAGACTCACTATCCTCTTGTCTATCATCTGTCTCTTCTTCGGGATCCTGCTCCGATTTTCTCTCACCTTCTGTATCTTTCTGATCATCGTCCTCCTCCTCTTCATGCTCTTTTTCAGTGGTGCCGTCTTCACAGCTTTTAGGAAAAGACAACACATAAAATATCAAAAGCAAGGTTCACTGTTTGAAGATGAAGCAAGAAATGATGGAATAAATAAATAAAGCAAAAGACGGAGAAGAGTACATGTGTAAGCATTTTTGTAAAGTGATATAAGGTAGCTGTGTCCATGTTTACAATCCATTATTAAAGACAGTAATACAACATGTAGTTGCACTCTTTCTTACCTTTGTACAGGTTCATCTCTGTCAAATGAGGTTAGATCAATGTTGGCCTCTTTCAGGAGCCTTCGTCTGAGCTGATGAGCAGCGGGTGGCACAAAAGGAGGATCATCCAGCTCCTCCTGTGTCGGCTGCCGGGAGCCCAGCATCGTCTCATCTGTCATACAGCTGAAGATAAGCAGGAGGAGGAGAGTATATGAAAATACAGAAAAAGCAGTAAACTAAATATTCAGTGTGTAAGGATGCACTTGTTAAAGTCAAAGTGCCTGGCTAACTGCATGCATGCAGATGAGGAGAGAGTGGAATTAGCGTGCAAAAGCAAAAAGAGAAAGAAGGATTTATTTAGTGAAACTTACCTGGAAAAGCTGCTCCCCCAGGACATTTTGGAGGCTTGGTTCTTCAGCTTGGCATAGACATGGTGCGAGGAGGAGACAGCAGGCGGGGTGCAAGGTGGAGGAAGGCTATCCAGGCCATCTTGAGACGACATTGTATTCTGACGGGAAATCCAGTTTTCATAAAACTGCTTCACACTCTCCTGACTCACCTCTTTGCCCTGCAGAGGGAAGCAGCAAGAAAAAAAAGTCTGAAACTTTTCACACCCAGAGAGCCTGGAGCAGCATCGACAAAAATCCAGAAATAAAGCACATGTGGAAGTAAATGCCGTTCACTTTCCCATACTGGCATACTTGCGCCCGCCAGACTAACCAGCTGCCAAATATTGGTATTGATACTTTCGTAGTGGACTTGATGACTGCACATAATTTTCAGGATGTAAAATATTCATTTACCAGTACAGATTTTTTTCAGGCACAGAATATACATTTTTCCATTATAATTTCTAACAAGAAAACGTAAAACGCTAAACTTATGTATACATCACCAATCTGCTGATGGTTATGCGTATCTGGCTTTGTACAGATTTGTATTTCATCATACAATAAAATGTGTAATCAGCACAGCCAAAGAACATGTAATATATATTTCTAATTAAATAAAAAGCTAGTAGAAGTAAAGACAAAAGGTTAACTAGAGCTTTTTAATGAAAATGTCAACTGTATGTTGAGTAACTGGAAGTTTTTCAACAAAATCAGGTTTATATCTTTAGCCCACCTTCTTCTGCTGCTGGTTGAGTAACGCTCGCTCAAATCGCAGCACTTTGGAAATGTCCAGGTTCTCTTTACAGAAGGAGTTCAATCCATCTGTCAGGTCATCAGCAAGAGACTGTAGTAGCACCCAGATAAACTTTATTGTACTAATGATACGTTGCAGAATGTTTTCTATAAGAAGAGAGAAGGTAAAGGGAACATTAAACACATCTGAGAGCTTGATAAATGAAATATTCTTGTTGAAAATCTATTTATCACATAGTAGAAAGTGTCTAGAACAAAATAACACAAGAATAATCAATAGAAATCAAAACCAGGAATCCATGGAGATCTTGTTTAAAATAAAAGTGGAAAGATCAGATCCCAGTGGAGGTTAGGTGGTATCTGTGGCCTCCACACCCCTGTATGCGCTCCTACATGTCTGGGCACGCTCCCATCAGTTAATATCCAGAGGGATCTCCTCACAGAACTGGATCAGGGCATCTGTCAAGCCCTGGACCATCTGTGGTGCAACGCAGCAGCAGTAGATGTAACAAGACATAATGTCCCAGAGATGCTTGACTGGATTCTGGTCTGGTGGACAGGCAGATCAGTAACATTAGTGCCTTTGTCATGCAAGATCTGCTGACACACTCCGGCCACATAGTCATGTCTCAGAGGGAAACCAGGTCCTATTGCAACAGTATATGGTCTGATGGTGGGTCTGAGGATCTCATCCCAGTATCCAGTGGCAGTCTGAGTATATCTGGCTGGCATATGGAGATTAGTGTGGGCTATGCCTCCCAGACCATCACTGACCTACAAACAAACCGGTTGTGTTAGAGGATATTGCACGCAGCAGAACATTCTCAACTGCATCTCCAGACTCTCTCTCACATCTGTTACATGTGCTCAATATAAATCTGCTCTCATCCATGAAGAGCACAGGCTGGCAATGGGGAAACTGACCAATCCCAGTGCCAGTTGGACTGCACGGTTGCAGCTGGACTCTGATACCACCCTCATGGAGTCTGTTTCTGACAGTTTGAGCAGGAAAATGCATATTATTGACCTACTGGAGATAATTTAGTCCTCCTTACACAAAGGAAAAGATAGCAGCCATGCTGCTGGGTTTGAGCATTGATGTGTTGTTTTTAATTAGCTGCACTACCCGAGCAACTTCTGTGCTCAGGTGTAGCATCTCATGTTACCTTAGAGGACACTGGCAAAATGCAAACATGACCAAAAATCAGGCAGAAAGGAAAAAACAGGGAATTGGGCATCACTTCTTTACTGGGTTTGTGTGGCTTATTTCCTCTCATCTCCACTGGTCCATTCGGACAACAGCAAGTGAAATTTATTCAAAGTCAGTGTTACTTCTAACTTGTCAGATTGATATCACAAAAACAAGACAGACAAGTTACAATGTAAAGACTACATGTTCCCTTTATTTTTTTGTGCAGTGTATGTCTGAAAAAGTTTAAATTGCAGATGCGGATATGCAGAAGTTCATTCGGAGGCTCAGAATTTCATCCCTATTTATCATTTTTTTATTACTATTTTACCTCTTTGCTCCTCTTCATCCTGAACCATCATGCTTTCATCCAGTTCCTCCTCACTGGAGTCTGCTCTATCAATACCTATAAAACAGATTTCATCATTGAGTTGTATCACTTTTGTGGTTGGATGTTGTTATAACTACCGACTAGATTTCCAAATGCTGTTTTGGAAAAACAGTGAGAACCAGCCAAGCCTCCCACCCCCGAGGCATCATAAATATGAATGTCTCATTAGTAATTACAGTAATCAGAACTTGATAATTGTTGCAGTTCTTGCTTTTACGTATTTCACTGAGTCTATTGTCAAACATAACATGACAAATTCTGATTCTCTTATTGAATACATTTTAATTAAGCTTTGTTTAATTAAAGACAACAGGACCTCCTGTCCTTTTACATACAAATGTTAAATATGTGAAGCAGGGAAGCAGAAGCAAGACTTCCAGACAGAACAGCATTTATCACATTCATAACAGATTGAGTCAAATACGATATGAAAAGTAGAAACTAAGTTGGCCGTGGCATTTGATGGATCATTTAAAGAAGACATTGAAAGGAAAAACAGGCAGGCTTGAGAATCTTTTGCATCGCTATGTATAATTTTTACTAAGTAATGAAAAGTTTGACATTTCATAAATGTGAATTGTGTCACTGTTGATTTATTTTTCTGATCTAAATCACTGAGCTCAGGAAGACAAAAGTAGGTTATTGCTCACCCTGCTGCTTTTGCAGCTCTCTTTTTGCCCTTTTCTTCTCATCTTTCTTTCGCTTTTTCTTCTCTTTCTTCAGGTCTTTCAGAGCAGTCTTGGAGCTGGTGACCCAGGCATTGTAAGCCAGCTGGGACATGAAACACACAGACACACAGCTATTAATGTGTGCATATGTGTTTTTAGTTTTGACTCAATTTACTCGAGCTCTCACCTGGAAAGCGGATTTCTTCTTTGGTGGTTCCTCCTCCGTCTCTTCTTTCTTCTCTGGCACTTCCTCCTCTTCTTCCTCGCTGTCACTCTCAAACAGGTGGTAGCCACAGTTGTTTTCCACTGTATCAAATATAGCAAGGTCACAACTTTTTGCTATACAAAGAGCTGAGCCTCTTAGAAAGACTTGTCATTCAGAGCATCAGATCAGTGTCCAGAACATTATTGCCACAATATTCACATTAAATTGTGTGTGTGTTGTTCTTTATGCCTCACCTCCGGGTGTAGAAACCCAAGGCTTCCACCATTTTCCTGCATCTTTCTTTGCTTTCTCTTCATCATCTGCAAAAGAAGAGTTCATTCTGTTAGTATTTTGCTATTATTTCTCTGGGTGATTCAGGGGTGCCATGAAATATACATGGATTATTTATGAAAAGCACATTGCACTAAAAACTACTTCATTGAATTTGAGTAAACCCTTTGGTCACTAAAGAAAAATCATGACGACGCACTTAAAACGTCGATGCTAAAGAGCCAAAGGAAGACAGGAAACACATAAACGTGTTTGGAAACGTCAGCACAATTTTGATATGGCCAGAATAAATCAGTAAACTGGTTTTAGTCAACCTGCCCCACAGTTTTATGGGTTTACTTTTTGTTGTCTCATATAACCTTTGTTTCAGCACAAATATGCTAAAAATACATCATTCTAAAAAGAAAATTAAGACTTTGAAATAAAAGTAACTATCATTACTTTACATAAACTTTTTAAACTTAAAATTAGGAGATTTTATGATAATTACATTTTAAATTAGACATAAAATGGTTGGAAGAAGTTAAATAATGTCATTTGTTTTTGTAATTTAGACATGTTACATGGAAAACACCTGCTCAAGATTTCCATTAAAACCAGGAAATGAATTACCGAGTGCCACCTGCTCCCGATCTGCAGGAAGTACAGCGTTGTTTGCTTCCGCAGGGTGGCTCTTCTGTTTAGATTTAATCTTCTCCATCCTGCAGAGAGACGTTGGAAATGTTTATTACTCAGTCTTTACTTTTTAAAGAGAGCATAAATGGGAGATAACAAGCGGGGAAATATGCTGATCATCCCTGTAAATGGGATCCATTAATTGATTTATTCCGTTTTACTGTTCAGTCTTACTGTCTCTTCAGCGTCTCAACAGATTTCTTCTCCATCTCCAACCTTGCTGCTACCTGCTTCTTTACTTTGGCCTCAAACAGCTCAGCACCCCTTAGAGAGAGATTAATAGGACTTTAATTATTGGTATTGCTTCTTTACTTCCAAGCTGGCTTTTTACTTGTTTTATTATCTTTAGAAATCGTATCAACCATTTACAAGCAGCAAATTATATTTCTAGCCTCTCATCGACTCACTGCTTGCTGAGCATACTAAAATATGAATTAGTCAAGTTTCCAGGAATAAATTTGGGTTTAAATAAGGCTTTCTTTGAGTGAAAAAACCCCAGTTTTGATTCAAATTTAAGGATTTTTTTTAAGGTGACTTATCAATAAGCCATTAATAATTATTGATAACAATAAAATAGTGCTATGAAAAAAGCTGTGTTGGGTGTTTTAATTCTGCCATTGTGGATTCTGCCTTTCAAAGCTTTTTGGAGTGCCGACCTTGAGGCCAGAATCTTGGAGGACTTGAGGTCAGACACAACGTAGAGGAAGTAATAGCTGAGAAACACTCTCCTTTGTGCCAAGAGGACTGTGAAACAGATTGCATCCCAGACGATCCCAGCTTCACCCTCTGGTAGTTCACACTCATCGTCTGGCTCAGCTAGAAGGTGCAAAATAAAATTAAGTATATATAATATTCAATATTTCTCTTAAAACACAACAAACTGATAAAACTGCAACATTTTAGTCAGCTGTTTTCGGCATCCTTCACACATTAACTCAGAAGATCGGTCAAAATCAACTAAGAAAGATGATTTTTATAATCCTGGCCTAACCTCCACCAATCAGCTCAGTTTTCCTCCATATTGTGTTTTCCACCTGATGTTATTATCCCACATTCATTTTATACATATAAACTATCAGCTACAATAATAATGAACACAGTGTCTCGGTTAAATTGGGGTGTTTGTTACATGTTTACATCTTAAAGTTCTCTTGTAGTTATAAAAATTCCAAAGATCTCCTTTTTTCCTCTTCTGGGTCGTAGTATCCAGAATATTATTGAGATTCAGATCTATGTTTGATATTTTGTAAAACCTTTTGGGAAATTCTTCTGTATTTATTTTGGCAAAGCACCCTGATAATTTATTGAGGAGTTATAGGCATTAAAAACTAAATATATCTCACGATGATAAATAATCCTTCACAAAGTTCACTGATCCAGGTTGTGACCTGAATCACTCCCAAAATAGAAAGAAATATACATTATCAGATTCATGTTCTTTAAAAGGCCACATCTTAAATTCCGATCTGTAGTTTAAGGAGTACAACGAAGGAAATTAAGTACTAAAACACAAATTACCCACACAGCTGAAAAAAATAACTGAATTAAACACAATTATCACTAACATTAGAAACAACCTTGATACCGGGTTGAATTTATATCACTTTGTCTTAGAGTTTTACTTCGAAGTTTAATATTTTTGCTGAGCAACTTTTGAAGTTAAATAGAATTTGCTCTTCCACTAGCACAAAATAAAATCTACCAATTAACTTTAAAAAGTGTAAAATTTATATTTTTTTATGTTGATGTTGTTGTGCAGATTATCCAAATGAATGAAAAAAGTCTGTAAAAGCAATTGTACCACAAATCCTTTCAGCTAGCTCAACACAGGGTATAGAAATGTTACTGTGCGGTCACTTACGGACATCATAGCCTTTGATAGTGCAGAACATGCTGAATGCCTGAATCAACCAGCAGCTGTTCTTCAACAGGCTGTCCAGATAGCCACAAGAACCAAGCTGAAAAAAAGACAAAAGAAGTCACATCATCTTCTGAAAAGACCTCATGAGAAACAACTAAATGTTCTACATTAGTCTAAACAACACAGCTACTGAACCTCTACTGAACTCACAGTCACTCACAGACAAAAGGTTCTTCATCGCAATTACAAAGCAGGTGTAGCCGATGAGCCAGTCCCAAAGACGGAGGATGTATCTTACAGGCTGCATCAGCACGCTGCCACCAAACAGCATAAAGTAGAAGCAGGCCACCAGATAACCAAGACAGAAGATGTTGATCCGCGTGGTGCCGGTGACGAAGATGAGGCACAGCACCAACCAGAAGAAATAGCTAAAAATAAACACCTTCACCATATCGAGGTAGCACCTGAAGACAAATAAGACTTAATTCAAAAGTGGTCTTGGTTAAACAAGTGGGCGGATGTGTGATCCATAGAAAGTTCCTTCAGCCTTCTGTATAACCTTCTGCAGAAGAGTCTATGATGGACGATGATCCCGTTACAGCAAAATGTCACATTGAAGCCAGCATTAAGCGTCATAAACAAATACCCATGAAAGTGGGATTAGTCAATTAGTGCTCATCCAGCAGTTTCAGTTTGCCAGAACAGCGATCATGACTTTGACGGCACACATACATTAATAATCCAACTCAAACCTTTAATGCTCCTAAAATGACCATAAAGCAGCATGATGCACTCCCAATTCTCCACCTGCAGTTTAACTTAGAGAGCAGGAAGCTGTTTGAGGAGATTAACTAAGTGCTGCAATCTGGAGTTCATGCTTTTTCCTAGTCTTATCAACAACACAAATTTAGATTTTAGAGTTAAGTAAAAAAATCTTGTACATGAAAAATATATGCATGAAAAAATGTTAACTGTAAATATATAACTTAAATAGATAGTCATTATCATTCGTATCTACGCAAAGCACTTTAGATAGCATCACAGTATGAATAAGGTTAAAACTATTTAATAAAAAAAGACTGAAAAGAGAGAATACAAAACCCATTAACATCCACAACTGCAGAAACATGATAAAGATCATTTATAAAATTATAGAGCTAAGAGCACCCATACTGCCAAACTGCATCAGTCCACAAGTGAAGAAATGGAAACGGGAATACTGAACTTACATTTAGTTTTATAGGTAGATAAAACAAACTAACATTAACGAAAGTCAAAGGTGTAGTATTACCAACCTGCAATGTAGGAAGTTGTCGACAGGGATGAACTGATTGAAGGAACAAGGGTCCAAACTGCGACTGATCTCAACATTATCACCAGCAATCAGTCGCACCGCAGCTCGGTTTTCCTCCACAAACACCTGCCACTGCAGGGAGGAGCAGAGCAACAGGAGGTGGTCATCTGCAGCGAGGGGATACAGAGGTATGTCAGAAGAACAGTAACGGTGTAAGAAATAACAGAGAAGAGAAGGGATTAGTTGGTAAACTTACAGAAAATGAAGGATGGATTGGGTCTCATGGCAAAGTCAGGCAGGAAAAACCACTTGATAACATTAGAGGTGAGAGGTTGAGCTGCAGTCCTCCAGGGATAATCTGTCAAAAAGATGAGAATAAAGTGCTATATAAGTGAACACCATTTACTGTTTTTTACCATAGATTTACAGTTTACACTTGTTTCCTTTCACTGTAAATTTGCTAATTTGCATTAAAAATACTATTTTCTTTTTAAATGAATTAAAAAAGAGAATAAAAAATTGGTAACACTAACCAGCTATGCAGAATAAATATAATAGAAAGGACATACCAACGCAGAGAGCAGGGGGGATGCCAATGCAGAGCAGGTATTGAACCACCATGAGTCCAGCTGTGAAGCAGCAGTATTTAGGCCACACTTCCCCGATAGACTGCCTGCGTCGTCTGAATAGGACTGCCATTAACGCACAGGAATGGAGAAATGCGTAGAAATCCATCCGTTGACCGATGACATTCACTCCCACGATTAAACTGATCTAAGAGGACACGTGTGCATATGAGTCAGATGTGTTCGGGTGAACATGTGTACATGCACATGCTTCAGTCATTCAAAGAGCACCTCTAGTCCAAATTTGTAGAAACAGAAGTTAATGAAGTATTTGATGCAAGGCAGGATGCCGTGGTCAAGATGCTGCCTCGTGATGCCCTGGAAAATGATGCTAAAAGGCGGTGGCTTCAGATCATTATTGAGACGGAAATAGAGCTGATGGCGATGGACCGTTGCCTCAAACAAAAGCAACCCAAGCACCATCAGATGGTTCTACAATGCAGAGAAAAGTAAACTGAGACACAATCCGCAAGTACTTTTTAAGCTTTAAAGATTTTGTTTGAGAATTTTGGGAAACATAAAGTGTGCTTATAAAACAGTGTGACCTTGGTCTGTTGATAATTTTTTTTAAGTTAATCACTTTAAATAGTATAACTTTTATTTTATACATCTCTTCTATATCAACAGTACTTTTTAGGTGAATCAAATTATAGTTTTAATCATCTATGATGCAACAATTCCATTTAAACTTTGGCTGTACAACAACTGCAAGGTATAAATGTCCAGGAGGTGACCAGCTTGCTGGGATATTGTTTTCATATTGGAGTGCATGCTGAAGCTGAGACATCAGTTGCATCTACTTAAAACATCATCTCATCCAAATAAAGCAACTAAAACTATTAAAAAGGACTAATGATCAGAGCTTTATCACACCCTTAGACAGGGGAGGATTCTGCCTTCACATTTGCGCAGTGCTCCACACCAGTAGACGGGGTCAACTGGTTCCATGTAGAGAAGAGACCTTCTGATCAGCTCCATCATGTTTCCTCTCATTTCTGCTCCGTCTTCTAGTCCTGAGCTGTTGGATGGCAGCAAGCCCTAAAACAGCAAAAGAAACAAGGGTGAGGAGGACAGGGACTGTTTTAAATCGTGTTATGATACTATGCTGATGTACACTGATTGTTTATACTGATTCTCGTTATTATAGAAAGAGTTGTAGAAGTACAGAGTTAAAAGAAGGAAAGAAATACACACATGCAGACAAAATGACTCCTGGTAAACTCACAGCAGTGCAGTTGGAAGAGTAATCAAGAGGTTTGATGACTTTGAGCTGGTAAAACATCTTACAAACAACCATAACACAGGCCCACACAGCAGAGGTGCTGGATGCTAAAGGTCGTAAACGTGGAAACGGGAGTGCAAAGACCCACAGAACCAAAAACAGGAAGTTCATCAATGACACCTGTGAAAATGAAAAACAATTCAATACATCAATAATGGTTTTTCTCCTTAATACATTCACACATAATATTCCATGCTGGGAGAAACTGCCTGTTTATTTACAATAAATTGTGTCCTCACTGCTTGACTGTCAGTGTTAGCTTTAAAATCTTTATGCAAATGAGCTTGCATGCATAAACACACACTTATCCAATATCCCACCTCTTGTAGAGACACCCAGATGATGCCTGAGGAAACTATTTTAAGGCTGTGAAGCTCCATAAGTCTCCAGATCAACTCCTGAAGCCTATAAAGTCCAGACAAACCCTGAATGAGCAGCAGGCTCGCTCGGTCCACAATTATGTTCCACTTGTCTTCCTGGCTGTTTTGCATGGTTTCTGAGAGGCAGACATGTCAATAAACAGATACAAAAGGACAGACAAAACACTACATTACATTACTGTGATAGCTGTGATGCTGTTCAGGCAGCAACAAATATATTCTACAAATGAAAAGGAAATAATACAAAATAAAATAAGAATCAACATCAAACTTTTCTAAACAGACTCAAAATCTTTTTGAGAGGCAGAAAGGAGGCATCAGAGTTATGATTTAGTTTGTTTATTGATAAAAAGCCGATCGACATGTGATGCCAAATCAAGTCCTTTTCCTGCTCAAAACTGATACCACAAAAGAAGACTGGTGAGCCGTTTTGGACCAGTTACCATCTTCTGTTGTGTCCTCCTGCTCTTCAGCTCCTTTCTCAGACGAGCTTTGCAGTCCGATGCTGTTCAAAGTCTCCTGACTTTTGGCATTTCCCATCTGCTCCTTCACCAGCCTGTTTGTCCAGAAAATATCATTCTTACTGAATAACATTCATTTAGCTAGTTAGAGAGAATTAACTTGCGTGCTTAAGTTGTTAAACTGCTCATTAACTAAATTATTTAACTAATTATATGCTGATAGAGTAAAAATGCAACATGGCAACACAATCAGGAAGTGAGCAATATACTTACCGTTTCTGAAACTTCTCAATGTTTTCTTTAATTCTGTGAATGAAATAACAAATTTTTAGGGAATGATTATATCTTAATTAAGGAACTGACAAATATTGCTTTGGGATTGTTTAGGCAAATATTTAATTTTTAATCTGATTATTTTATAAGCAGTCATCCAGAAAACAGTGTTAATGTCTATGAAACCTTTATTAAGATTTTCCATCAGAAATTGAGTTTTTACTTTTAATTAAAACAATGTTAGATGGTTTGACGTGATAACATAAAGAGATTACTGGATAAATCTATTATTTAGGATTGATTTTCACCAAAAAGGCAACTTAGCGGCTTTATTTAATGATTGGTCAAAAGCTGAGGCATAATGAGTTACGGCATGGACCCAGAAGAAACATCCGATTATATACGGACCAGTAGGTTCAAATAGTGTTTGTACAACTTCTTCTATGTTATTCAGTATTAATGACATAAGATTATGGGATAGTTTAACACCTTCTCCGATTTCATTTATTTATTTATGTGTCAGTGATCCTGACATTTTTGGAACTTTTTCAATTGTGAAACATTAAGAACTAAATGATACACCTTGAAAGCCGTTTATATTTATCAGTTTCCATGGTTTCAACTGAATAAAGACAAGAGTTACATAACAAACGTTCACAAGACTTGTGTATGAGCCATATCCACAGTTTTGTTAGACCTGTGCAGCTACACATGTCACAAAACCATCATGTAAATGTAAACTCGCAAAATTTTAACAAAGGACAAATTTGGAAAAACAGGATTTATATATATAATTTATCTAGAATGCATGTATGATTGGCTGATTGTGTTTCTTCATATCATCAAACTACCTCAGCCAATACTCATGATTCTACATGACACTTTTCATTCATGTAGCTCTGCATTTTAACAATGTATTTTTGCACATTTTATAGACTCATTAACCCAAATCATAAGACAAAACCAAACACATTAAGGCAATAATTGCTGTTGTTTTTTGTACTTCACATGATAATAAAATAATTTTGTAACAACATGTAACATGTAACAGCATGATGTTACATGTCTGACAAATCTCACAACCTCCCACACATCAGAATTCAATCTGATTAACAGCTTTGTCAAGATTTCTGGCCTCTACATTAATTGGTGAAAGACCACATGGCAGCACTTTGAGCTCGCTGATGCTGAGGTTAGAGTTATGCTGTTTTTTTTTTTTCTCA
This sequence comes from Pseudomugil tenellus, assembly GCA_037177515.1. Classification (NCBI taxonomy): domain Eukaryota; kingdom Metazoa; phylum Chordata; class Actinopteri; order Atheriniformes; family Pseudomugilidae; genus Pseudomugil; species Pseudomugil tenellus. Next base: position 18,103,885 of record JBAMHX010000015.1, read on the forward strand.
TATCAGAAAACATCATGGCTTGCATTGTAAACCAATCTTCATCCAACAGCTTTGACATATTCAGGATCGAGCAAACAACTTAAATCCTGCTTGCACCGATACCTAGAAAAGGACAAGTAAAGGATTTCTCTATTAATCATGTCGCATTCATATCAAAAGTGCAGAAAAATATCACTGCTTGTTTGAAAGCAAACTAATCTCAAACAATCCCCTTTTCCTCTCACTCCTATCTGGCATTCCACCATATTTAACGATCCCATGAAAACAAAAAGACAAAATGGCCCTTCTGGACTAGAACATCTCTTTCTACAAAAACACAGTTTACTCCATACAACAAAGCATAAAACTAATTAAATTAAATTCCGTTTCATTCCTTCCTGTTTTTTAAACAAAGAGCTAATTTCATTACAGAAAATTACCATCAAAGATTCACAAACGTATCTCCCACCGGTTTCTCTGTAAGTCTTTGTTTGTTATTAATAAGGGAGCACTAAACAAGTTCAGATATTGAGAAATCACCCCCAACCATCACATCTGTAGGTGATGAAAGGAACTATTTTAATCATAGTTAAATATGTAAATAGAAATCTTTCCATAAAGCATCAAAATGTCTGAAATTTGAATACAAAAAGACGTTTTATAAAGAATAAATGTGTCTCTTACATGTCAGATATCATGTTGACTGAACTTTTGAGTTCTTCTTGCCTGGATAAAGAAAAGGACGGATCAGTTTAGAATAGTAGATCAAAAAAGTACATTTAACCTGAATCTTACTGGATCCGGTGCTTACAAGTGTTACTACACTTGTATAACCCTCACCTGGATTTAAGCCGGACAGGAACGTTGTCCAGGTCAGTAAGCGTGAGGAAGTCTGAGTTGAAGTAATGCAACTGGAGAATACAGGCCAAAAGAAATGCAGCAGGAAGCAGAATCCGTGCAAACAGCTCCACTGTGCTGTACCTTTCCAAACCCAGGTCACGGAGGCTGGAGAATCAGACAGGAGAGGTTGTTTAAACCAGCCCAAAAATCTTACAAACTAACAAACATGTCAATTAAATGAATTAAGATTGGATAAGCTTCACATGAGTGATGACTCACCCTTCCTCGGACATGCCCATGATCTGTCTGAAGAGTGCAGAGACACTTCTAAACTGGTACATATAAATGGTTATCAACACCACCATGGAATAACCCACCACCACAGCCCAGAACCTCTTCAGAATCCGTCGCCAAGCATCATAATTGATCTAAGAGGTCGTAAAACAAAGGACACAACTGTTAACTCCAAGTAAATTTCATAAGCTTTTCAGCTACTACACCCAATGTAATTTGAAAATCTGTTTTCATACATAGCTTGTGGGGTTTGGATTACTTACAAGCATGTTATTACATAGCTTATGGGTTTAACTTCCTGATACATATAAAACCACATTAGCTAAATTACATCCTCGACATCAGGAAGAACAGTGTTGCCTGTATTCCTCCATCTATGTGGTATGTAAAACACAAGGGGCTTACTTATGTTGTCTAAATAGACAAATATTGTTGCCTCATGTAATCTCAGCAACCATTAGAGTTTCCTGTAAGTGCCTATTGTCTCTAAAAGGTCAGCAGAAATATGATAGGGCAAGAAAAAACAAGAAAACAGTAGGGAAAAAAATGGTTGTGTATGCTCATAATCAATACTTTTAGATGAAAAATAGCATAGATAAACCATGCAAGGTCTGCTTGAGAGAACATTTTTGTCAGAATTGTGCAGAGTCTGATTTTTTTTGCTTAAAAATATCAACTTCATTATTTACTGATGATACTTTCAGTCAATACATTGCGTTTAAGATGAACCTACAATTACTGTAACTATAATATTGTATTTCTTTCCAATTTGTCATCTATTCTATAATATTTACACAGAGGAATGGATTAATAATTAATTGCTAAATTCACACCAGTGTATAATATATAGTGTTGACAAAAAGTTATTCATAAATGATGTTTCATGCTTTTCTTGAAATTTGACACGTTCCTTTTCAATATTCACACAGTTTTCCACAATTACAAAAAATTTTTTTACCTCCACCAAAGCAGTAGCATTGGTTATGCTTTTGCTGGCATTTAACTGTCTGTTTGTTTATGTGACTGTAAGAAACTTTATGCAGTAACTTCACTGAGAATGGGTTTTGGTATAACCCAAATTCCTTTAAATGTGGGAGTGTTAAAGATCATCATCGGGCTCCAAAACTCTGGATAGTGTTATGCAGAACAGGAAAAAATAATGAGATCTTTGGAATTTTCATCACTGCAAGACAAGACATTAAGATATAAAGATGCAACAAAAACCACTGTGTGGCAGAGAATGTGGGCCTAAGGAATCTAGGAATCCAGTAGTGTATATAAATTAATTTATGTATGAATTTAGGACTATAACATAGGGTGGAAATAACAATATGTGTGGAAATGAGCTCCTTGGCAGAGGTCTGAGTGATTTTCTAGTTATGTTTAACACATCCATTAAACAAAATAAGGTTTACATCTCATTCAGGACAGTATGCAGACCCTACTTATTTAAAGCACCTTTGGGAATCTCAGACTCATGTCCTCCAGTGAGGATATTCCCAGGGAAAATGTCTCCATTTCTTTTAGGCTGAAGCATCCAGAATGAAGCTGACCAGAAGGAAGTGTGCTTCCTCCAAATTTTTCCAACAGCCCAAATGTTGCAAATGATTCATTAATGTAACTGGTGTGTTGGACCGAGGAGACATGCAAAACCTGCAAGATTGTTCCCCTACAGGACTGCAAGTGGAATGAAATGAAATGAATTAGTCGTATGCTTTTGGTCTCTTTAAACATTTATATTTTCATGTATCTTTTTACATATCTGGGCTTTGAAAAATAAACTATAATTTGACAGAAATGTATCTTTATTTTTCTATCTTTATTATGTTGAGTTATAGAGGCATTTGAAAGACCACTTGCAGTAAAAGTGTTACGGAGTGGTGGAGGTGAGGAGTTGAAGAACTTGGATTTATTTTAACTAAAGAACACAGGGACACATGTACCAATAAATAACCAACTAAACCCACTCAATGAACCAGCCACAATGAACCAAAAACCAAGGACTTAAATGTACTGAACTAAATGAAGCACATGTGGAAACAACAGGTGGAACTAACAAACTGATACAAACAGGAAACTAGGAACTTTACAAAATAAAACAGGAAAACAAACTAACCTAAACCAACACAGAACCTACAAACCAAAAGAGCCCATTTGATCACAACTGTGTCAAAGTGTCAAAGCTAATTTGCTGCTGAAATAAATTATTCCTGTTTTATATCTGTTAGAGGTTTTTTTTTTTTTTTTTTTTTTTGCATGTAGACCATTGTGATAAATTGTTGTCAGCTTAAAAATCTCCACTTTAATCACAAAGAATATAATTATGGTCCAAAAAATCCAATATACCCACCTGGTAGAGAACAACGCAGAGTAGGAGGAGGACAATGTAGAGAATCTTGTAGACGACTACCTGAGAGAGTGAAACAGGATCTGTTGAACGTCCAGCCCTTTTAATGTCTCTTCTTCTTAAATGTCCATTTACTCATTTTTTACTAATTCATACCCAAAGTTATAGTCCTTTAGCACATAACAGTCAGTTTAAAACAGAAATATACACTCACCGGCCACTTTATTAGGTACACCTGCCCAACTGCTCATTAACACTTAATTTCCAATCAGCCAATCACAT
>JBAMHX010000015.1:18120466-18142178 GCA_037177515.1 Pseudomugil tenellus
AATATAATATAATATAATATAATATAATATAATATAATATAATATAATATAATATAATATAATATAATATAATAATCACATATGATAAATTCATCTTTTCATTTATCAGCAACATCAGCATGGTTGTGAGAAAGGAACCTAGACAAGCCTTAGAGGCTGAAAACACAGGGCCAATGGTTAAGTAAGAGACCCAGAGCTTTTAAAGTAATAGCACTTAAGCATTAACCAGTTCAGATAACGCCTTTAAATCAAATACTTCATTTTACTTTCATCAACTTTGTATCACAATTTGCGTTCTGTTGCCCCTAGAGAGAAAGTAACAGCAATTAATTTATTCGAGGGACTGCGGCTAGGAGCGAGAACACTGCTGCCACCTAGGGTCCCATAGAACAATTCATGGGACAGTTTCAGAAAAATGTTTCTCAGCAACACATTTTACATAAAGTTTTAAAGTAACTCTTTGATCCCATATGATTTATTAATCATTAAAGAACCAGAAAATAAAGAGAAGGCTAAATATCAAAGCTAGCTCAGGTTGCACTACATGAAAACCGGACATAATTCTTTACTGGAATTCACTGCATGGGTTTAGGAACATTTCCAGAAATGACTGTGAGTAGTTTGTCATGCAATCCATAAGTTCATACTAAACTCTGCCATGCTGAGATAAAGCAATATATAAACATTGTCTAGAAAGTCTGCTGTTTCTGTGGATCAGTGCCCATGTGAAATGGTCTGAGGCGAAGAGTAGAGGAACCATCTACCTTGTTATCAGCAGACAGTAAAAGCCTCCATTTCTGATGGTATGCTTTTCAATTAATGTATTTGCTGTGGGTAGCTTACATATCTGTGACACCTCCAACAATACTGAAATACATGAACGCTTTAGACTAACACACTCCCATCGAGATAACATATCTTCAGAAAAAGCTGAACTGGCCTTTCTGCAGTACAGATTTATTATTATTGCCTCATCATTAAACAAATTATCCAGCAATCGAAGGCCAGGGCTGTTGAGTGGCTGCAATCCTGCATCAGAAAAAGCTGGACAACATTCCTGTCCTAAAACCCCAGCAACGGGTCTCTTCATTTCACACATTTACAGACACCTGTTTAAAGAAGAGAGGATGCTGCACAATGGTAAACATTACCCGGCTCCAACTTTCTTAGAACCACAAAACATATTCAGTGCAAATTTCTAAATCAGACCACTTCTGTGGACCTGTGCTCTGACATGGTTTATTGTTCTCACTGGGATAGAGACCAGTCAGGCTAAGGTTTAGATACGCATTGTAATCCATTATTTCATTTTACTTTTTATGCCAGTACCACATTTGTTACAATTATTTTCGCCTTACAAACCCAAAATGGTGAAACAGTGCCACCTTGTGGCACCAAGTGAGGACTGTTGATATTTGTTATTTGATTTTTTTTATTACAACTTTTATTTTATTCCTGTTTTTACATGATTTGTTGACATATTTGCCTATAACCTTTGTGCATATTGCAATACACCACAATTATCACCATTTACTATTATTTGATTAAATTTAATTGCTATATATATATAGCTTCACTTCACTTTTGCTGTTTAGAAACCTACTGGGAGGCTCTGTCCATACAGTCTATGATTCCCAGATGGTGCAGAGTCCGCATTACTGTAGACACTGGTGTGTCTTTTAGTGGATTTGTCCAGATGTTGCATAAACTTTGAGTGTGCTTTGAGTGTGCTCTCTCCTGCAGTGGGAAACATTTGACCTGTATTCCCACCTCTGTGAACTTTAATTATTCTCAAAGCATCTTTATATGCAAACTTGTAACTATTGCATATCAGAGTGGGTTATGTAAAATGGAGTGCAATAACCTTTAACACTGCCACATCTCCCTCCACATGTACTGAGACCTCCTCTGCCTCAGGTGAAGAGCCCACTGGAGAAACTGGATCAGAACAAGCAGCTGTAGATCCATCATTGAGGATCACTTCCTTTGATTTTCCAAGTGATTTAATGTCATTCAGCCTTTTCCGTTTTATGAAAAGATCCATAAATTCTACAACCTTTTGGATTTATGAATCCCTGACAAACAGGCCACAGTTTCTGAGACAGAATTTTTATGAATCTAAGATCTACAAAACTAGAACTACAAAAAATTACGAATGTCAGATTTAAGAATGCCCTTCGCTTTATTAAAACACATGCACATATGATGAGAACAAAGTCTCTAGCCACAAGACTTCAGAATAATAATTATGAAATTTGGGATGAGGTTAAAGTCAGGAATAATGTAAAAATGCCACTGCTTTCTAATACAGAAGGTGTATGTGGCTCTGAAAATATTTCAGAACTGTGGCAAAAACATTATTGTGACTTATTTCGCTATGAAAAGTGAGAATGTTGTCATTGAGGATGTTGATATAAATGAAGGCTTGGTAGTCCATACTAATGAAGTCTATGACGCAACCCTGAAGCTTGGAAACAACAAAGCATGTAGACTAGATAGGATAACAGCATACTTGCAAAGGTTTTAGAGAACATTCATGACGTGCTAACAAGTGATAATCAATTTGGATTTAAAAAGAGGCATGGCACACATGTGCATTTATGCACGAAAAGAAATGTTGTGAAATGGTGTTGTGAACCATCTTCTGTTTGCAGATGATCTGGTGATAATCAGCCCATACACTGCAGGAATGCAACAATTATTAAAAATCTCTTCTGACTTTGGCATCGATCATAATATATTGTATAATCCAACTAAGAGCAACATGATGGTTGTAAGAAGCAAAGAGGACAAAAATGTGGCATTTCCTACCTTTTATTTATGTGACAAGCCTCCTATGTGCTCTAATGAAGTCAAATATCTCAGACACTTTATGACTGAGGATTGGCGTGATAATAGAGACATTCAGAGGGAATATTGTAAATTGCACGTGCAGGTTAATATACGGCTGCGTAAATTTATTATCTGCTCTCCTATGTGAAATGTGCCCTGTTTAGAGCTTTCTGTACTCCTCTATACACTGCCCCTTTGTGGTAGAACTATAAGAGGTACACAATGCATAGATTGAATGTGGTTTATAATGACACGTTTAGATTGCGGATGAGGGGGCCCAGGTTGCACAGTGCCTGCCAGCTGTTTGTGGAGACTCATATTCCCACATGTGAAGCACTGCAAAAACATTTAATGGTTAAATTTATGCAGTGACTGAAAGAGTCCAAAAATGCCATCATACAGAATTGAATAAACCCTCAACTGAGCTGGTGTCGTTATACCTCTGATTTGAGGAAACATTGGATGGAGAAACTGTTTAAAAGTTTCATGGACTAATTATGTCTTCTTTATTTGTGTGTTTGTGTGTGAGTTTGCGTTACTGTACAGTCACTGTTTAGGACATTTGTGTCTGTACAAAATAGTTATTATTAAAAGCCAACACTGCCCCCTGGAGGACATCATGGGTAACGTCTAAGCATGAAGATAGATTTTTTTTCTAGAAGAGAGTAAAGTTACCCTCTTTTATGTTTTTGATCATTTTCATATCAGTGCCATTACAATCAGTTAACTTTTTTATGTTTGCATTTTATTAATAATGTCCAAAATGTCCTTTTCAATCACTGCAGTAAGAACTGAATGTTCCTTTCTATCATGTTAATGTTCGAGTTGTCAGAAAGTGGTGACTTGGATATCTGTTTTGCTGTTCGACCTTGCACTTTACAAAAAAGGGTTATAAAGTTATTAACCACATCTATAATGTTTTTTTCAATAAAGGTCTGTGGATAGTTGAAATTTCCAGTTCTAATCTTAAAACACTATTTCATATATTTTACATTCATTTAACGTCTTATTTATTCTAATTAAAAATGTTATAATACTCTTTCTACATTTACATATAATATTGATGAGATTGCTTTTCTATTTGTGTTATCTTCCATCAATTTCCCATATAAAATATTTTTTCTTCTTACATGCATTTACTAAAACCTTCCTCATCCACAATCCTTCCACATGTTTTTGTCCTCTGACACCACTTATGATAGGACAGTTCAGGGGCAATTCTAAGGTTTAGGGGTGCTAAGCACCCAAAGAGTTGTCCAGTTAGACATTATATCCAGTTTTGTATATTTAGTAACATTTCATTCCAACTTTTGTGAAAGAAAAGAAAAAGAAGACTATTTGAAAAGTCTGTAACTAAACCATCAAATCTGGTAAGGTTATTTGAACGCCGAGCTTTCTGCAATGAAATGGAGACATGTCCAGAGTGTACCTGCCCCTCATCTGCTCTTGCAGAGATAGGCTGCAGCTCTATGTAGTAGTGAATTTTTGTAGGCGGTAAAGAAAATGAAAGAACAAATGCTGAGTCAAAAAAAGAGGAAAAGATTGAAATAATAAAAGAAACATATCATAACTTTCATTTGTGAAAAAAATTGTATATTTGGGCTTCTAGAAAGTGGAAAGAAAACAACTTTCGTGACATATAAGTAAATAAATAACTTTTAACTATAAATATAATGTAAGATTATATAGTGAATGAATTGAATGTTTTTCTTTGTCAGCTTAAGTTGCTGTTTTGTGTATCTGTAATCTGTTTTCTTACCTGGTTCCTCCTGACCTCCTCTCTCTCCTTCCCTTATTTCATCTCTCCCTCTTTAAACTGACAATCATACATAAATACATCACGTTCAACTAGATGAATAAAATGACATAAATATGAACAAAATACTATTATGTATACTAATAAACAAAGTAATCTCTCTGCTCTTCTCTCCCGTTATACTGGTAACCAAAAAGTAAATAACCTAACACTGTGTTTATAGCTAATAACAGATATAAATATTGATACACTGGTCTAACTTATAACATTATTCCTCATGGCAACATTTGATCTGACTCTCTTATCTAAACCTGATTCTCCTTAAAAAAAAAATCTTATATCCATGATGAGGCTTTCAGTCTGTCAAATGTTGATTTGCTAGTCAGTAGCACCTTGGCTTTAATATTAACACATGGACATCAGTTGATTCTCATTCCAGTTTAAACAGGACATACTGGTGACCCGCTGCTGTATCCTTACTTATCTAGAAAACACACCAGAGTAATCTCAGCATAAATGCATCAAACACGAGGACTGATAATAAGATTGTGTTGGTATTAAGTGGTTGCAGTTAGAAATTTCGCCACGTGTCCCTGTTTAAGCGGGTACTTCGGTACTTAGACCATAATTTTACATGAGCCACTTAGAAAAGCAGCACATCGTTGTGTTAAAAACTTCAAGCAAGACCGTGAAACTTGGCCGGTGTTGAGCCAAAAAAAGCACCCCTCCCGCGAAAACCACCCACTCCCAAGACTACAAAAAGATTAACATGAAGGTGGCCAATGGTGACCTTTTTTCTTTCTCTCATATATTTTTTTTAGCAGAATTGTAAATGTAAGTGCTTAAGGATAATAATGATTAAATATCATTTACAGGCGAGATCCTTTTGCTGCGCTCTTTGCGAGGGGTGCTTTTTTCGGCATAACATCGTCCGGGATCAAACCATTTTTGAGGTGGGAGGGGGCGTCTGCTGTATATTTGTTGTTAAGAGTCTTACATTTCAAACAAGTACTCTGTGATTTTTACATTTTTAATTTCTAGACACTTGGTGTAAAATAATTTTACAAAACAAATCTCTTGGATTTTAAGGGTGCTGGGATTAAATAAAAAACTGACTAGCAATGCCCATGACCGGAAGTACAGGTAGGGCATATATTTCCTGCACTCACGCAAAGTTTAACTGTTCCCAGCTGTTCTATCACTGTGTACGTTCTGGTTGAGCCCCTGACCCGTGGTCTGCACGATTCCCACCCAATTTGCGGTCCTTTTCTCCAAAGAGGGCGCCGTTTTCTGCACACAACCGCGCCGCTGACGCAGCTCCGCGCCTCGGCCATGTGACGAAACGCAGCGGCCTCTCCTCCTCTTTCGGTCCTTCCTTCCCAGGGTTCAATGAGCGCTGTGTGGCCCCACCCCGTGTCTCTTCAGCGCTGTCTATCTCCTCAATGTAGGCTACTATTCTCGGAGAGAGAAAAAGCGAGAGAGGGAAAAATAATAACCTCCAAGGATTGGTGTTTGCTGTCTTTCACCTTCTTCAGCCAACGCCAGGAGAGGAGCGGCCTTCACGCTGGGAATGTGCTGCTACAACAACCCCGCGTCCTATTTTTTTCCTGAATGTAAATACACATGTAGTTTCAAGCCTGTAGCCTGTTTTCCCACCTCGAATTCAAGGGGAATATGTGTAGATGTTTATTTGTCTGACAGTCTGTAGGTGTGTAAACATATCGGCTGTATGTATAGACTGTAAAAACTGAGTCTGACAGCGGGGGTTGGTTTTTTTTTTCTTCTGCAAGAAACGTGGATGCATTTCGAGGGATTTCTTCATCTTTGTCACGTCTGCCTTTTCCTGTCGTTTGTAATTTTTTACAATATTTTTCCTACCGTGGAGGGATTAATCGGATTTGAGCCTGAAATTTAAGTGAAAAATAGTCTATTGGTGCGCAGTTTTGGAGGCTCGGTGGTGATGTGAGGAGCTGATAACACATTTCAGCAACAAAAGCGAGGGGCTGAGAGAGAAGGCCTTCTGGAGGAGAAAATACAGCCAGGAACAGGCATCACAAATAAGGAAGACAAATTAGGGGAATTGTTTTGGAATTGGAGGTGGCGGATTACCCAGACGGAAAGACAACCGCAGTGACTTTGGAGCGGTCTTGGCCTGATTTGATGCGGGGAATAAAGAGCCGGATGACGACGGACGCAAGACTAATACACATGTACTTCGTTTGGGTGTAAATATTATATCCCACTGGGTCCCCGACGAAGACAGCTGTCGGGGAGACAGATAAATATTCAAAGCGTATAAGTATACACCTACGGAAATGTTTGTTATGAAAGGCGACGTGGAGACGATCCACGCCACAGCAGGGGCGAGCTTTTCGGACACGCCGATTTCGGCTCCTTGTCACGGGCAGCAGTGAGACGCAAGACCCGGGCTTTTTGGACATGCACATTACGCTGTTTCTGCTGCCTCCGTTTGAGGTGAAATCCCGCTTTGGGGTATCGTAACTAACGTGGATTACAGCTCTTTATCCAATTGACAGGGGGGGGATAATTTTGAAGGAGCAATTCAAACGCAATAGTGCACGTGAAGAAGGGGGGGAAAAGCACGAGCAGGATTCAGCAAACTGAGAAGGCGGCCTCCGTGTCGTCAGCAACAGTATCCTGCCCTTTTTCTGACAGCAAAATACGCTTTATGGACACAATTTCTCCTGATCGGCACCACGGATAGTTGTGGAACAAGCCAGGATCATTAAACGGTGTAAATGTGGGTAACATTGTTGCTAAATCGGGTTAAACGAGGGATTTAGACTAGTTCAGTTTATTTATTTTTTTCTACATATCCCCTCCCCTCCACCACTTCTTCTACCACCTCCTCCTCCTCCCCTGGACCCCCCTTTTTTTTCTTTTTTCTTGCGGGAAGATGGGTTGTTTGGGCAACAGTAAGACCGAAGACCAGAGAAATGAGGAGAAGGCACAAAGAGAAGCTAACAAAAAGATAGAGAAACAGCTCCAAAAAGACAAACAGATATACAGAGCGACACACAGACTACTACTTTTAGGTGAGTTATTCTTTTCTGTTTTTATCCCTCTTCCCCCACATTTTATCTATTCTGCTGTTGCTGCTTTGGAGGCAAGGCCTCTTGGTTTGCACAGTTGAGACCGCATAACCTTCTGGGATGTTGTTTTGGGAAACATTATCAACAGTGTGCCTGCCATTGCATAAGGTTAAAATGCAGTGCTGTGCTGGGTTTTCCGCACCTTGCTGTCAAATTAGACATGTAGATTGCATTGGGTGGCTTGAGAATATACAGTAAAGCAGTGTTAAACACAAGAGGTGGGTCAACTTGGTCTCATCATAAGATAACTAGGACCTGGCATGAATAAAAAATAGTGCTATTGATGTTGTTGGATGCTTTTTAAAAGAACATGATGGTTAACATGTTCGTTTTTATTCTTCACTAGGTGTAAAACATTTGCTTAACTGAAAATATCCTGTCAGTTTTTTGGGTGTGAGGCCTGTAAGGTATTATTAAACCTACAGAACCTGACTAACAAACATGCAGAAACTTTGTAAATGAAGTAATGCGCAAAATGTGTGTGTGTGTGTGTGTGTGTGTGTGCTAGTTAAATGGAAGTGGGCTGAGTCTGACATTGCATAAGAGACAAATAAGTGTCCAACTTTGCTTAAAAAATCTCCTCTGTTCCCTTCGTGTCTCTCCTTTTACTATTTGCATTACTTCTGGGAGACTGTTTCTCTCTCTGTAAAAATCTGAACATTTCATTTATTTAATAGCATTGAGGCAGAATCATGTATTTGTGTTGGGGAGGAAGTTGTGGTGACATTAGGAAAGCAGGACAAGGCTCAAATAAAGTCCACGATAAAGATATGTAACATAAAATGAGCTCCCTTTTATTATAAAAATGTACTGTTTTCTGGGCTCCAGGCTGGTTTTTTTTATTTTATCAGTTTTTTTCTATTTTAAAAGAGATTTTAAAGAGTGAACCAAAACAAGCCGTTACTGGGTCACCATTTCAACTTTACGCAGTCTGCAAAAGTATTCTAGATCTTGTGTTTGGTTTGTATACATGTTGAAAATCATTATCTCTTTCATAACAAACCTGACAAATGACAAGTTTCAGAGGCTTCCAGAAACAAGCAAAACATTTGGATTCTCAGTGTTTTTCGTAAATGCAGTCTGCAAACAAAAGCCAACTCGGCGTGCCTGTGCACCAAGTTTAAATATGGTCACCGCACGTTTATGCTGCATAGTCTGATTGGATTTTACTACTCTAAAGTGATCACTGGATTAAACAGCCAGTTTCACTGGATTAACTGTCATCTCATTAAACTGGTAATAGGATTATGACCCATCTTAGCAGAGTGTTTTTCACTCGGAGTGTGATAGCTAAACCGAGCGATGACCCAAGTCTGTGATCAACTGAAGGGTAACGGGACATCCCTGACTGCATTGTCAATAGCAGAAAATGTTTTGTCTTAATATATGAATAATAAAAAAACTACTATTACTGTAGACAAGTACAGTTATGGATACATCGTTTCTCCCATAACCTCAGAGATCTCAGATAGGTTACATATTAGTGTTATTTACATTAAAAGTTTAATTTACTGTTCGTAATTAAAGCAACTTTTAAAAAAACTTGTGCATTCATATGAAATGGCACTACGATATTTATCATTTAAGGGTATATCCCTACACACAAAGTTCTGTAAATGTTTTTTGGATGCATTCCTGTTCTTATCAGTTATTGAAGTGCCATAAATTCAACCCAGCAGTTAATGTGCTGCCACTGTCTAGGATTTATGACTTCCCTCTAGCTAGTTATAGACATGATGATCATTTCAGATGATCATTATGAAGGAAATTTGCTTAAATCTTGTAGGTTTTTCTGAAATGACTGACATCTTCAGAAAGTTTTACCAACCTGGGCCCTCTACCTGCTGCTTATACATCCCATCTAATGACATGACTTTATCTTGGCACGTTGAAAAATTCACCCAGATTTTTACATTTCTGTCATTTTTGAACAGGTTGTAAGACAGTTTGTAAAGTACACACAACACTACTTTACAGATTGAAGCAGCTGTTCTGCGACTTGTCACTCCGCTTCCTCTCCATCATATGAAGCGGTTTGGGAAAGGATGGAGAGATTGGAGAGAAACAAGAGAGCAGACACAGTGACATGAGGTTATAAGTCAGATTTGAGAACATGGTATAAATACATGCTGAACCATTAAGAATGTCAAATTTACTCTTCTGTGACAACAAATGCAGCTGATTATCTTTGACTAAATCAAGCCTCCAAGTCTAGTTGGTGCCATAGTTGTTGGGTATTGTGCAGGGTATGCTTTACATTGTTATCATTGTTATATTTCACACTTAAATTGGTCCAAACCTTAATGTGGTAAACGGAAGGAGTCAAACAGATAACATCACGTTGACATTTTTCTTGTTTGTGTTTGCATGCATGTGGACTCACCATCTGCATATATATGTATATATATGAATTGTGCTTGTATACACTTCTGAACTGGACTCAGTCTTTGGGTTTTTAAGTACAAAATATATGGATGTCTTTTTGAAGACATTTTATTGATTCTTTAGGTTTCCTTCAGCTGTAAAACTAAAATGAAGAAGAAAATAATATAAACATGTTCTTCTTAGACAGGACAGATGGTGGGCAGTGCCATATAGCTGCAACCCAAACAGTGAAATGAAGTAATGTGTTCTGCACACAGTATTGTGCACAAAGCTAGTTTTGACTTTAAAGAGCGAGAGTTTCATTCTTACAGCAGACATGGACTTACCGCATATAGCTACTACGTAGCAAGGCCTCAAGCCATCAGCTGAATTCAGTATTTAGAGGGACAAACTGATGCTTTAGTTTTTCAAACTTCCTAGCAGATTGATAGGTCAGGATCTTGGCTTTTCGGTGGATTTAAGCTGTCTGCAGTATGCTGAAGCACACCTTGTTCTTCTGGTCAGTGAAGGTGGTTCTTTTGGCTCTGATGGTGTGATTGGGTTAGCTCTGATGCAGCTGAACGCACCCTGCTTCTTCCTGATGGTATTGTGCCATATTCCCCGATTGCTTCAGTCTTCTTTCTTGCTTTTACAGGGTAACAACATTTGCACAGGGCATAAAGTCACATAATGATCTTTTTTGTTTGTTAGAAAGTAGTTGTTAGCATCAGTGGAAGGCTCAGAAACCAGAGGTTGGTTTGTTGCTTGTTTAATTATACAAGAAGCAGGCTTCACTGTCCAGGCATATGACAATATACTATGTAAAGCTGTAAATGGAAATGTTGACACCACTGCTTTGGGATCAACTTTTTTTTTTTTTTTAGCCTGTTTTATCAACCCACATAATGTCCAAACCAAATGTAGTGGATGTTGTTGGTGAACCTTTTCCATGTACCAGGATTTAAGCTTAATTAATGTATCTATAAAACCATTCCTAAAATGAGAATTACGACTTTTTTGCCAAGAATTGAGATCACAATTCTTTCACGATTTTTTTTTCCAATATAAATATTTATTGCTCAAATCACCGACACATCATGCATGCAAGTGTGAATTGAAATTGCGATTTATTTTTTTTTCAACAATTAATTGTGCACCCTTAAGTCCCACATGTTCTTTTTTTATTATTTGTGCGAATGACTAAAGAATTTATTCTTTAAGAGTGTTATTACTCCATCTTGTGTGTAATATTTTAAACATGACCTACCTTTTCTTCTTAATTCTGTATATTTGCTTGTCCATATGTCCAAAGGTTTACATACCAGCTGTATGTGTGGGACTATATTTATCTCCACTTGTTCTTCATCCGCTGAATTTTAATCTGTTTTTCAGGAGCTGGGGAGTCGGGAAAGAGCACCATAGTGAAGCAGATGAGGATCCTACATGTCAATGGCTTCAATGCAGAGTGAGTATGAGTAAACACCTACAAGTAGTGGATCATCTGCATGATTGGTTCATTAAAGATTAAAAACCACATTGAATCATTTTGTGGAAGGTATCGCATCCAGACTGAATTTGAACGTCCTTTCTACCCATGACAAAGACCAGCTCCACTAAAAAGTCTTACTAATGCACTAGTTAGGAAGAAGAGGCTTTACCTGACAGCAAGGACTCAGATGCTTTCCACATGCTATATATGCCCAAGTGTACACAATTCTTACAGACCTATGCAGAGACTTTAGGATGCAACCTAAAATTTGCAGGAGCCCTTCTCGGTGTTGTGAAGTCGCTACAGTATTCCCTAACATACTGTTATGATTGGATGAGTCAAGATGGCAGACTCTTAAGTTTCCTGCATGATGCAAATGTCTAAATTCAAATTAAGCCGATGAATGTAAAAATCTTTGACTTTAAAATCTATGGCATTTACTTGTCAACACTTTCGTCCAACTTGAAAAAAAAAAAATGCTTGTTAATACAGTTGATATGTGTCTTCACAGTTGGGAATATAAATCTGCAAAGTTTCGCTGACTCTTATCTTGAATAGGTCTGACTATTCTCACAACTACATATTGATTCACAAGGTTCCAGTTCAGCTCTCAGGTTTTCTGTTCATTTTGGACGAAGGAAACCTTCTGCACTTCCAAAGGACAAAACGTATATTCTCCATCTACAGCTTAATGAATGTTTTATTAACAGTTTTATTAATTCTTTTTTGATTTTCGTTAATGATCTTGTCCAAATGAACACATTTTCACCTTATAAAAAGTTGCAACATAATTAAATACCTTTTAAGGCTGTTATCATGAGACAGCTCTGTCAACCCATCAGGATGGGGTCTTGGTTTCTGAAGTGTAAACAAGCTCTGCTAGTTTATCCAACCAAACCAATATAAATTTAGTTATCGGTAAGAAAATGCATGTTTTCAAATAACATTTAGTTGTTGTTTGTTTTGTTTTTATCTTGAGATCAACATGCTGTTTGTTTGTGAAGCCTCTGCAGAGTAAATATGGAGATGTCACTTTCTACAAATGTAAAATTGGTTTGTTAATTCATTGAAATTCTTTGTACATTATCAGGTAAAAAAATGTATATATTGGCCAAGAAATGTCTAATTAGTAGATCAGTCTTCCGTAATGCAAAAATGGATACCAGTAGGTCAATGCTGTTCAATCTCAGTGTTGTGATTTAATGATTTGACTTTGCTTTTTAGTTAATATCATTTAAAAACATTGAGTGTCATTATTTTAAGCAAACGAGTCATTCAAGAAAGAAAGTACTAGCAATAATTGTTGTTAAAAACCCTGTGTTTTAAAGAAGAAAACATTTTGAACTTTGCTGCGCTTGTTTTAGCAAGATAAGAAGCAACTATGTGCCAGTGACTTGGCGTGTATTTGTTGGGTGGTTATCATGTACGAGTTGGGACAGAAGCATCTTTGCAAGGTTACATTAGAAAATCATCACCGAAGGCAGATTAGAGCATATGACCCAATGCGTGACTCCACAACACTGAACTGTGTGTGTGAAAGAGTCTGTGTAGAAATCTATCGGCTACATATTTCTTTGCCGTTTCAGAGTTTTGTACAGTTCTTACCAAATGTCGCAATCACAATATATTTTCCTAACTATTGATTCAAGCTGAATATAATTTATTTTATATAACTTGAACATTTTCTCCAGAACTTCACCAGGTCACCAAATCTTTGCTCCTCATCATTTAAAAACTACAAACCCAGTAAAGTTCTGTTAAAAGATCATAAAAGTATGACGGTAAATAACGAAGTGCGTATTCAGTTTAGGAACCGGTGAACATGAGCAGAGCGCCTATGCCAGGTTGCTTCCCATGTGCAGGACGAATCTGATTCTTAGTCTTAATCTAATTGTTTGGTTCAACTTGGTGGAAATATATACGTTACTGATCAGATCAATGGATACGAGACACGCCTCTGTTAAAAACTTCCTATTACTGATGTACTGTACTATTATTTTGTTAACTTGACTAGCAATGTTCACAATTGTGTGTATTCAAGACTGGATGGTAGTCAAATGCAGGATTGTCATTTACCGCAAGATTTGAATGCATAGCTGCTTTGTTTCTTTATGTGTAATAGACATTTCTTGTGTTCAAACATTGTATTCACACTCAAGCACAGAGCTAGAATGGACAGTTATATGATTGTGATAAACTTCAGAAAATTTGATAATTTATGTTGGGCCAATAGTTTAAAAAAAAAAAACTCTTCATAAAATTTTTTAAGATTTCAGATTTTTGATAAAGCCCTCTGGAAAATGGATGCAAGCAACATTTACGAGTAGTTTTACCCCACTCTCGGTCTTTGCGCTCTCTGTAATCACAGTTTCACTGAGCTCAATATGCATTAATGTTTCTGACAAGCAGGACTTTTCAGGAATAGTGCCAGGAACTCCCACTTTTACATGCAGGTCATGGTGACAGATTTGTTTGGATCAACTGTCCAATCCTGCAAATGTAATCATTCGGACTGGACGATATTAACCAACATTCTTATCTCAATATTTGTTACTTGCAGCACATTATATGATACATATCTCAACATCATATATTTTGTCATGTAATCAGCTTTGTATATAATCTTATGCTCCTACAACAAAATAGATGAAACCCCATTTTTAAAGAGCAGGTGTGCAAAATGCAAAAAGACAATAAATGTTTAACTCAAAAAAAGCTGTTCCGATAAAAACAATATTTCCTTCCTCCAGTTCCTCCTCCTCCTTATTTTTTTCTGGGTTTTTTTTCTCTCACTTGTGTGTCAGCAATACAACTCGTTACTGACCCGCTCTTTCCATTGGTATCACGGCAGGTGACAAGTAACTAACTTTTGCAGAAGTCCGAAACCGTCCATCCGTCTATGTATCCATCTTCGGTGTGAAGCATAAATGGGCATTTACAGGTCCCTCTGTCTATTCTTTTCCAACTCTGGGTCCACTGTCGTCTTCCCTTCTGAACAAATTACTAATATCGCTTAGAAATTGTAGCAAAACCATCCATCTTTTTAGATGATTAGTGCAGATAACTGCTTTATCCTTTTTTTGGTGAGCCTAACTCCACCAAACAACTGGTGTTAAGCACTGTTTTCTTCTCCGCAGCTCTCCCAGCCCCTCTGTGTTGCACAGAAACACGTCTACAAACTGGAGCACCTCCACATAATTTAGTTGTTACATAAATGTTTGACTGTGTGGTCAGATGTTCTACACTGATTCATTTATTTATTTTTTCTGCTAAAGCTATGCTGAAACCAATCTCTACAATAGTGGTATTATTGGTTACTTGCTGGTTAGGCTTCACATGAAAACCTTTGTAATATTTATATGGGCTCAAGCCTCAAGCAGGACATGAATGCACTGATCTAAAACATAAAGGCTTCAGTGATATCTACGATAAAACATTTTTCGGTGAATGGACTGAGAAGTGTGGTAAATTCAGAATAATTGCCTTGTGACCAGAAGACTGATAGTTTCTGTTGCTGGTCAGATTTGGGAAGATAAAAAAGAAAGCGATCCAGTTCTGCATTTTCTTTTAGCAGCAATTGTTGAATCCCAGTCCCACCACAGGAGCTTTGAAATGGTCATAGTTGAGACAATGTGAGCCTTTTTCTGTTTTACACTCACTCACTCACACATACACGCTCACACATACATATACCCATTAGGCTCTTTATCTGCAATAGCTAGTGAACCCCTCCCAAAAATATAGAGAAATATATCTATAGGTACAAATGTAATGAATCAAACAGTCTGAATGTTCACCCAAATTATTTTTACTTTGTATTTCAGCTCAGTGTGAGTCACCATTAATCTGCACTGTTATGATGTAATTTATGATAGTTTCTCTTATCTGCTTCTCTGGCATCACACCTCTGTGTTTAACATGGAGTGAGATGAGCTGATAGCTTGAGTTACTTTAAGTGGACGTAATGGGGAATCTGTGTAAAATCAAAGATCTGGCGTTTTTAAGTGCAAATAAGAGAAATTTGGGTCAAAATCCATCAATGTGGTGCAGGGAGGTTACTAGACTGCAAGCTCTATTTTCTTATTGCAGGAAAGACGGGTGTATAGTGAGTACTGTCAGATAATGTTACAGCTTAACCCCTAAAACAAAAAGAACAAAAAGGAAAAGACTAAAGCACAGACAAGTGATCTCAAGACTGTGTACACACACAACCATGTGATTTATAATGACTGTCAGGTTGAAAATGTAAACTGGGCCTTTTCAATGTCCTTTCAAAGCTGATAAGCTCTTTTTTTTACCTCTATTTATTCTTTTTCTTCTGTCAGTGTAGAAAGACATGAAAGGTAATTTTTGCTTAGAAAATAGAAATTAATCTGGCTCATTTTTTAACCCAAGCTTGTAAATAGCTATGCAGTAACATGGAAGCTTTATGGCACGGTGTATGTGTATTTACTTTGTTGGACACCCTGTTATTTTGCGTTTGTAGTGTTTTTTTTTTTTTTTGTTTTTTTTTTTTTTTTCATGATGCTCCAAAAATATATTTGGAGCAAATGGTGGTAAAGAGTTTCTCTTTGGTGACAGTTATGGAAGACCTGCTCTGTTATTAGTTTTGGTAATAAAATATTATTATTTGCAATGTTGTTGCAAAATTGGACATATCTTAGAAA
Source organism: Pseudomugil tenellus (assembly GCA_037177515.1). Lineage (NCBI taxonomy): Eukaryota > Metazoa > Chordata > Actinopteri > Atheriniformes > Pseudomugilidae > Pseudomugil > Pseudomugil tenellus. The sequence goes on from JBAMHX010000015.1 coordinate 18,136,688, forward strand.
TGTTGTGTACATTTAAACTAGTGTGTCATCATCTTTTTTTAAAAAATGTGAAACAAGCACAGAACTGACGTTCAACATGTCCATCAACACTGATGTAAACACAATACACTGATGCCCTGGCAGGCTCAAGGTGAAAGACTAGCTGGCTCTCTGGTTACCTTTTATTAGAAACATTTCTGTCACAGAGAGTCCCAGATGTCTTGTACACACAGCTATCTTTTCACAGCAGACATAATTACTCCACTACGCGTGCCAGTGAAGGTCTGCTTTACCAGTCCAGATCAAAACAAACTGGGTGTTGTGTGCTGCAGCGTGTATTGTCCATGGAACACAAATCTCTCTCTTCTTACTGTAAAACACTTGTTTTTTTTCTGTTTCAGAGAAAAGAAGCAGAAAATTCAAGACATCAAGAATAATATAAAAGAGGCTATTGAGGTAAAATTGGATTTAACTTAACATTTTATACGTCTTAAAAGACTTTGTAAGCAGTTATCTTTTCTGCAGTTTTTGGAAATTATTCTCCCCTTTTGCATTTTGGTGTAATTTATTTTAATCTGTGTGTGTATGACAGACCATAGTAACAGCCATGAGCACCCTCACACCACCAGTGCAGCTGGCTTGTCCAGAGAACCAGTACCGGATTGAATACGTCCTCAACCTTGTCAACCAGAAGGATTTTGAGTTTCCATCTGTGAGTAACAAACGATCACTGGAGATGTTTGCACAAACACACCCATACAATCTCAGTACATCTCATGGGGAAAATGGTTTCTTAATGCTCTTGCTTTTGCTGCGATGACCATCATACATGTAGGTCATACATACGTCATACATGACAGTAATTCAGTTAAACTAAATTATAAATATATAGTGGAACTACTAATTCTTGAAGCAGCATTTAAATGGATGACAAAACTAAATTCCCATGGTTCACGGGTGTCATATGATCATGTAATTCAGTTTGAGCTTACTGAACCTTATTCTTGACCAGTCTGAAAGCAGCCAGAAAAGGGTGGAGTGTCCTCTCCGTGTTGGGAATAAGCTCCTGTCTGAACTGTAGGAGTTTAAGCATATAAGGGTCTTGTTCACGAGTGAGGGAAGGATGGAGCGTGAGATCGACAGACGGATCAGTGCGGCATCTGCAGTAATGTCGTGGTGAAGAAGGATCTGAGCCCGAAGGCGAAGTCGATCTTTGCTCCTACCCTCACCTATCGTCACGATCTGTGGGTAGTGACCGAAAGAACGAGATCGCAAAATACAAGCGGCCAAAATGGGTTTCTTCCGCAGGGTGGCTGGGCTCTCCCTTAGAGTGAGAAGCTCAGTCATTCGACGGGGATTTGGAGTAGAGCCGCTGCTCCTCCACATGGAGAGGAGCCAGATGAGGTGGTTCGGCTATCTGGTTAGGATGGTCTTGGTGAATTTTCGGGCACCTTCCTGTGGGAGGAGACATCGGGAGAGACCAATTTCTCTCTGCTACCCTGGGAACAGCTCCGGATTCCTCCTGATGAGCTGGCAGATGTTGCTGGGGAGAGGGAAGTCTGGACTTCTCTCCTTAATTTGCTGCCCCGCAACCCGGATCAACCCAGATAAGTGGTAGAAGATGGATGGATGGTATTCTGAAAGTATTGAATGCTCAACAAAAATGTGAAATTTGTTACCTCAAAAAATTGGCAAGACTTCAAAGTTTAATTTAGGATCTATGTGAAATCTTGTCTGATCCAACCAGATTGTTACCAACACAGAGGTTTGCTAATGACCCCATGGGTAGCGTCTGTGTGTGTTCAGTATTCTCAGTGGGACGTTCCCATTAACTAATTGTTCACACCAAGAGACTAACTGGCGAAGCGTCAGTTTTCATCCACCTGTGGGGCTGAGACTAATTTCATTTTCAGTTTGCTCAGGCTTACCTGTTTATGTCATCAGTGAGGCCTTTGCCTCCACGCAGCCAAATATGACTTTATGTTGAAATAAAAGCACTTTAAACAATGATCTCATGAGTCAGATTTAAAATAGGCTGGTGCTTGAGATGCTGATTAGAGAAATGAACTTGTTAAAAAAAAAAAGGTGTGATACACTTCAAACCCCCGCCCTTTTTATGCAAGACAAAAATATGATGTAGCAATAATTGTAAGCTGCGAGATGAGAAAAAAGACCAGAGATGGGCTTTACGTTGTACAGGAATAAGAATAAGGGCCAGTCTTAACATTTAAAGGCAATTATAATAAAAGTAATGAATGCTGGGAAAAGCAATACAATTTAAAATGTTTTAACTAATAGTATTTATTTGTTTTGATTATGAATCTGTAACAGTAAAATAATGTGTTTCTGTGTGCATTACACATCCGGGCAAATGCAGGAAAAAGTCACAGAGTAAAATGAAAGTTGTTTCTCTCTCACTTTCCCACCAAGAAATAGTAAAATAACATAGTAAGTCCACCCTGACCCATCAGCACCAGAATAAATGAGACATCAGAGTGCTGTGGAAGTCTTACCGAAGCCCACCAGGGACAGTTCAATAGTGCATATTACTGACCGCTTCACTGGTCGCTACTTTTATTTGTGTGGATAATGTGATTAATGTTGTACGTTTATGGGCCACACTCACACCTGTACAGGACAGAACTGAGCCGTGGTACCACGCTCCAGTTGGACAGTCCTCTCCTGTGGATGAAACAGAATCATATTCCATCCATCTATCGACTAGATCTGCTTATTTCAGTGCAGGACCTGACAAGGATTGGACCTCATCTCCAGCACATCAGAGTATACCCTGGTCAGGGTCCCAGTCCATCATAAGAACTATATTTAAAAAACAGATTTCCGGATTTTAGGGTACAATAGATATCTGAAAAATCTTCTGTTTATTGTAATACATTCAATATTGAAATGAGATTGAATGTAACATAATAGAAGCTTGGGATGTGTCAGTGTGGTGAAGGGTAACCTCTGAGGTGCTTTGGGTATTTCTGGTCACTTGGCTTGTAAATTTAACAATAAAGAAATAAACAAGGTTCATTTCAAGAAAAGCAACTTGGAAAGATTAATTAAAAGGTGAAAGAAATCAAATGATCAGCAGTGTATGAATAAAAGCCTACTCCACCTGACACTGATTCATATATTTCTATATTATTATATTTAAGAGGTCAATAAGCTCACACTCCTTCTCTGAGTGACTGTTTCTGATCAGTCTGACTCAGCAACAGTTCGTAAGGCCGCATCTGCTGTTCCAGGAATCAGATGTGTGGGTTTTTACTGGCAGGAATTTCTCTTCTACACAGCTTATTGCACTCACTTATTGAAATTTGTTGCTGTTCCTCAGCTTTTGCTGATCAGCTTTACTTGTTTGTTGGGTTGACTTATTTTGGCAAGCGCTACATAGTTTCCAAGTTGTAAAGCAGAATGACAATGTTTTTGCTTGTCATTGGAAACTGGTTTTGTCGTGTGTGTGTGTGCGCGTGTGCACACTCATGGGTTTCATACTTGCGAAATCATTCCCTCTTAATGTTATTTCCTTTGTCATTTTTTCTAAGAACAATAATGATGTAGCCAATGTAATCTCAACCACATGCTAAATAACATCTACTAATATAGTGGCTACAGTGAATCAATCAAAACATGAAGCAGTAGTGGGATAAGAAACGCTTACTTTTGTCACTATATACCCACCCCAAGTGGTAGAGAAGCCCAATGAAGAGTTGCTTTGAAATCTTTTAAATGAGTAATTTGACATACTGAGAAAAATCTTCCAAATGGTAGAAGAGCTAGTTAAACTGCACTGTAACTAATCAGTTTTGTTTTTATTGTGAAGCACTTTGGTGAACTGTGTAAGTATTTAAGTTCTACTTTCGATTCAAATTGTTTGACTGAATTAAGTAGGAACAGTGCTGAGCATGGTATGTGTACAGCTAACACTGTGTGGGTCTGATCCGAGATTGTGAATCTAGCATTCAGGGTTTCAGGACAGGTTAACCACAAAAATGAATGTTTCAGTCCGGTAACACCTGTTTTCACAGCAATGGAGCAGAAATATAATTTCATTGAACAAACTGACTTATTAAAATCCATTTGGTAATAAGGATGTTTTCTGTTGTTTTTACGGTCAGAATTTTACAGTAGCAAGGCAAGTTTATTTGTACAGCACAAGTCTCAACCACTGGGGGATTCAAAGGCGTTTACAGAGACAATAAAACATTAGAAAGTAAAAAAAAAGTATAATTTAAATAAAAAAACATGGCATTAGTGGGAGTATTGTTACTGTGGTTTTCTAACTTTCCAGCTACTTGAATGGAAAGTTTTAGAGAAACATTCACTTTGTATTAACAATGAAAGCCACAGTGAAGTGCTAAATTAATGCCAACATATAAGTCTGAGTTGTCAGGTGTGTCTGTGTCTTCACCCCTATTTAACTTTGCAGATGTGTACACAGGCATCGTCCAGGCACAACGTACATTGCATATGGTGTCAACACAAACTCTGTGTACCCAATGACCTCAGACACACAAAGCATTGTCATATCTTTGATTGGCTGTCATTCCTGTCATATTGGTTGCACATTGCATGCCTCTTATTTAAAAGGACACATAATTTCTTTAATTTACTCTAGTTACATGAACTCTTTGTTGACACTGTAAACCAATAAGGTCTCTCTGTAAACTCACATTTTCACCAAAAAAATCCACCTTTCTTTATCATGGCCTTGTTTTTATCCATTTTGTCAGATTAAACCAGGAAATCTCCTCAGCAAGAAGAATAAATTTGTTACTCACAACCTGCCATCAGTGTTCTCCTGTTCTGCCTTCTGCCACTCATAATTATCTGGTCCCCCCCAGGAATTTTACGATCATGCGAAGACATTGTGGCAGGATGAAGGGGTCCGGGCATGCTACGAAAGATCCAACGAGTACCAGCTAATAGACTGCGCACAATAGTAAGTGATTTTTCTGCTGACTAAACAGCATGTAGGGTCCTTTGCCATCTTTGCAACAGTGTTTTTAAATGTGATTATTTTTATAAAGTTTATCATGTTTAGTATTTAATGTCATAGGAAATTAGTCATATAACTTCAACTTCTGCATGTGCAGAAGCTGTGTTTACCACTTTGCTAATATTCCTGAGCTGTTTTTTTTTTTTAAATGACACATTTTTCAAGTTTACTTGGTGGTGGCATGAGATGGGAATTATTATGTGATGATAATTTTTGCTAATTGCCTTTCATAATAATAATACAAATAATAATAATAATATTAATAGATACTTTATTAATCCCCTGGAGGGAAATTCAGGTTTCCATTACAACCAAACCCAAACACACAGTGGACATGTACAGGTCATGTTAATGACATAATAATGACTTTTCAAATCAATTTCTCAATTTCATTTAGTTATACTTTGTATTAGAGCTGCACAATTAATCATTAAAAAATCGTGATCTCAATTCACACTTTTATGCAATCTCATTTCCAAATGAAAACGATTTTTTAAAAAAGAAAAA
>JBAMHX010000015.1:18177645-18189861 GCA_037177515.1 Pseudomugil tenellus
TATATAATATACATATTCTCATGTTATCCAACTTAAACATCATTGTGACTTCTCGGGTCAAAAGAGAAATTGCTGGCGTATTGAGGATAATAAAACCAGGACAACTTTTATTCCTGTAACTTTAAATGTTTTGAAATGTCAGAGGGAGCCATCCGTGAATATTAGGTAAGTATTGCTTGCCTCCATTTGAAAAGGCTCGTATTTAAGATAGTTTTAATGGGGGAAATTAGCTCTCGGACTTTATCTACAGGAAGTCCCTGTACGGAAGTCCCCCGTTAGCTTTATGCTCATTGGCTGTTCAGTGAGCTAGCCTGACGCTTCTTAGAGAAGCTAACGGCGCTAGCTAGGAGAAGGTCTCAGTCAGAGCCTGGTCTCGGTTACGTACGACGCGTTGAGAATAACGATTGAACATACTCCGGCAAAAACAATCATGCCTCGTGTCTATATAGGGCGGCTAAGCTATCATGTCCGCGAAAAAGACATCCAGCGATTTTTCAGCGGATATGGGAAACTGATGGAGATTGATCTAAAAAACGGGTGAGTTTTGTTAAAACACACACGAGGTTAAGCTAACGTTAGCTAAAAGTAGCTAACAGCCGTTTCTATGCTCGATATCATTTTAACACTAAAAATATTCAAGTAAATATATTTGCTTTTGGTCTTAATTTTAGCATATGTTGCCATAAACGTTGGTATTTTTATGAAAATGTCTCCATAAAAAGACTTATATTCTTAGTTCTTGCTAAATGTCGCATGGCCAACATGGCGCCTTTGTATTTTCTACAACGCAGAGTAAACGTAGGACCAGAGACGCTTTAAGCTTACTCAATGTAACTAACGATGACTACTTATTTTTCCCCAATTGTTTCAACAGTTATGGATTTGTGGAGTTTGAAGATAATCGAGACGCAGACGATGCCGTATACGAGCTGAACGGGAAGGAGTTGTGCGGGGAACGAGTGATTGTCGAGCATGCCCGGGGTCCGCGGCGCGACCGAGATGGCTACGGCGGTGGGGGTTACTGGGGTGGTGGACGCAGTAAGTGCAGTCTGTTACAAGATACCCTCTCTCCCCCTCTTTTTCGGTATGAGGTGTCGATTTGGACTGCATATAGAACAGTTTCCGGTCCTTCATAGTAATTATAATTGCTTTTAATGCATATGCTTACCGAATTTGTGATGATGTTGCCAGGTTATCAATTTTTCAGGATTCACAGTTTATAGCCAGGAGACTTGCAGTAGTTAATCACTTGGTCAGTAGAAAATTGGTCACTTTTTTTAAACCTTTCACATGTAAGCTTGCATTAATGGTTCAGGTTTTAGCTTAGTAAAGTACTTCTGTATTACTTAAACTCAGAAATGCCTCCTCACATCTCATTTGCAGTTTTATCCAAAAGAAGTGGATCCCTCCTCTTTTCAGTGGTTTTCATTTGGCTCAATCGTCCAGCTAAGGGTTGCTGACCTGCAGGTTTTTGCTCATCTTGATCTCAGACCATTCTGGGTTGATCAATGGGTCTCATAGGAACGAGCAATTAACTGCAAGTCAGAGCACTGAAATAGCAGGTTACAGAGAAACAAGATGTATAATTAATAGATGATAGAACTTCTGCAAAATATGGAGAATAATAAGCCTGTTTTGCAATACATATGTGGGTATAATTGTAAAAATTTGTTTGTACAACTAATCCATTGCTAAACACATTACTATAAAGGTAGCTAGTGTAGCCTTTTCAGAATCATGAGGACTAAATTAACATTTATCTGTGAAATATGTATTGTTTGGCATATTTTATTTATATATTTATATTAAAACATTAACAAAAGTCCTTGATGTTTTAATTTGAAAGAGTCCAGTTGCGGGCTGAGGCTGAGAGTCCATTGAGGCTAAAGATGACTGGCTAAGATGACTGCCTGTCCCGTTTGGCCTTGGCTTTCACCTTTACAATGTGTGTGTGACCTTTGCCCCCCTTGGTCCTTGGCTGACCTAACCGGAAGCCATGATGACAGCAGCCTTTTGCCAATAGACCAGGGGTGATGGTGAGGATTGTCATTGGTTTCTATGTTGACAACAAACATGAGTGGATCGGAACTAGATAAGAACTTTCAGTCTCTTCAACTTTTGTGAGTACACAACTGGAAAAGACAGTTTCAGACTGACATCCAGTAACATAACAAGTACCATTTAAAAAAAAAAAAGTACCAGTTACCCTATTTACGGTCAATTTGATCAAACCCATTAACAAAAACCTTTCTGGAATGCCCCCTTTTTTGTGTTACAGGTTTATGCAGTTATAGCACCACAGTGTGATGCACTGATGTAAGATGGGCTTTGTATTGCTGGAAACAGTTGCAGTGCTGTTCTTTGCAGCAGTGAGCTACTTCACAAAATGAATACAAACTTTAAAAGAGCCAATGAAGTAGCATGTACATCGTTTATCTTAATCTTTGTGGTTGAAAATGCGATTTTTTTTTTCACTTTTTTTTTTATTAAGCTTAAATTTGATCCTTCTTGGACTTTGATTTGACCCATGTTTGCTAGATAGCCCAGGCCATTAGCTGTTTTTTCTATGCTACTTTAGCTTTTTCTAACTTTATGTACGTGTTGTTGTTGTTTTTAAAGGTAGTGGTTATAGCAGCAGGAGCCGCACTGGAAGAGACAAGTATGGACCTCCTGTTCGTACTGAGTACCGTCTCATTGTGGAGAATTTGTCCAGCCGCTGCAGTTGGCAGGACCTCAAGGTAATCTCTCCCCCACACACACCATCATGCTGTTACTTCTTCAGCTGAACATTAGTGTGTACAGTTTGTTTTTGTCTTATTTTTTCTTTCCTTTCTTGTCCGTCAGGATTTTATGCGTCAAGCAGGAGAGGTGACCTATGCAGATGCTCACAAGGAACGCACCAATGAAGGAGTAATTGAATTTAGGTCGTACTCGGACATGAAGAGGGCCATAGACAAGCTAGATGGTACAGACATCAATGGACGCAAGATTCGTCTTGTGGAGGATAGGCCTCGCAAGCGAAGGTCTTATTCTGGCAGCCGCTCAAGGTATGTAGACAGATCTGTGCCAATTGTTTAAGTCAGATGACTAAATCCATTTTCATCAGAGTTGCCATGTTTGTTTTTTAAAAGACTTGTATTTTTTCTTTAGATCTCGCAGTCATCGTCGCTCTCGCAGCCGAAGCCGAAGGAGCTCAAGGAGTCATTCCAGATCACGCTCTAGGTGAGTGTGGATTTGTTATTGTTGGAGAGTATCGTATGTTTGTAATGGATTTAAAAAAAAATAATGATTTCAACTTTCTTTCTTGTTCCAACAGGTCTCGTTCCCGTAGCGAAAAAAGGCGGCATAATTCCCGCTCTAGGTCTGGAAGGAAGTCGCGCTCCAAATCTGGAGAGAGTAAATCTCGCAAAAGCAGATCCCGCTCACAATCTCGCAAGTCCAGATCCCGTTCTCGCTCTCGTTCTCGTTCTGCAGACCGGAAATCAAAGTCCCGCTCAAAGAGCCGTTCTAAGGTAAAATCGGAACGAGATTCTCGTAGTAGGTCGAAGGAGATGTCTGCTGAGAGGAAGTCTCGCAGTCGTTCAGCGTCCCCTGTTGAGAATGGAAAAGAAGAACGCGGTGCCAAATCCGCCTCCCGTTCCCCATCCCCACAGGAAGGGGACCGTCGATCAAAGTCAAGAGAGAAACGTTCAGCTTCCCGCTCCAAGTCTCGCTCAAGGTCCAGATCAGCATCTCAGGAATAGAAGAAGCTGGAGGAGAGTGGTGGTTTCTTATTGTTGAGCTTGATTTATAATGCTGTATATAATGAGTAGTGTTGTAATAACTGGCTTATGCTTCCCAACTTCTCAATTTTCTTCTTCATGCCTGCATGTCTCTTTGTGTTTCACAGATTGATGTACATTGTTGGGGATCTTTTTCTTGCTTTTTGTGTAGAAAATAAATTACCCTTTTTATAACCACAAATTAACATATTAGAGCGGCCTACCCTGTTTTCAGCAGTCCATTTCAGTGTTTTGGTTCGGCTGGTTTAGCTTAAGGTTTGCTATACAAGTCGGTTTTTTAATTTGGTGAGGAGCCGAAAACCTTGAACAAACACAATTTTTACCTAGTTTTGCTCTGTAAATTAGGATGATTTACTACAAATTTGTGTTTGCAAAACATTTGGTAATATTTGATATTTAATTAGAGCTGTGTATTCAGTCATTCTGTGACAGATGTGTAACAATTGGCTGTAGAAATGGAGGCAGTTTCTTTATTTTCCAATCTAAACCAGGATTCAAGAACATGAATCCCAAAACTGCATATTTTCACAAAAATTTATATTTCATTTTCGGAGAACTTGATTTGTATTTGGGTTGTGATCCTTTTTTTAACCTCTTGTACATAGACTAATTCGCACAAACTGATTATTGCTTTTCTTTACGTTTTTTTTTTAAATAAAAAAAAACGCTAATTCTCTAATTCTTTAGTGGGTTACAGAAGATGGTTGTAAAATTTGCTTTAAGGACTTTAAATTCTTCCAATGCTATGTCTTGTTTTCTTGCAGGGCTTTTTTTTCCCACCCCTTTTAAGGGTTTAAAGTCAGAATTTTTTTATTAAAAAGTGTGCTTACAGTTTGAGGTTAAAGGTACACATTCCCATCTGGGTGGGTTTATAAACCTCTAATGTGCTAAATGCATTAACTCACCATTTTGGGGAGATGAGTAACACGTACCCCATGAATGAGGTCAGTTGGAAGTGTTTTTTGTGTACAATAAAAAATCTTTAAAGTATTCTGTTGATCGACTTTGTATCAGTAAGTACCTGATCCGCAGCATCGACAATGACCTATATCCCGGTAATTATATAATTATTCTGAAGAAGGGATCATCTTAGGTGGTGTACACAGGTTTTTGTAATTGAAATAAGCGGTCTATTTTGATTTTTATAAATCGGAGAGCCACATTAATCATGCGACCGTTTATGAAAGTGGAGCAACTGCACTGGAAATATTTTTTTGGTGTTATAATTTCCGAGACCATCAGTAACTGTACTGCTGGTTTGCGCATGCGCATTTACAGCCCCGGAGCCGCAGGAGATCAGTGCTGGTAAGCCAAACATCAGTTCCTAAAAAATGGAAACACGAATTAATTACCCATTCATAACTCCCCAAATAGCAAAAGTAATATTTTGATTTTATGTTTGCAGTATGCGTGTATAAGTGTGTGTGTTTTTATTATTTATTTTTTATTTTATTTTCCATCCAGCGAGATAAACCGATTTTGCGTTATGGATGTAATCGTCCACTTTGATATTTGATCACGGAAGGTTGCTTTTATAGCAGTCATAATATACGCGGTTTCGCCGGAATAGGAAAACAATCTAACACGCTTAACGGTCTCAAGATCCTGAAATATTCTCATTCATTAGATATGCCGACGAAATTGGTGACAAGGTGGATTTAGCTCTTAGCGAGGTTTCCACAGGAGTTAATGCAATGTTTTTACACAATTTTTTCTTCATGGATTTCAGATACTCCGCCATTTTAACTGAAATGCTGTATTTTAATGTGTGCGTGTGGACTTGGGAGCTTGTGCGTAAATATTGGTGTGTCACCATTGTTGCCTCCCTATGTTGAAGGTAATGGATGGCAGTTCAAAAGTCACTTTAAGCATGTCTCTTTCTCATTCAGTGGTATTCTAAACATTAGCCTTTTTAAATAATACTAGAAGCCAAAAAAAAAGTTGTGTGAAAACATAGTAAGTTGCCTACATTAAACTCAATTATAAAAGTGGTATTATTATAACCAATTAACCACTGATCTGCACAAATTATCTGAAAGGATCCTGAAATGCCTAACAATAATTAATAAAGCTATCATCAGGATAAACATATGTCTTTTTTTTTTTTACAAAAAGGGATCTGGCCCCTGCTGATTCTGTTTCCTTGTCTGTCACCTGTGCATGCTTTATTTAAAAACACATTTCTTATTGATTCTTATTAGTTCTCCAGAACAAGAGACAGATATGAGTGCCAAAGTGAACATGGAAGCTCCATCCAAAGAACCTGATTGTACCTCTATCAACCCATCGCCGCCATCTGCAAGTGAAACCATCCTGATATGTGGGAGTGACAGTGTGGCTAAGAAGAACCGACTGCAGCCTCACACCACCACAGCTCTCCTTCTGCCAGGTGAGCTCAGACTTGAAGGTGCGAGTAAAACTACACACTTACACTGAACAGGTAAAGAAAACCCTTCTGACCAGCAGTTACACAACAGTAAAAAGTACAAAAACTTAAAATATATATGTAGTAATGTCTTATTGTATTTGACAAAACACATTTAAAAAATCCAACGATCATATCCAAGAATATCAATGAGCTGAGCAAAGTTTAATATTATTCATATTCCTTTGAAACAACTGATATTTTTTACTTACTTTAAAAATATATGAAGCAAAAAACTTGAATAGTTTTCAGACTGTCTTTCTTTCAGCCGTTACTATTTGCAGCATGTGATGTTTAACAGAAAACCTTTTTTAAAAAGTAAAACACAAATATAACATCTCTGCTTATTTAGTTTTTTTTCCTATTCTAATATTTCAAGATGTAAATAAGTTATGAGTTAACTGAAAATGTTTTTTAAGAAGAAAATGACCCGGGCATTTAACCGTTCTTACTGTCACTGGTCTGTAAATAGAGTTTTATTGAATTACTTTCATTGCTTTTTTTAATGTTTTAATTGGTGCATTTTAATGCATTTTCTTGATAAAAAAAATAATCTTTTGTGTTCAATTGTATAAACTTAATTACACGTTTCCTCATTAAAATAACAAACTGCTTTGGTTTGAATGTTTAAAGTGAGTTAAATAAAGGAAACAGACGGTCAGTCTGAATACTTTTCTCAGCTCCTGGACATCAGAAAGTGGAGGTGACTCCAGGTGTTGCAGTGGGAAATCCAGGAAAGGGAAGCAGGACAAATGAAATGACTGCACCCACCTTGACAGCCCAGGTGGGCGGGGCTTGTAGCATTGTCCATGTCCTGGAGTGGAAGGAGGGGATGGCCATCCTGCCAAGTAGCAACCTCAAGGTAAATCTTATTATCTGATGCTGCATGTAATGTAATGCCAATTACAACTTGGCACTGAGTGTCAACAGTTTAGATATGAATAACTCATAAAAAACAACCTCAATGTCATGACTGGCAGAAGCCCACAGTTACAAAATGAACTTAAACATGATTTATTCTCCTTTTTCTTTTGTTTTTTAAGAATAGAAGATCTCCCTAAAGAGTTGAATTGTAGATCTTTCAGAAGCAAAATGAACACAACAGGAAACAAGGAAGCATCAGGAAACATTTCCTGTGCAGTGATTGGTTGATAAATTGTTCTTAGAACTATAAGAAGAATGCAACGTCACAACAATTTGTGACGGATTAATCCACCTGTGTGTGTGTGTTGTAGTTCTGTGTGAGTGATGTAGGAACTCTTAGCACGCTCATAACCCCAGGGACAACTGGCTGCACCACTGAACCAGCAGCAGGGACTTCTGGGAAATCTGCTGACACAGAAAATACTCCAGACAAGCCAGGTACAGTTATGGTTATATAAAATTTAAGATTAGTGGGTTAGGAAGAGAAAATACTGCATTTCACATTGAAAAGCTTCTTTGTTATAAAGATTTTTGTATGTTTTTAAAATCAAATGTGTTTGCTGGTGTTGCAGCAGTTCTCAAAGAAACAGACTGCTACTTGCTCTACATGTAAGCAAAGTATTTGCCCTTTCAGTGATCCATTGTGTGCATTAAGCGGAGATGAGCAATGATTACATCAGCTGCAGCAGAGCTTCTCTTGACAAGTGAAGAGGGTGCAGCTGCAGATCTATGTTAAAAATATCAAGCAGATTTGTAAATTTAAGTATAATAATGGCCAAAAGAGTAATAGCTCTAGCATAGAAAGATGTCAGAGGAATATCAGTGGGTAGATGGATCTCTGAGTTATCAACAACACTTCCTCTGGAGAAAATTGGTTACACAATAAAACATGAACAACACAATTTTTATCAGATCTGGGACCCATTTATTAACTATGTAACAGGAAAAAGCTTGGCAGGAATGATGGAGGAGACAGGGACTTATCGACAGTAGCGCTGCACAGTGCTCAACATATCGAAACATTTTTTTTTTTCCGTTTTTTAATAAATATGTATTATGTATGCTTAATTAATTTACTAAGATGGAATGTAACCCTTCCACCAAATCCCCAATCAAGATCTGTAATATATGATGGGATAAGGACCTGGTGGTTCAACATGTATGTTATACATATAATTGTTTACTTTTCTGTATTACTAATCAATACAAAAAAAATGTTGTCAAAATATTTCAAGCAGTAATGTTCAGAAGAATTTGAACATTTCATGAAGGAGATGAAAATGTAGACACAAGTTGGAAATGACATCTTCATCTGAATCATCAGGGTCCACCTTGTCTTTCCCAGAAGCATCAGCGCATGTCGGCTCTGTGAGAGCTGCAGCTGTGGAGCCAGAGAGGTTTGTGCCAGTCAAAGCTGAGGTCCAAGTCGGACCAGGTCTGCAGAACCACGATCCCAGAGCTCTGAAGAGCTACACAGAGGAGCTACGCAGGGACCCTATCATTGACAAGTATGTTGAACACAGTTGTTCCACAGACAATTTAATTTAATTTAATTTTAGTTGTGTCACATCAGTTCACAAGATACAGTCCATTCATAATCAAATTCAATGTAATTCAATGTAATTCATTCATATGAAATGAAATATTAATGAATTAATTAATGAAATATTAATGCATCATAATCAGCATTTAGTCCAATTCATCATATAACGGCCTTGGTAAGGAAACTTATTGTTTACTTACTTGCACCTCAGGAGGTGTGTCAGTGTCGAGAAGGTGCCGGCAGGTGGAAGGATCTCATCCCTCAACCCCGACCATCTGAAACCCATGAGGAAGAGGAAAAGGAAGGAGTACCTGAGTCCATCTGAAGAAGACTCCGACATTGAGGGCACGGTGAGCCACTTTTATTTTGATATATTCATTTAAAGTCTGAGTTTAATAAAAGAAAACCGACTAAGATCAAGTCATAAAACAAATTATTTGTTGTTTGTAAACGTTTTGTTGTTTAGGATGAGAAAATGGATGATTCTAAAGCAGAAATCCGACACATCAGAGGAGGTGATCATTCTATTTTGCCTTTTGTTGGTTTTATTATCACTACTTTGTCATTGTGTGTGGTTTTATTACATGCTCTTTGTGTTGTGATGCTCTTGACATATTTTCATGTAGAACAAGGATGTGAAAGAGGAACACAGATGTCTTCTTTTCTCCACCTACTCTGCCATTTCATTTTCTATTTAATCATCTCTCATCAATTTTTATCTCCTTTGCTTTCCTTTATTTAAGTCTCATTTTAGTAATATGAAGCTATGCACTGCATGGTGTGAATGAATAAACTGATTTCTGTTTTTGGAGAAGGTGGGGACAGTAAGACAGAGCAGTGGACATGGACTCAATATCTGGAGGAAACCAAAACTATTGCTGCTCCCAACAAGCTTTTTCAAGAGGTACCTTTGACTTATTTTTTGTTAGTTCACCTCTGCCAGTTAAACAAGCTGAGATCTATCACAGGTAGGCAATAGAAAAGTACATTTTACTAGGTAATTGATATTTTATGATTCAACAGAATATATGGGAAGGTTTGAACAAGTTTTTTAATTTACAAGTAGTGTGATTGATGAAAACATAATCAGTACTGGTTTAGTTACAGTCTTAAGCTTCTTCTGTTTTTTGTCTTCTCCTTAACAATCTATTTGTGTACTTTATTTTATCCTTTGTGTTGAAATGTAAAATTTCATCCATCTCTCTAGTCGCAGAGAGTGCCAACAGTAAAGAACGGTTTTAAGCAGGGGATGAAGCTGGAAGGCATTGATCCGCAGCATCCATCCATGTACTTTGTCCTCACTGTGGCTGAGGTGAGCCAGAGACCCATTAACACAGTTTATGGCTCTTAATGGCTACGCTGACTACTTTTGATGAGAAATCATTGTTTACTCACAGACTCCTCAGCATGCACGAGTTGTTCTGTGAGGTGAGCCCTCAACCTGCCTGCTTTGGTTCATCTAATGTGAGGTACTGTTATCATGCAGGTCTGTGGTTACCGGCTGCGGCTTCATTTTGACGGCTACTCTGACTGTCACGATTTCTGGGTGAATGCCAACTCCCCCGATATCCACCCCGCAGGCTGGTGTGAGAGCACAGGACACAAACTGCACACTCCTAAAGGTCAGAGGTGACAACAATTCATGTTGCGTAAAAATCCAAAAAGCACACAGGAAAGTTTTTGATCATAATGTTGCTTTTACTTGTATCTTGATAGAATTAATAAATGTAAAAAAATACTTTTGAATACTTTGACTGCATGATAAAAGTACTTTTTGGATTTTACAGAATGCTCTATGCAAGGCTTTTAGTTTTCAGAGATTAAAAAAGGAAAGTTAATTCAGTATTTTAGAGGTGCGAGTTTTGCTTACTTTGAGAATTAGATTAGAGCAGCACATGTCTGTGGCTTTTTCTGGTAAAAGACTGTAGGAGGGCTACAGTTGTTTAGGAATATACTGTGGAGTTTACTAGTTTTGTCTTTTATACATTTGTAAAATAAATTGATTATTTAAAATAAATAAATTGTTAGACTTAAATAAACGTGTACATCTTGAAGTAGCAAATAATTAGAGAAAGTGGTTGAATATTAAATGTGCTGTAAGGATGATGTAGTAGGAGGGGCGTGTGGGGCAAAAAAGACTTAAGATGTTCTTTACCTAAATTTCCATAATATATTCTTATATTCACGTGATTAAAGATTTAAATGGTCGTGGAAATTAGATCATTAGTCCCTAAAATGTAATAGAAAAGTTTGAAACTTTGATGGAATCTGATGGTTAATGTTTTAAGCTTGAAATAAATATTGGATTAAATCATGAAAAAGTTCAACATATCAGATAAATAGATCAAATAGCAAAATGCATCATATAAACAAAATCATTTTTCATGAATATTTGAAATAGGTGGTTTAATCTTTTGGATGAATGTGTAGAATATCCATAAAGCTTTTAATTGTCATCATCCCATATCATAAAAAGGTCAATTAAACTGCAGAATAAATTGGTAATGTAACATTTTATTGTAACTAAAAATGAGAAATAATATCCAGCAATTTAGCAAAGGTTGGAAGTTACTTCCCTAAACTGAGTTGCTTTAAAAAATATTTAACTTTCATTTAATTTTCTCTGTATGTGTGTCTGTCCTGCAGGCTGTAAGGAGGAGGAGTTCACATGGACCAACTATCTTAGGATGACTAAAGCTCAGGTGGCTCCAAAAGAACTTTTTGCCAGTCCTGGGCGGGTAAGTGCAGCAACATGTCAGGTGTCTGCATTTAATACAAATATCCATCCATTTTCTGCAGCTTATCATGGGGGATCCTGAGGCGTCCCCAGGCCAGCCTTGAGATAGAATCCCTCCAGTGTGTCTGGGGTCTCACCAGAACACCTCACCAGGGTCCAAGAGGCATCTTAACCAGATGCCCGAGCCACCTCATTTGGCTCTTCTCAATGTGGAGGAGCAGCGGCTCTGCTCTGAGTCCCTTCCGGATTGCTTCTCACGCTGTCTCTAAGGGAAAGTGCGGCCACCAAAGATTGACCAACTGAGCCTTCTGGCTCAGCTCGTTCTTCACCACGACAGACCGATGCAGAGCCCGCATTACTGCAGACTCCGCACCGATCCGCCTGTCGATCTAACGCTCCATTTGTAGTTGGAGCATAGCCTCTGGTGAACCATCTTGAACAGGGAAACTGTCCCTGATGTCCACACAATGCCAGCCAGGATAGCCCTACAGGATCTAGAGCCATAAGCAGCGGATCTCATCCAGGCCTGGCTCCAGAGGGGGCCGAACAAGAAAAACTTTGTTCCACTGTTTTTCTTAAATATTTTTCAGATGTTTTTTATTTGTAAAATCCCTAATGAAGGGGACGATTATTATAAAAACAATATTTCACTGAGTTAGCCTTTATTTAAAACAAAATAATTTTTACTTGTATTTTCACTGATGATGATATTTTGGTCTCATAATTCTTTCATATTATATTATATTATATTATATTATATTATATTATATTATATTATATTATATTATATTATATTATATTATAT
>JBAMHX010000015.1:18236979-18265747 GCA_037177515.1 Pseudomugil tenellus
TTTCTGACAGTTTTCCACTGGCCAGTTAAATACAACGGAAGAATGAAATCTTGAAGTTATGGCTTATATTTTGGTTGACCACCCAAAGATTTTTAGTTGCCCCCATCTGGCCACCCCAATGAAAAATTTCTGGAGGCGCCACTGTCATCTGCACATTTTCTGTTATCCAATACTGCAAAACATGCATATCAGGTATATCTGCTGTTATTACCTATACACAACAGGAATTACTAACTGTTGTCCCCCCCCCTAATATGTCTCCAGCTGAAGCCATGCAGGCCTACGTAGATGCTGGCCTGACCACATTTGACATGGCGGACATTTATGGGCCTGCAGAAGAAATATTTGGACTTTTCAACAGTCAGGTGGGCACATACACTTATTAACATTTCAGATGTTGAAGATGCACAAAACTTGCTCACATTCTCTCAATTTGACATGAGCTAAATTCACATCTGGGTGGAAAAAAAATCTTATTACTACAGAGCTTTGAATTGAGTAAAATTCTATATTTACTTACCTTTTTTTTATAGAATTGAAACTTTTCAGACAACATAAATAACTTTTAAAATAGAAGTGTACCTGCTCTGCTAGTATGGGTTAAATATTGGAATCCCCGACTTTTAAAATGTATTTCCCTAAAACTTCGACTTCACTGTGTTATTGTTTATCAAAGATTAAAAAGACAGTAATGGAAACAGCCAAACTAGTTTTCTGAACTGTTAAAACAACATTAAAATAATTTAAAAACAATTGTAAGCAAGTTAAAATACAGAAATGTACCGGTACATCATTGTTTAAACATATTACATATTACACTCACCTGGAATAATGTGCAAACGGAGCGCGTTTTTCCTCATTCAACAAGCATTCCTCATTCTATGTCTTACATGTTTGTCACCACTAAAGTTTTTAACACTTTGCCTTGAAACAAGAAAATATTAAACATATGCTTTGAAATAATTCTAATCGGTGTTTGTGGAAACACAAAGCGATAAAAACATGAAAATGATCAATTATAGTGGGACAATTGCTCATTATGAAATAAAATATGGATAAAATATTTAATTTTGTAATGTTTGAAATGCTTCTTTCTTGTATTTAGCTGAAATCCTCTGGAAACGCTGCTCCATCTCTGCAGGGTTTGACTAAATTTGTGCCAAGAACAGGAGCAATGGAGCGCAAGGTGAGCTGGTAACATCTTCAGACACTTGTAGCTGTTAAGCTGATGTCATCCACTAGAGTGCAGTGCATTTCTTTACCAAGAACCAAAGCATCTCCCTCTGGTTTGCATATAAAGCTGTGACTTGAAATTGCAGATAAGTGATGTGTTAATGTCTCACATTCTCAAAAACAGATAAATTAACCAAATAAAAAATATATGTTGCAGCTTTGCACCACAAACAGGATTTACATTGGCAAGTGTTATGTTATGTAAGAACATTTATTTAGATAATGTAACAATTAAATTGATGTATTTTGTCTACAACCTCAAAGATTTAGTGCTGCTCAGACTCCATATAAGTTGTTGGTTCTACTGATGTTTGCATAGACTAAAAGACGGCCTGCTCTGGTTTAATTTTTTTCATGGCCACACTTGATTTTATTGTTGAAAGTAGAAACAGGCACTGACCTCCTGTGTGCAGGTGGTGGAGAAAGCATTGCAGCGCTCCATGACCCGAATGCAGGTGGACACTCTGGATTGTGTTCAGTTTCACTGGTGGGATTATAGAGACACACGATATCTGGACGCACTGGGACACCTGTCCGACCTGCAGCAGGAAGGAGTCATCCGTAAGCACACTATACGGATTACTGTCTACATGTGTACATAGTTTACCAGTGATTGCTCATAAAGGCTGACTGAAATGCTTTATATTTAATGTGATGATGCTGTATTATTGTTGACACCTGTAATTCAGAACCCCTCATCATCTTCATTCCCCAGGCGAGCTTGCCCTGACCAACTTTGACACACAGAGACTGGAGGAGATCACTAACAAGGGCATCCGCATCTCCAGCAACCAGGTAACGCGTCCCCTCTACATGCTGGTGCTGGACTTAGTCACGTACAGTCTGTAAAGCCTTTGTGTGTGCAGGTGCAGTACTCTCTGATTGACCAGCGACCTGCAGTCAGGATGGAGCAGTTCTGTCTGGCAAACAACATCAAGCTCTTGACTTATGGGACGCTGGGTGAGATGCTTCTTGAATTAGATTGTTTTACTCCAGTAGAAAATCTTCAACTGTAAATACTAAATATTTAATCACGTTAACGTCGCTTTCATGATTCTTGTGTAAAGGCACAAGATGGTGGTCAGCTAAGATGGAGTCAGTTGGAATGACAACACATCCCCCCCCCCCCCCCCCAACACTGTTTCTTCTTCATAACCTTTTCTTGATTTCCTTTTCTGTCTCTCAGCTGGTGGTCTGCTTTCTGACCGTTATCTGGGGAGTGTGGAGCCCAAATCCAGGGCGGAGCTCTACACCGCCTCCCTCTCCAAGTACAAGAACATCATCGACGCCTGGGGTGGATGGATCCTCTTCCAGGAGCTCCTCATAACCTTGGAAACCGTTGCCAAGAGACACGACTGCTCAGTGGCTAGTGTGGCAACACGTTATGTGCTGGACCGCCCTGCGGTGGGCGGGGTCATTGTAGGTTGCCGGCTTGGCATCGCAGGGGCGGGGCAACACATCAGTGACAGTCTGCGTAGCTGCAGCCCTGACCTCAAGCTGATGGCGGAAGATCACGCCGCCATCGAAGCAGTAACATGTCGCTCCAGGGATCTCATGGCGCTCATTGGAGACTGTGGGGATGAGTACAGGAACTGAAGGGGGAGGGGGGCAGACTGGATGTGGCAGGTCCATGAAGTGGAGAAGTGCAGCCACATACCAGAAAAAGAAAAATTCTGACTATTGTTTTTTTGTTTTGTTTTTTTAATATTTCATTTTATTTTTTGCTACAGTCGGGAATTTTGCTGTTTTACTTTTATGAAATATTGTAAAAAAACTTACATTTTTTGTTGATGGGATTTTTAAAAGTCTGTTATTCAGGCTTGAATATGGCCGCAATAAATCGCACAAATTTAACATTAAATATGTACTTTAGGTGTTTAGCATTTGTGAAAATAGAATGTATATAATTAGTAAAAAAAATATTGTTTAGCATTGCAAATTGTTTACATTTTAACATTAAATTTCAGAGGCAATTTAATTTTGGCCTGTGTACTTATTAAATAAACTTTTCTGTCTTGCCTTCCCAGAATCTTTGAAAAACACTGTTTTCATTGACTTAAAATTAATCAGAACATGGCATGCCCCAACATTATACTTGCAGCCAACTGCCTTTATTTGTTTAATGGTATCAGTTAACTATCCTGAGCTTTTAAAGTGATTAGAAATACTTAAAGCTAAATGTTGACTGATGTTCCTTTGTGTCTGAAAAATAAGCCATGAGGTAAAGCGTCTGTGCGATGCAGGGTGGGGACTCAGCGAAGTGGAAGAAGGTGGAGAATCCTGTGGCTTTCATCTTGTCTGTAGGCTCAGAAAATGAGTAATGCTGCATGCACACATGTGCAAAACTAACTAAATATCTTATTTGTGTGGTTTTAAGGAATGAACTTAAAATTTATGTTTAAGGTGAAGTGCAGGCTGCATGCAGTAATTCAGTGTATACACTTCGTCCATGTTTAATGTTAATCTATTTGCAATAAAATGTGTTTCAAAGATGTAAATGTTGCAGAAAATTAGTCTGACAGGAGGCGTGTCAACAACTCCATGTGTGCGTTTGGCTGTGCATTAGTGAAGAAGAATCCATATGACAGATACAGACAGTAGCTTGACTGGCAGGCAAACAAAAGCACCCGGTGTGGTGTGCATGTGCATGCATCTACAGTGTATGAACACACACATCGTGCTTGACATCCATACACGCGATCTGTCAGTGCTTTTTACTTTTTACCCGCAACTGATGCGATGTTCACCTCAAACACCAGACAGACCCTGCTGTGCTATAGAATTTGAGGTCTAAGGTTGTGCTGGATATGGCATTAAGTCATCTGAAGCTGGAGTTTGGGATTCAGTTCAATGAGTTACAGAAAGAACAAAAGTCATCTCGGAGCCTTTTATTTTATTTTTTTTTTTAAAAAAAGGAACCCCTGAAACTTTTTTCCTTTTGTGTTTCCATCATGCTGTAATCTGAATGATCTAAGTTTTTCTACTCGTTGGGAAGATTTGTAGGCCAGGTATTATGAATGAGTTTAGTTGAACAAGTGAAAAGTCGAATGTTTAAACTTGTGTTTATTCTAATGTAAAAACTACTGAAGATTGCTGTGAGATAATTGTTGTCCAGTTATTACAATCAGAGATTAAGAATCTCACATGTGAAAATGTCTAATTGCAAGTCCCAGTGTTTTAAAACTTGAAGGGAAAAATGGAGCTTCTTGGCATCTTGGCTGTGTCTCTGCAGGTACCAACTGCAGCCTTTGTAAATCTTTCAACAGGCTTTTCAATTATAAATGTGCATTAAATATACAGCACGCACAGCGGCTGTGAGCTTGTATGATCCTACAGACTTTCAGCCTATCACCAGGGCACTTAGCCAAAACACACAGTTCAGTTCCACATTAAACAGACCTGAGCTCATCGTATACGAGGACATATTTGCTGACAGTGTTCTTCATCTCTGTGCAGTGGGTTGTCTTCACTGCATAGACACATCTTTCATATGGTAAATGTTTATGCCACAGATTAAAATGTTGCTGAGATGTGCCACTATGAATATATTTGCACATCTATTTGTAAAAATCCCACAAGATAAGAGCACATCTATTCATATGCCTACAGGAAACATGGACAAATGTTGCACAACAGCAAGTGATTAACCTAATCGCACATGGGCACACTACAGGTACTTAAAATACCCAAATGACTTGCACACATCTTATACATTATTCCTGGCAGGCATTTTGTCTTGTATTAGCAGGAAAAGTACAGGTGTTGTGAACGGACTCCAGTTGTCCAACAATGCTTTCCTTTGCAGAACTTGTATAGTCCTTCTCTGGGGTTTTCTCCAGATAATTCAGGTTCCTCTGGACTGGTACAATTAAAGGTGTACCCTATATGTTACTCAATGTCTAGCCACCCATTATGTGGTATGCAAAACCTCAACACTTTGAACCATTTTATTCTATTAGATGTGTTTTACCTATTATATTATATGTAAAAGCAGATTCATACAGGTGCTCAAATAAGGCTCTTTTATTTGTTAGGCTTTGTTTTTGTTAGGTATGCACTACAACATGATCACAAGTAGAAATAAAAGGTGGAGCTTTGTGTGAATATCAGTCTGCAAACATATCCACTTGTATCTTTTGGAGCCTTTCCAACATTATCATTGGTCTGAATAAACACAGCGTTTAAGAGTTCATCCATTCAGTGTAATAACGTCCCAGCATTCATCATGTCCTAGAAAAAAGAGCAAAATATAAAGAAGTCTATACAGTTTCTTTTTCTGTGACGTTTTTTACCTTTGCTTCATGCCACCAAAACCCACAAGAAAAAAACCTCAGACACAAGAACTGTGAAGAAACCATCCCTTTATTTGTGTAAAGCAGTCCCAACCAAAGTCAGATTTAAAAGAGTTAAAAACAGTCAGTGCTCAAACAGACCAAACCTGCATTACTCCACTTCCTGCAAGCTCTAGTGGGGGGGTGGGATAAACACGGTCACACTGGGTGCAAACACTGAGCCCAAGAAGTGAAAAGGGTTCCATACAAATTCTATCGACAGACTCCAAACCACATTCACTGCTATTTTTCTTTTTTTTTCTTACTAAAACATGACAGCAGCACCAGAACTTTCTCTGAGAGGTAGGAAGGAACTAGAGGGTGAAGGTGTGGATAGCGGAGGAGGTGTGTCTACCAGGCTCACAAACTGAAAATTTGGAGCTGGGAGTGTCAGACCACATTGATAACAGAGAAAGATATTTTTTCCATTTTTTTTCCAAACAAAAATCTTTCATTGTTCTACAAGGAGGAGCGCGTGAGCAGGCCAGAAGTGCCACCCCTCCATCTGTGTTGGTTTATTTCTTTGCGTACTGTCTCCATGGTAATTAACCGCAGCATAAATGACCATATTCTTCCTGTTGTTGGTGCTTCGTAGCCTTTTTACTTGGCATTGGCAGAGGTGCTGAGTACCTTCCTCACCACCTGGGCGATGGCGTCACGATCAATGGCAAAGATTCGGAGCAGCTCATGGGGCTTACCACTGCGGGGCACCTGGGAAACTGCCAGGCGGTGGACGGTGAAGCCGGTCTCGTTCACCACCGCTGAGCACACTGCCTCACCTAGACCACCTGTGGATTAAAGAACACACAAAAAACCAAATTGCACATATTCACGCCTTTTTGTTCATTAGTCCTCTGTCTATCCTTCACAGTCAACCCTTTATGTCACATGCAGTTTTTTTAACATCTCTATGGGCGATGGAGCTCTATTAACATTTGATGTGGAATGACAGGACCGACTCTACCCTCCTGTCACTTTTTCATTCCTGTTTTGTCACTCTTTATCTCCTTCAAGGATATCTTCTGTATTTATGAACACCAAAACTAGTTTTGCTCTCTGTAATTATTCCTCCTGAAGGAAAAAGTCCCTGGAATTCAATGGGCTAAAAAGAGGTAATGTATCCATATCAGGTAACACATTCCCAGTTGCATGTTATTTGCAAATAAAATTCATTTTGTGTAGCTTGTTATGGGGAGAGGCATCCAATAAAAAGAGAACACCAGTAAAGAAGAGAAAAGTGCTAAAGCAGGTTTTGGAAGCTTGTTTTTGTCATGCTGTTATTGTATTTAGGTCATCAAGAGCCCAAAGGCTGGAGATAAAATTAACACTGACAGGCTCCTCCTCTTGAATTCAACCTTTCCTTCCACAAAAATACATTTTTTTGGATATCACGCATCTGACTCCTCATAAACACAGATGCTGCGCTCAACTCTGCCCTACACCTTTGGTTTCACCCAGTGACTGTATAAATTACTGGACAGCGTGTAAGTCACACTGCCCTGGTCCACGCGGCCGTACACAGGTCCACCGGGGTTCCAGAGGGTTTCCATTACGATTTGTCGGACCGTACTGGTACACTTTTCGGAACTACTTCCTAGTCGGCCAGGCCTGTCGGGCCGTGCGGGTAGCTTGAGGTCTACAGGCTGATTGGC
The DNA here is from genome assembly GCA_037177515.1 of Pseudomugil tenellus. Taxonomy (NCBI): domain Eukaryota; kingdom Metazoa; phylum Chordata; class Actinopteri; order Atheriniformes; family Pseudomugilidae; genus Pseudomugil; species Pseudomugil tenellus. The sequence goes on from JBAMHX010000015.1 coordinate 18,244,196, forward strand.
TTGCAGCGAATGATGTCACTACACAGCGATGTATACAGTAATGGTCACTGCCTCTCCAGGTCTTGTCTTGCCCCACGAGACGAATCTTGATTTGTGTCGTTGAGTTTATTTACTCATTATAAACCTTAACCATATTGTCTCTGTCTTCTTCTGTGGTATCTCCGGGAACTTCTTTTTTTAATTGTTTATTACACAAATTAAACAAAAACTTACGTTAAATCTTGGAGAATGTGTTGTTTTGTTGCGTCGTGTCGCTATCAGATGACATTGGTAACTTTCTAGGAAAAATGCACCGAGAGAGGGATAACCCTAACCCTAATCTTAACCCCTCCCACATTAGAGCGTCTGGATTTGCAATGGAAAAGCATTCGAGCGCTCCCCGGCTGGTGGAGTACGGCGGACAAGTGATAATGGAAAACCCCCTTATAGGGATAGCTGTCTATTGCAGCCAGTCATCTAGCGGTGAGGGGTGAACTGCAATTTATCCGACTTCCAGATTGGTGTCACCATTGGCAGCAAGAGATTGCCGCCTGGTCTCACCTGAGAGCTTTTCTATCCGCAGGCGGAGCTGTTTCATTTTATTTTTATTCATGAGTTGACGACACAAGGACACCCAAAAACATGCAAACAGATCTACTTCTCCTGACTGAATCCTACTATAAAATGGCTAAATAAAACAAATATATTTCTCAAGTGCAGTGACGACCATCCATGTTCTTTATCATGTGCATCTGTCAAAAAGCATCATACTAAGCTGGAACTGTGGTGGAAATTAAACCAAATTATTTTAAGGTTTCTTTATAAAGTTTATTTAATACTTTTCTTTTTTTAATGTATGCAGTCCTCACCTTCGTAGTAGTGGTCTTCCACAGTGATGATGCGTCCTCTGGTGGCCCTGGCATTTTCAATGATCGTCTTGGAATCCAGAGGCTTGATGGTGAACGGGTCGATCACACGAATGTTGATTCGCTCTGAAACAAAGGAGAAGAAGTTGAACCACATTTTGTTAGTAGTTATTTCATTCTAGTTTTAATTGACTTCTTTCTGTCTTTCCTACCTTTCTTTAGCATTTCAGCAGCAGCCAATGCCTCATGAAGGGTCACTCCTGCTCCAACAACAGTGACATGGTCATCACTGGTTTTATGCACAACCTATACGTGAATAAAATATATTCATTTGTATGTAAATGCTATATGTTCATTTGCACCCAGCTTAGTCAAGTCAGTTATTTATGACAATAAGAAAGAAAGATAATTTTTATTTGGGTTATGCAACAATAATAGACAGCAATGAGAAAATACAGGTACAAACCTTAGCTTGGCCAACATGGAAGTCTTCATTGCAGCTGTAGATGATGTTATTCTCTGGGCGACTTGTTCGGATGAAGCACAGACCCTAAAAACAAACCGGAAATAATCAATATGTCTCTAAGAAAATTATTATAGGCAGTGTTAACATTTCTTTTCTGTCACTTTCCCAAGGTTATAATAAGCACCTTTGTATTAGCTGCGAGCTCAACAGCTTTCTCAGTCGAGACACCGTCGCTTGGGTAGAAGACCGTTGCCGTGGGAATGGCTCTAAACATGGCCAAGTCCTCCAGACCCATCTGAGAGGGTCCGTCCTCACCTAAACATCCATCAGCAACAAATAAAAAAGTCAGACAAAGTGAAATGGGCAGGTTCCCTGTAGGCTGGGAATGAAATCTGGTAGACTGGCATGCATTCAGTCTGCAAAGATAGGCATGCAGTGTACCTGATGAGGCGGAGGAGAAGGTGAGAGGGAAGGAGGAAGAGGAGGTGAGAGAGAATCAGGTCACTCTGTCATCACCTCCATGACATAAAGACAGAGAGAGGAGGGAAAAAAGGAGGAGGACTGATACCAGAAAGGGAATGTGAACAACAGAATAACACAGAGGTTGACAAGATGGGGGAAAAGTTTTAGCATTCAGGGGCAAAATACTGAGGAGTGACCATCTGAATCAATTCTGTTAAACTAAATTGCATGTAGTGGGAGACAAGGTGTGCATAAACCTCTATATATAGGTCAAAGATAGGTCAATGTGAGGGGTTTTGTATAAAATGTCTTTTGAACAGTGAATGTGGTGCACAAAACATATATTTTATTCTGTTGCTCGTATGCTACTATCAATGTACTGATACATAATAAGTTAGCACAACAAACAGGTAAAAAGGTCAATAAGATGGTAACTGACCAATGGAGACACCACAGTGGGAGCCACAGAGATTAATGTTGCTCTCAGAAATGGCGGCCATGCGGAGCTGGTCGTAGGCTCGGGTGAAGAACGTGGCGAAGGTGCTGGCAAACACCACATTACGATCTCGGACAGCACAACCTATGGCCACGCTCACCTGCAGGGAAAAAGGAGGCCAGATGTGACTGCTAAAAAGAAATAAACACATATAGAAAAGTGGATAATTCTGAAGAAATCTGAAGAAAGTTTTATGGTTTACATGCGCTGTTCACTCGGAAGCAGAACTACTGCAGTGTCCTAGAAGCTAAAGCTAATGCTGACGTTTTCATATCAAAACATTATTGACATGAGTTGTGCCAAAGTTACTACATTTAATACTCAGAATAATTACTTACAGACATGTTTTTGGGGCAGTTTTTGCTGTGTATGACTATGACAATGTTGTGTGACCTGTAGGAAGTTACAGGTTTAGTGCCCCTAGTACCCCAAAACGTTTCAGGGTATTCCTTTAACTTCATTCATTTGAGAACTTTGCTTATTGACCAAATTCATTGATGCTTCAATCCAAACCACTTTACTCATATAGCACATTATAAAAGCAATGTGCTTTACTCTGACTGACAATGGGTTGGCTCTTTGGCAGCAGCGCAGTCTTCTTACCATGTTCTGCTCTGCAATGTAGCACTCCACGTAGCGGTTGGGGTGCTCATTTTTAAAGAGCTCGGAGAAAGTGGAGTTCTTGGTGTCTCCATCCAGAACCACCACATGCTCATTGTAACGGCCCAGCTTGGCCAGAGCCATACCGTACGCCTTCCTCGTAGCGATCTGCTTACACAGAGACAAACCAGCCCAATAACTGTAGATTGAGTATAAAAATATTCTGTCCTGTCCTACATACAGACTAAATCTACTACTGATGATTTTACCTTGTCTCCAGGTTTGTAAGTGGGTGCACTTGGCATGCGGATGTTGCGGAGGCTGACGGGCGATGTGTCCTCATTGGGTGGAGCAGGATAGAGGCGCTTGTTGCAGCTGATGATGCGACTCTGCAGCTCCCTGATCACGCTCTCTGCCATATCTTTGGGCAAAGGCTTGCCATGCCATCCCATCTTATCCTCAGCCGCTGAAAGACGCATATACAAACATCTGCGTATTGCTGCACAAGAATGACCTTTTTTTTCTACAGTTGAACTACTTATGTTCTCAGAGTTGATGCATTTTTCATGAATATGAAGAATTTAAACACTTCACCTTGTTTCAGAAATGTGCAACAGGGTACTTTTAGGGCTAAATACTGGCTTCAGTCCAGAGGGGTAAAACTATTTCATGTGCTACTGACAATAATGATGTACATACTTATATTAGTAAATTCAAACGATTCCTGATCTTCAACATAAATACAGCTGCTTCGCTTTGCAAGTGCATATAAAAATAATCCTGTCTAGCTGTCACACTCAATAACTATCTTCTTTTTCATTTGATCACAACAGGCTATTTCAAAGGTCAAAGGTTAGAATTAGGGGAGCCCAGCTTTTTTAACAACAATCATAATTTCCAACGTTATGTTAACAAAGCAATACTGCTGTGACACACTTTGTTGTTTTGTTTTTTTTGTTTTTTTCTTTTAAAGAAATGTCTTTGTCCATCATTCTCTTTCTGTCTCTGGTGCACTCACACACACACGTGGTGACACTACACCTATCAAAACATTAGCACAAAGGACGGCTGCCGGGAGTGTATCCTACACATTCTAACGGATTACTGCACAGCAGCAGCTGAAGCACTAAAGCGCTGCTGGGATTATGGTGAGTTAGGGGCCCCTCAGCCTTTACAGTGGGTCCTTGAAGTAGCTGACAAAACTCTTGATAAAACCACTGTCTCCTGTAGTTTTCCATCTTTTCAACCATTCAACACTTGGAAAACAGGTTTTGGGAATATTCTAATACTTTGATGCTTTACACATCATCACCACCAAAACGAATACTGTGCATCTTTATCATGACATTTTATCTCACACAATATGTAACTGGTTACTGTACCTGGGACGCCTTTGCCCTTAATGGTCTTTGCGATGATGGCAAGTGGCTGGTGGTGAGGTTGATTCAGCACCTTGCAAAGCTCCTCCACACTGTGGCCATCCACGATGATGGAATGCCAGCTGGGAGAACAGAGAAGATCTTTTTTTCAATGCAATTCGAGTTATTTCGTAGTAACTAAAAAGACATAATACAACATAAAATGAATCCTGATAATTGACTGAGCAAATTCTTCACATTTTTTTTAATGCAGATAGAAATCTTATTGAACGGACAAGCCCCCAACTCTTTGATTCACCATGCTCACCCAAAGGCTTCACATCGTCGCTGGTACTTCTCCACATGGTGCTGCAGTGGAGCTGGGTCACTCTGACCCAGTCGGTTTATGTCCAAGATGGCTACCAGGTTGTCTAGCTGGTAGTAGGAAGCAAAAGCCATGGCCTCCCACACTGAGCCCTCCGACAGCTCCCCATCACCCAACAGGCAGAACACTCGATAACTACAGAGAGAGAGCGATGCAATGTTTAGTAAACATAAGCTCACATAGCCAGATATATAATCTTCATTCAACATGTCTTTCTACCATGTGATTCCTGGTCTTTACCTGAACAGTACAACAGACAACCACTCCCTCTCACAAACACACACACACACACATACACACACACACACACACACACACACACACCACACTGATCATTCCCAGCACTTGCTCCTGAGGTGTAACGACTCTTGACAGCTTTCCAGTCAGATAGACACATTCTCATTAGAACTGGAAGATCGGCCGAGACACGGCACATTAACCATGCATTCCAACCACGAGTGTGAAGAAAAAAATATGCGACACACGCAGACAAGGGAATGAAAGAGAGGAATTCCACAGCAGTACAAATGGTGAGAAGAAAGAGGCAGAAATTTCCGAAGTGGAGAGAAAACCTGTCACAAACCGTTAAGTCAGTTCCTAACATGGACACTCTTCTTATGACAAACTACTCAGTGAAATACTGAACAGTACAACAAAGCAACCAGTTGTTAAAACAGATTGTGTTTATCATCAAAGAGAAAAATAATCTGATTAATTATGAATCATCTTCAGAAAGTGCTAAATGCTCTGTCCACCACGAACACGTTCTGAGACACAGAGATACAAACTCCAGTCAGAGATGCATCATGTACACTTAAAATGACTCCAGCTACAGGAGTAATGCAATGCATGTGTCTCAGTGAGGTGAGAAGATAAGGGGATGCCTCTCCATGTATACACATGTCACAGCCACTCACCATTACCTACTGCAAAGGCAAGAAATTAAATAATCAAAACTTCCCGTCATCATCTTCTGGGTTTACTGCAAAGGTAAACACGAGAAGGAATCTCTCGATGTTTGATCTAATAATCTCACACTGACATGTTTGCAGCTACAGAACAGTGAAGCTGTGCTACATAATGATAAACAGCTTATTCATCTCAGCATTGCTAATAAGCAAACTGGATGACTTCATCCCAGTGTAACGTTTTAATAATGCCTTACATCACAGGTCTTCTTGGTTGATCGGGTGTAGTTTAGCTATACAGCACTTCCACTGCTGTTCCATCCCAAAATGGAGTATTCATAAGTAGGGTTGATCTGGTTGCAATGCAGCAGTTTTGGCTTCGGATTATGTTGAGAAAACAGCTTGTATGTTCAGAATAAAGAGTCACATTGAATACTTAAGCAGGAGAAGTGTGTGCATACACCAAGTTATACTTCATAAATTATTATATATGTTTTTTATGTCATATAACATGTATACATACATGTAACTGAAGCACAGTGAAGATTTTTTTCTTTTGGGACAGTGTGAGGATGGAGAACTGTGCTTTTGCATGTGTGATTATTAGAGCAGAAACAATGAGTGCACACAGAATGCAGAGAGTGCGATATCAAGGACAGCCACCTTATGCTGCAAGTATGGCATCCCCTCACCGCTCGTTCAATAATCTGCTAAATGAAAAAAAAGGAAAAGAAAAATCTTTGAAATAGTTTCTTTTTGTTGCTCTTTTAGCTATGAATTTAGCAGGAATGTTTTGGTATTATATGCACTTGCTCTGAAAATGTGAAAGGAATGTGTTGTGTCCCGCTAACAGCCACAAAGCGTATCTGTGTATTGTCAGGGTGAAATGCACGTGGTTCTTTCTAGATCGCAGTAGAACAAAGGAGACACATGTGTAGCGATTCAAATCAAATACTATTCAGCTGAAAAACTGCACAGCAGGCTTGTTACAAAATTGTAGTGTAATTCCGAGCAAATATAAAAAAATGCATGAAAGAAATGAGAGCAGAACAATCACATTATATCTTTTTTTCTGTTAGTATTGCATAAAATGGACATACCACTTAATTACTATCCCACCTCACTGAGCAGACAGTTTCATATCCTTTTAAAATGTATGTTTAATTCATCTAATGATAAACCAGATCAAAGCACGGCTCTTATAGTGTAAGCACCCGAGTGTGTGTATAAACTGGAAGGTTTGGTTTGAGCTAAAGTTCCTGGCTGTTACATCTGCACAGCTCACTGCAATGAACACTATGTCATGAATATTTCCACACATTTTGCCTTTTGATATGCTTCTGTGTATCTTTGTATGTTGTGAGGATTTTTTAAATGTATTTTTCCTTCCCTTTTCCTGTGTGTCTGTGGGATTTTGTGTCTATTACCTGGCCTTGTCAAAGTATTTCCCAGTGTAGGCCATGCCGCAAGCGGCTCCCAGCCCCTGACCCAGAGATCCAGTGGCCACATCTACAAACTGCTGCTTCTGTTTGCAGGAAGATACACAAAATCACAAGTTAAAAAAAAAACAGTGGATGGATTGTTTGTCATGTCAAAAAGGACAAGAAACATCAACACAGTCTGGACTAAAGAAGCAGTCTGAGTCTTACAGCATGTCAGTATGTGGGTTCATGTGGAGAGTGTTGTTAATGTCTGCAGCAGAGGACAGACAATATGCGTCACAGTCAGAGCTTTGTCACCGTACTCTGCACACAGTCGTCATCTTTACATATTATACAAACGTGTACAGCAAGTATTATTTTCTACATATATTATGTTAATATCTAAAAAAAATGGTAAGAAAAAATTTAACTATTTAGTGTTTTAAATTGAAGGTGTTAAAATGATTGAAAATATTCCTTAAATATTGGTTTACAGAAACAGATCTCTGTGGGTCTGAATGTCGTCTTACTGGCACAGGGTGTCCTTCCAGGATGGAGTCCACCTTACGGAGGTTGAGAAGCTCATTCTCCTTTAGGTAGCCAGTCTCTGCCCACACAGCGTACAGCACAGGAGCTGCATGGCCCTGAAAGGACAGTAGCAAAGGGCAACAAATATAAAAATATTTTCAAAATCTCCAATACATTAATCAGTATAGCTACTTGTCAAAGCAGCAGGAAATCTCTATGCAGATCCTTAGATAAATAAGTCATGCCATTTATAAAAGTAAAGTCTTACTTTTTCTTTTTGAATATGTTACCTTGGAGAGGATGAATCGGTCATTGTTGGGATTACGTGGGTCATCAGGTCGATACTTCATGGAATGAAAGAAGAGCACAGACATGATCTCCGCCACACTGCAACATGAAGTGGGATGACTGCAAGGAAAAGAAAGATATCAGATAATGATATAAATACTGATGTATCTCCTCATCTTCAGATCAGATGCATAAACACGTAGCTAGAGTATATGTGAACATGCCAATATATGTGAACACGTAAAGATGCAGATACGAAAGTAGAATAATTAGGTTAAGAGAAGTATATTAAAGAAGCAATCAGCAATGGTTTTCAACAGTTTGGACCAGAAAGTTAATTCATTTCAGAACATATGCAGTTAGACTGATGAGCACAAACATAGCATCACTCTGTTGGACATGTAAAAATGCAAGTGTTTGAAAATATGGGACACACAGTAAAGGCACCATTCAATGTGCAACTCCCAAACCTTTAAAAGAAAGATTTTTTTCTTTTTAATTTGTTTTTCACTCCCGTCTTTATTTTTAAGACATGCCAATAATAATACCTGCACACCTCCAGGAAGGCATTCTCTTAAAGTCCTGAAATGAAAAATTTAAACTGGATAAAAGGATAGAGGATTACCTCCCACAATGGAAGCTCAAAGTGAAATTCTCTTACATTTGATTTTATTATTACTAACGACATGAAAGCAACGGGAAACATAAATGTAATTATTCATAAATGAACTGTGTCTCTGCTTATAAAAGATTATTCATTTAATTAATCTGACATTTTCATTCATATGTTCTTTCCTCTTTTTCTTTGCAGCAATTCCCTGTCGTTTCATAGCGGACGTGGTTTTTCATGCTGCTTCACAATGCGGCCGCCGGACTCGGGGATTTACGCGCGGCTGCAGCGCGGACGTGCGCTCTGCACATCGCCGTACAGCTGCTCGTGCAACTCCAGATGCTGCTCCACGGTTACATAACAGACTACACGCTATGTAAAGGGTTAAAGGAGAAGAACACACTGGTACACCTGCAGCAAATCATAACTACTACTAAACATTTAATCATCCTTAAAAAAAAGACTGTTGTGCGAACATGACGCACAATGAAATGCATTTAATCAATCGCTTCTCTGAACAAAGTAAAATTACAAGTAAATGCACGCCAACAACTAAATGTTATCAGTTTGGGTAGCCTAAATTCCTGTTTTACGCACAGGGGCACTGCATAAACAGATCAAACGATGTAATCTGACAAGCACATCCACAACACACCACAGATCCCCTCCACGTTGCGGGCAGCTTATGAGGAAATTACTCCTGTTTTATATGCATTTCACCTTTACCTTTATAAATGATGAGCTTTAAAAATAAGTGTAAATAGAGAAAAAAGGGAAAGACAAGCACATAAGAGGCGCTTCGAAAAATCCTCTGCAAATGAATATTGTATTAATTCTATGTCCAGCTCGGGATAATCTCCCTGTCCCCGCATCCTACCCGCTGCCCGCTGCGGTTGTCGCCTTGATGGAGTTGATCCGGAGTCGGATTGCGATGTTCCTGAGCGCCTGCACAGTTTGCTGGTCCGGTTTATGGTAGTCCTCCATCTGGCCGACGCACACACGCAAGAGGTGGCAAAGAGGAGGTAAGAGTTAAAAAAAAAGAGAGAGAATCCCTGCTCTGCTGTCCCGACGGGAAATATGGGTGTGCAGCGGACGATGGCAGGGGTTAAAAAGAAGCTGCGCCGTTTAGCAGGACAGGGAGCCAGTTAGAGGAGGGAGGGGGCGTGTTTGCAAGCAGAGCCCATGAATATGGCTAATCTGGGGCTAAAAAAGCCTACAGTGAGTCCAAACTCCCGCAGGAGCACAGCCAATAGGGGTTGGATTTAGCCCAAGGCCACGTGCACGCTCTCGCACGCGTTTAAGGACACTGGCCAAGGCAAGGACGAAATTTTGATAATCTCCTAAAAGTATAAAACTAAGAATTAGTTGTGTAGCCTTACATTTGAATTAATCTGAATAATAAAGATGATAAATGATTAAATATAAGTGAGTTAGATGCAAACATGTTTAGACTGATAAAGCGCATATGAACACAGGAAGAAGTGAGAAGTAAGAAAGATCCCAGATGACAGTAATCTGACTTCAGTGACATCTCCCACTGAGGTTAACCTGATTAGCTGTAGAAACCAGTTACACCTGTATAGTGCTCTTACACGCTGGTCATGCAACACTCAAAATGGTCATTCATTTTATTGGATTTGGACAGTTTTCAAAGTTTCATTTTAGCAAAATGTGGTTCTTCTTGTGATCTTGCAAACTAAAATAAGTAATTGTGCTGCAGTGTGCTGGCTGCTAACTTCCATCCTGCCAACTCATAATTTCTTTTATGGTTTTATTTCTGATCCTTCTGTCCTGCTGCTATAGCGCAGAATCTCTGCTTGGGGTGAATAAAGATCTTGTTTTTTACAAAGCTCTTCCAGCATCCACACATGGTCCTAAAATGGCCCATCACTCACTCCACCATAACGTTCACTAATTCTTGACAATAGAGTAGCACCAAGTCCATGCCCAACTATCTGAACTGCTTCATACAAAAACAAGGTGATCTCAACCCCCCTGGACAGAAACACATACATGTATGTTAGAATGCTCTTCATATATTAGAGTTTGACATTCAGTCGCATCATTCCCTCCAAGGTGTCAAAGCTTATTGTTTTTGATCTGTAGAAGTACAGCAGGATATTTCACTTCCCCAAGGGGCTACAGGTGTTGACACAGCAGACACATCTCCTCCATGTTAAGTCCTGAGCACAGTGATGGATCCTCAGCCTCCTCCTGTGGATTTCTGACTCAACCAGCAAATTTGACTATGCAGCTTGTGCTCATATGAAGTAGAAAGACTGGCCAGCTTATCAGGAGGACAATAATATCTCCCCGAACCCTACAAAAAGTGGAGCAAGCATTGAGGTGCATCTTTGGAAGCAAACCAATCTATTCCAAATCTACCAGTCAGTCTCTGCAGACGGCACACAGCAAGGACTCAGAGTTCTTCACCATCTGCCAAACAGCACAAGGAGCTTGACTGCACGCACCAAAAGACTGGAAGACAGCTTTTACCAGCAGGCTGTAAGGCTGCTTAACTCAACTGTTCGAGACTCTCCACTAAACCTTCTGTCACAGACAGAGTCACACACATGCACTTTAGACCTCATTAACGATTTACTATGTTCATTAGCAGTATTCCACATAAACATAGAAAAGTGGATATATTTGTATTTTCTTGTTTACCACTATATTTGTGTACAATTTTTCTTTGCCTTGGTTAAAGATTGTCTCCATTTATTGTTCTGTTTAAGTATTATGAATTGTTTTTGTTTATATTTTTATTTGCTTTATTGACTAGGACTGCTAACTTGCAGAAGACAAATCTGAATATCTACCACTAGCAGGCCTCACATCCACTTACGGCTTTAATTCGTCTTCGACACAATGAAGCCTGGATGATGTGCTCACATTTTATTCAGCTAAATATCTGCTGAACAGCTAAACGCAACAGATAGACTGAAGTCAGACAGTGACATCTGGTGGTCAAGCCAACAAACTACAGCAACTGTCTTGCGTCAAGTCGGATGAAATAAAGATTTTTCCCGAGGTTTCTGTGGAAAAACAGGCAAAAAACCTTTTAAAACAAAAAACCCTCCATTGTCAATCTACAAACATAATTTTACTCGTCTAGTTTTGTGGCGTATTTTCACAACTGCAACACAAAAAACAGACAACTGCACTTTTAAATCTTTAATATCACAAAATATTTATAAGCCAAAATGTGCACAGTGACAAATATGCAGAGACTTCCTCAAAATTATAACTTTGGCCAACAAGATAAGCAATAAAATCTTAAATATGACTGGGATTAAAACAAGATCGACATTTCTTTGTTAAACCAACATTTGCCAAAAAAGTTGGAAAAACTCTTTATAAAACAAAGTCAACTAATCATCTGGTTTCCTCCTGGCCTTCAAACAGGCTACATTTAAACTTAGCCAGATTAAAACGGGAAAAAAAGATACGAAAACATGTGAAAATACAGTTCTGTTAAGCAAGACTTGCAATAACGAATAAAACCATATTAAGTACATTCAACACGTGAACCAAACACAAAGTCATGATATCACAGACGGAACAAGACAGTGTTTCGGTCACTTGATCGTGGTTCCACTTAATAGACAAACGTTTCACTTTATTTCTTCCATTTCTAAAACTTTAGTCATTTTATTAATCCTGCATGTACTTAACATTTCATGATTATAGAAAAAGAAAAAAACTTTTTGGATTCATGTATGCAAGGTAAGCTTTTATTTTCATAAACATTTGTAGCCACTCTGTTACGTCCTGCTCACAGTGGTCTGGCTGTGTCCTGCAGTAGCCTTTTACTGCAGAAAGAAATAACCCAAGTTGAGACTAAATGACTCAAAAAGAGAAACTAAGGGACAAAAATGGAGGTAGTTTGTATTTCTCACTAGAACTTTTGATATTAGGAAGCAGACAAAAGCTATGAAAAGCATTTCAACACCACCTTTTCCATGAGCATTTTATACCAAAACAGCAGAATGTAAACATGTATATAGAATTAGTAGCAACATGCTCACGTTTTTTCCGCTTATGATTACTTAAATTAGAGATCCTTAAAAGATAAAGAGTATCATACTTATATATTTGAAAATGCTGGTCCCCCTAAAATACTTTGATTGCTGTCTATTACACATGCCTCTCCAAAACCACCACAAAAAGTAAGATCAGCTAGCGGAAGAGACAAGATCACATAGAGAGGGGAAACGAGAGAAATTATAGAAACAGTTAAATAAAGAGAAAGGAAAGGTAGCAGAGAAGCTGCTTTGTGTGTGCCTTAAGATGCAATTTTTTTATGTTAAAATTAAAAAGCGTAAAGGAAATATACACTTCATTTTTGTTCTTCTTAGCTGTAAGTGCTCCTCTAGTTATAAATGAAAGTCATTCATCTTCCTTACAAAAGGGCAAAAACTGAAACGGTGCATCATCTGGATAACTGTACCAAAAAATATATAGACATCAGCATCATCTTCTGGTTCAATACCATGGAAAACAGGGGGGAAATAGAAAGAAAATTCATAATTCTTTTTAGACTCCAAAACTGTCCTGAGGTCATCACACAGAGATGTCGTCCTCTTAATAAGCACTTGAAGCGTTTCTTATGTTCTTACTCTGGGAGAACTCCACACAAAAGCTTGTGAGGAGTAAGACAAACAGCATCTGAGTCCCATTATGTTCTTAAAAAAATGTTGAAAGCGATGTGACACAGTTCAATCTTCACTGTGGTCTCATTCTCCAAAAAATTAAACCACCAACTTCACCAATAAGTGGCCATCAGTTTGAAGACATTCATCGTCAAAATGCTCAACTCAAAGTTGTTTTAGGAAATCCGATCTCATTCTTTTACTCATAGTGGTTCTTGTTTGGACATACGGAGACAAAAAGTTGTTCCGGGGGTAACACAGGTAGCCAGAACAGCATCAGAGTTAAATGATGTGGTATTCCTCTGCACAAGAGCCACAGCTAAAGAGCTGTGGTGTACATTGCCAAAAACCTGTTTGCTGCACTTGTAGCTCCCACACTCCTCTCGTCTCTTCACTGGTCACAAGGACCAGCTGTGTTGGTTGAACTATAGCTTCATGTTGCTGATGTCCCTGGTAAGACTCTGTAGGTAAGCATCATGAATGGCACTGAGGAAGCCTGGGTCATTCTAGAAAAGGAGAAAAGAAGGTAAAGTGTTTTAAAGTGTGGGAGTTTCAATAAGATGACTTTTCTTTATTCATTTCTATCTTTTTTAAAAAAGAAGAATCTCATCACATTGCACTGAGGTTGAGGTAGAGGCCTCCATCTTGCTAGCTTGATAGTGTTAGAGAGACTACCTGAAGAGATAAAAATCTTGTGTGCTGGTTTCACCTGCAGATACTTATATTTGGGGTGACTACTTCAACCATCACCCTCTATATGAGAACAGTATTTTTCTAAATTCTTTAACTAACTGTCCTGTCATCAGAAGCTGCTCGCTTAAGGTTGTAACCCAGCAGTCAGGGAAGGGAAACATTGGCCCTCATCCTGAAAGTTTTCCATGCCTCCCTGTTCCAACAACCAGATTCAAATGAATAAATAATTGTGCAGATCTTGATAAGCTGCTGGATCCGTTTCATTTAAATCAGGTGTTGCGGAGGAAGGATACATGGAAAACCTGGAGGATTCCAGCCTTTGACTATCAGGATTCCCCCGCAGTTGGTTTGAACTGTCCATGTTTTTCATGCATTAGCCAAGTGGTTTCAGTGTGAGAGAATGCTACAGGAGTAGCAGCACAAAAGTTAAAAGGAAAACAGTTGACCAAGCATCTTTATTTATAGAGAAGGTGTTCAAAGATGTGTCATAATTAAAATATGTTGATGTTAAAAGTATTTCCTCAGTGCTACACCATCACCCGCATTAATCTTAGGCTACGTTCACACTGAAGGCCAAAATGCTAAATTCGAATTTTCTTTTGTGAAATCTGATCTTTTCAAGATTTTGTTCTCATTTCCTACTAGAAATGTACTCGTTTATCGTTTGTGCTTATTTAGATACATTTGTCAGAGCTCAGTACCACATGATCTTTGTCTGAGTAAAAGAACCGCCTGTAGGAGGCATCAGGTGCCATTACATTAGTGCCTATCTTACAATGTTAAAGAATCCATAAAATCCTTCCCGGATCCAGACGGTAATCCGGATCACCTCCAAAATGTAATAACTTGTTCATCTTTCTGTTTGAAATATATCCTGAAAATTGTATGCGAATCCATCCATACAGACAGATAAACGCGGATGATTACATAACCTCCTTGGCGGAGGCAAGTACTTGCGATGTGTATGTGCTCTCCTGTATAGACGTTACGCGCACCAAAAGCGCCCCAGATGCGCAGAAGACACGTCGACATGAGTGATGTCTTTCTGTTTACGGAAGTAAACATGACAGTAAAAGCAGAGTGCATCTAGCTATTTTAAAATCATTATCTAACCGTAGTCTGCGAATTTTCAATGGCGTCGCTTTAAGGAGATTATAAAGAGAAGAGTCAGATGGCATTTTGAGCAAGCAATGTCTGCACAGAGAAACGTGGGGATATGAAGTAGCAGCCAGGAGTGAATAAGAGCCAGGAGAGTGATGCAGCACCTTTACAGATAAGGAGTTTATAAACAATTTCCTAATGACAAGCAGAACCTTTATGTACATTGCTAAACATCTCTCTGAAACAGCGTATCAATTACATGCATGTCGGATTAATGCGACCTGGCCGTTCAGACTGGAGTCGCATGGCAAAAGATCAGATATGCATCAGATTTAGGACCACATATCCAAGTGGCCTGGGTCGTCTTTGAAAAAACAGGTCTGTGTTGTTCAGACTCTTATGAAAAGATAAGATACAGGTCGCATAGGTGCAATAAATAAATAAATAAATAAATAAATAAATAAGTAAAAAAATCTGATTTGGGTCGCTTTGGCTGCAGTGTGAACGGAGCCTTGGTGGTGTGGAAGCAACCAAAACTAATTACTTCATTCATTTTAATTGTTTTCATCTAAAAGAATTAAATGGCATTTTATGAATTATTACATAATTAAAATGTCATCACACATTTAACTTTCCTCTGTAAAAAAAACAAACAGGAATCTTCAGAGAATGTGCTAAAATGGCTCCATTTGAAACAAATTCATCAGGTTTATGATAAACCTGATTATGAGGGAGACCAGAGAACTTGATATAGAAAAGAGAAATCTACAGGTATTTAGCAGATGCTTTGATCCAAAACAAGTTTTTCTATTGTGTGATAGAGCATGCTGGTTGTAGCATGATGCCTTGCTTCATGACGTACCTTAATGAGATGTATCAACGTCTCCTGTAACTGTGTTTTACTGCAGGGGACTGTGAGAGGGTCTGCAGCTCCTCCAGAGGCAGAAGATGGCTCAGAAGGAGCAGGGAGGACCACTGGTGCTGCTGCTGTGGCTTTACTGACAGTCTGCTGGAAGGCGCTAGGCGAGAGAAGCACAGAAATCTCCGACCCTGGAATAGCCAGTCCTGGACTCATAGGGACAGCCTGGGAGTAAAAAGGGAAATGGATTACAAACTACTCTGTTGTTGTCTGGTGGCAAGCATAACAAACAAAACTATAATCGGGATGATGGCAGATAAAGTCGAACTCACAGACATTGGATTAATCAGGTTGGGAGGTTGAGAAAACATATCTATCTTGGGCTCTTGGAAGCTGTGGGGGGGGACCAATGTACTTGGCAGGAAGTTGGGTGCGAGGATGGGTTTGTGGATGTCTGAGTTCATGGATGGCAAAGCTGGTTTGAGCGTGCCGAGCATTTCCTTTCCTAGGTAGGTGGAAGGGGCACCTGGAGTTGGTGTAGGACCAATGGGGGCAACATGATGCTCGGATCCAGGTGGAGGGATCATCATGGGGGAGGCTGAGCAGTGAGAGTTGGGTTCTGGTTTGGGGACCACTGACTGAAAAACAGGACTGGGGTTAAGCGCGTAAGGTGCCGGGATCAGAGCAGGGGCTTGCTGCCGCTGGTTGGATACAGGATCTTGGGCTGTGAGCTGGTGAGGGAGGAGCGGATTTTGGCTTATTGGAGGCGGATATATCTGCTTCTGGACGTAGGGAGTGGAGACGCCACTAGAAGCGGTTTGGCTCTGTCCAGGCTTCGTTGGTAGAGAAGGTTCCTTAGGGAGAGATGAGCCAAAGAGCTCCTCAACGGTGATCTGCTTCACCACTGTATGTGAGCTCTGGTGGGAAAAAAGAGCAACTCAGTGAGGTTAAAGTTTTACTGACCCAAACCCAGTAAACAGCGACGCTCTAAAAGCGGCATGTTAGGCATCACAAATAACCCCAAAGTTTATCTTTCTTAAAAACTACATACTGATAAAATACATTGTTAAGCCATATCTACAGCCATACAGGAGATTTCTAGGATTCTGTGAAATGATAACCTTCAGTTATTCCTCAGACTCATCCATGAAGATGATGTTAACAACCACAGTTAGCATATAAAATTAGCCATTTGCACGAGACTGGACAGTAAATCCAGTCAAGTTAATTATACATGTCCTCAGAGAGTCTGTTTTTTCACAACATGCACACTTGCATGACGGGTTGCCGGGTGTGCAGGGGTTGTATAAAACTTACCAGCATTGAATGAAAGCAAAATAATGAATAAACCGTACCTTTTCAGGTGGGGGTGCACTATGTGCATGTTCTGTAGTTGTCCTGATAGTTGTTTTCACTTTAGTGTCAGGAAGCATATCCGTTTCACCTGCCTGGGCCTTCATATCACACATACACAGATGCATTTTACATTACTTCAATGCCAAGAAGATCTACAAGACCTATAACTATAAAACACAACCCCTAAAAAAGGGGTAAACAGCTAGTGGAAATAATAAATTCATACATCACGTCTTTTCTCTCTAACAGACAATAATCCCTGATTACTATGTGATACACATGTATGCGATTCGGTCCAGTCCATGAACATGAATTAGGACTTTATCGTGGAGGAAGGCTTGATTTGGAAAAAAAAACAAAACTGATGTCCACAGTCATGGGTTTGCTGAACAACAGGCACCGCTGAGTTGTCATGTTATAGCAGGATTATTTTGTGTCATCTTTGTTGCAATACTGCCTGCTTAGTGGTAGGAGTCCAGTGTCTTGGTCTGTGAAAATGATTTCCCCTCTGGGACAATAAAATCCAAAGCCTAAAAACCTAAAGTCATATATAATGTTAAATATGAAGCCTAACTGGACCTTACGAAGACTGGAACAATTAAAGAAGAATTATTTCTAAAACAAGTATCTCAGTTAAACTGCTGTGACTCCTCACTTTCTGATAGTCCTCCTTGGCTTTGCTGAGCAGCTCCAGGATGTCAATAGGTCGAGGTTCTGCAACTCCATTAGTTCTCCCTGGTTCTGTCCTCTCAGGCGTCTTCCTCTGGGCATGATCAGCTTCTTGCTTTACAATCCTGGAGGAGCAATAAAGCGTTACATAAAGTTCTCACTTCTGACGGTTGCTTGCCCCCCATCCCCCACAATCCTCCGGTAAAGACACGGTGCTTGAAAGATTAAGCAAAACAGATAAAAGGATTTAATGATAAATTGTATTTAATGAGTATATAATGTTATTCACACACAAATACAGTCAGTCTACTTACTTGACCATCAGCTGAGCGATACGCTGACAGTCCCTTTTGTCATAGAACCAAATGCTGTAGATACCCACTGTTGGAAAAAGACAAATACTACATTAGATATCTACATTTGCTGTACTGCAAAATAATTATTATGTCAAACAAACCTCATTTGGGCAACCAAACTACTTATAATCTAATAATTTATGTACAGCAATTAAACTAGACATCATTTCATCATAACACATTTGTAATACACCCCCACAAACACACACACAGTCATAGACAGCAAAAAACTTAAACTATGTAAACTATGCATTTGTTGAGCAGTCAATTCTAAATAGTTCAGTTTAAAAACAATAACCAAGTTCTAAAAGCAGATTACAAGCTTGGATCACTGCAACTGAGATGCAAAAAAAGGAAAGTAAAAAAATAACTGACATAATGTTTACTAGCCACACAAAAATTATAATTTGATGAAAAGAAAATGTGAAGAATTGAAGTGTATCACCAGTTTCTGCCAACACATTAACAAGATGCACTCCTTGTGTGTTAACACTATCTGATGAAACACTAGTGTTTTCAACGTCCCCCAAGAGGATGATGTAACCTAGCAACCTGAGCATTTCCCTCCCTGCAGCCCCTGGTGGTACCAAAGGGAGTAGTAAGCAGTGTAAACAAGTGTGTGCACGTTCAGATTTCTCTTTAACGGCATTATGCAAGTCTGGGTATACCAGTCAGCCTCGAGCGTGGAGTCTCCGGCATTCAAAGGATACAAGAGCAACATTTATCATTAATTATCCTCTCTGAAGAATCAACCTTTGACGTTTCTGACTTGCTGCTCTTTAACCAAACTCATATTCTGCATCACAGCAACATTCGCTGAGTCGTCCTCAGAGGTAGGATCAGAAACTTGGAATCTGCATCATAAAAGCTGCTTTACAGAAGCGAATCATCATACAGTTCATATGTACCGGTAGACAACATTACTTTCTGAGTGCTTGTGGAGCACAAAACCAGGAGAAGGTACAAATTACTCTGAATTGTATTTTTGAGAAAACTGTGAGCAACCAGAGGTCACATCCTGAGGAATACTGTCAACCAGTGGTCTACTCAACAAATGTAATCAAAATTGCTTTAGTATAACTCTAAGGAATGGAAATTAAACCAACCACACAAGTTTGAGTGATGCTATCAGAGAAGCTGCTGTTACTAGAATAAAAATAACACCATGTCTTCCATACCAGCCAGACTGATGGGAAAACCAAATCCAAAAGGGGAGCAATCTACGCTGACTCTGACCCTGGCTATGCTCTTTTTCCTCATAAGCAAACAAATGGGAAAGCAATCCAATTCCTTGTTTGTTGCCTTGATGAAACTTCTGTTCAGACTTCTAATAGATCACCTTGGAGGCAGTGCTGTGAGTTACTTTTTGAAGATTTGAGGATTATTTCACCCGTCATTTCACAAAAGGACATAACAGGATTCAGCAAAATCACGAGTTATAATAAGATACAGATCAATAAGTAGTCCGATTTCCCAGTCAGACCCTTAATCCTCCTAGTTGTTGCTCAAATGTGGACAGATAACTGTGGCCAAGTTAAACTGACGCTGCTGTCTGATAGGCAGATGTAGGCCATGAGCGACACAATTTTTCTGCTGCAAGAACAAAGAAAGCAGCTTGGCTGTCAACATGACTTCAAGCGAAAAGGAGAAGACATGTTCCACCGAACACTGTGGAGATGTTTTATGGGCGTTTTCAGAGGTACTGTTACGATCCGTTTTGTGTGCATGTCTCTGTGTTTGTTTGTGTGTAGTAGTAAACATCAAGCAATAGCAAAAACAAAGTTTTTAAGGCAGTGCTTTTGAATATGTTGGATGAATGGCGACTTGCATGTGATAACTCATCATTAATCATAGAAATTAGAAAAGACTCAAGTCTTGTGGGTGGGAGGATTACGGACAACCTGGAGATAACAAACACATACAAACTCCACACCTAAAGCCCACTGTTCAAACTTCCCCTCAGCCGAGGCTCAAACCAGCCCCCTATTTGCTGTGTAGTGCTAATCACCATCCCACTATGTGTAGTGGTTTGAGGTTTCTTGCTGACAAAACACTCACAGTTTCCATTTCTGTAGAGCAAGAAGGGATCTTGCAGCTGGAACTCCAGGTCTTTATTGATCGGCTCCACAAGATTCACAGTACTGAGTCTATTCATAATGGTGAAACCATGGTGAGGAGAGGCAGACCTTAAATGGATATAAGACGATCATTAACCCTTTGTGCATGACATCATCTAAATATTTTGTTTTTTTGTTTATTTTTTATTTAAAAAAACAAACAAAAAAACTAAAATAGAAATGTAGCTTGATAAAACTCAGACTACTCTACATACAAATGCATATCTACACAGAAATCTGTAGTATTATCCTCTTGAAAATACCATATGGATTCCTTTGTAAGCACTTGTGAACAGTTAAAAGATTTTAAATGTAATAAATTAACAAGTTGGAAAATGTATTGGTCTATCATTTCATTTTAAAAGACTAAAACACAAAGAATATAAAAACACAAAGACATTCATTCATCATATGACATTTTTCTTAAATAAATCAGATAAAAAAGACAAACAAACTTATTCTGTATGTAAAATAGTTCGTCAAATTATTGATAATTGTCACAAATTGTTCGTTAATAAAATAATGAAGATGCCAACAGTCCCCCTTCTTTAAAAATTAGCTTTGCTTGTTTTTCTTTCTTTTTACATAGTTTTATGCATAATGCATAGAACCACAAGGAGTCCACTTTGTTTACAAAGAGCGCGGCCTGCACACGTGCGTGGAGGACGTCATGACAGCGTACACCAACCTGATGCTGAACAAGTAAACGACCTTTACAGTGATCTAAAAACCTGTTTACAAATGTATTGCCCACCTTGAATAAACAAACAGGGTTCCCTCGATGTCGGTTTTCTCCTGAAACACGTAAACATCTTTTAAAACAAAAAACATCCTCTGCTAATTCGAATGTGCTTAATAATAGTTAGACAGATGTTAGCCTACTAGCTAGAATCTAATTATTTAGGACAGATGACTCTGACCAAATATTACACATAAAATCTCATACTTAATCATAAAAATATATTACTATATGTGTATTTAAGAAAGCGGTGTGGGTGAGTTATCCAAATACAATCAAATTCTTTCTTTCTTTCTATCTCTCTTTTTGTTTTAAAAAAGAGCAGCTACGATGCTAAGTAAATATGTTGCTAGCCTTCCTGGCTTACCAGGAAGATGTTTCGAGCTTTATTTAAACATACCCATTCGTTAGCTTTGGAGTTGAAATTGTAGAGGGCCACCTGACCGGTAACATCGAGCAGTTTGTTTATATACGGGTCTTGTCTTTGTAGAGCGGCTAAGCTCATGATATGTCCAGCATTTACCGTCTCCATCTTGCATATGGCTGTTGCTCCCGCACGGACTGGTTTCCAGAGACACATATAACTTCCGCTGTCTCCGGAAGTGTCACCTTCAAAAAATTTCCCGGTGTATTGTGCCTATAT